>JAPDOI010001877.1:0-129641 GCA_029168955.1 Aplectana chamaeleonis
GCATACTCTTACATGGGTCCTGTAAACTTTTCTGGCGTCCGACTTACTCTTCATGGGGCCCGCACACTTTATATGACGTCCGGCGCACTCTAACATGTGGGTCCCGCAGATTTTCTATGGCGTCCGGCGCACTCCACATGGGTTCCGTTCACTTTCTATGGCGTCCGGCGCACTCTCACATGGGTCCCGCACACTTTATATGGCGTCCGGCGCACTTAAATGGGTCCCGCACATTTTCATGGCGTCCGGCGCACTGTAAAATGGGTCCCGCACATTTTTCATGGCGTCCGGCGCACGCCTACGTGGGTCCCGTACACTTTCTATGGCGTCCGGCGTACTCTTACACGGGTCCCGTACACTTTCTATGGCGTCCGAAGGCACTCTTACATGGGTCCCGAACACTTCGTATGGCGTCCAGCATTCTCTTACATGGGTCCCGTACACTTTCTCTGGCGTCCGACTTACTCTTACATGGGGCCCGCACACTTTATATGACGTTCGGCGCACTGCAAAATGGGGCCCGCACATTTTCTATGGCGTCCGGCGCACTCTCACATGGGGCCCGCACACTTTATATGAAGTCCGGCGAACTGTAAAATGGGTCCCGCACATTTTCTATGGCGTCGAAGGCACTCTTACATGGGTCCCGAACACTTCATATGGCGTCCAGCATTCTCTTACATGGGTCCTGTACACTTTCTCTGGCGTCCGACTTACTCTTACATGGGGCCCGCACACTTTATATGACGTCCGGCGCACTGTAAAATGGGTCCCGCACATTTTTCATGGCGTCCGGCGCACGTCTACGTGGGCCCCGGGCCCTTTCTATGGCGTGCTGTGTGCTCTTACATGGGTCCTCTCGCACTTTGTGTGGCGTCCGGCGCACTCTTACATGGGTCCCGAACACTTCATATGGCGTCCAGCATACTCTTACATGGGTCCCGCACACTTTCTCTGGCGTCCGGCGCACTCTTGTATGGGTCCCGTACACGTTCTCTGGCGTTCGGCGCACTCCCACGTGGGTCCCATACACTTTATATGGCGCCCGGCGCACTCTAACATGGATCCCGTACACTTTCTATAGCGTTCGGCGCACTCTAACATGGTTCCCGCGCACTTTCTCTGGCGTCCGGCGCACTCTTGTATGGGTCCCGTACTTTTTCTATGGCGTCCGGCGCACTGTAAATGGGTCCCGCACATTTTTCATGGCGTCCGGCGCACGCCTACATGGGTCCCGTACACTTTCTATGGCGTCCGGCGTACTTTACATGGGTCCCGTACACTTTCTATGGCGTCGAAGGCACTCTTACATGGGTCCCGAACACTTCGTATGGCGTCCGGCATTCTCTTACATGGGTCCTGTACACTTTCTATGGCGTCCGGCGCACTCTTACATGGGTCCCGCACACTTTATATGGCGTCCGGCGCACTGCCAATGGGTCCCGCACATTTTTCATGGCGTCCGGCGCACGCCTACGTGGGTCCCGTACACTTTATATGGCGCCCGCCGCATTCTAACATGGGTCTCGCACACTTTAAATGGCGTCTGACGCAATCTTACATGGGTCCCGCACACTTTATATGACGTCCGGCGCACTCTTACATGGGTCCTGCACACTTTCTATGGCGTTCGGCGCACTCTTACATGGGTCCCGCACACTTTCTATGGCGTCCGGCGCACTCTAAAATGGGTCCCGCACACTTTCTATGGCGTCCGGCGCACTCTTACATGGGTCCCGTGCACTTTCTATGGCGTCCGGCGCACTCTTACATGGGTCCCTCACACTTTGTGGCGTCCGGCGCACTCTTACATGGGTCCCGAACACTTCATATGGCGTCCGGCGCACTCTTACATGGGTCCTGTACACTTTCTCTGGCGTCCGGCGCTCTTACATGGGTCCCGCACACTTTCTATGGCGTCCGGCGCACTCTTACATGGGTCCCGCACACTTTCTATGGCGTCCGGCGCACTCTACATGGGTCCCGTACACTTTCTATGGCGTCCGGCGCACTCTTACATGGGTCCCGCACACTTTCTATGGCGTCCGGCGCACTTACATGGGTCCCGTACACTTTCTATGGCGTCCGGCGCACTCTTACATGGGTCCCGTACACTTTCTATGGCGTCCGGCGCACTCTTACATGGGTCCTGCACACTTTCTATGGCGTCCGGCGCACTCTACATGGGTCCCGCACACTTTATATGGCGTCCGGCGCACTCTTACATGGGTCCCGCACACTTTCTATGGCGTCCGGCGCACTCCCACATGGGTCCCGTACACTTTCTATGGCGTCCGGCGCACTCTTACATGGGTCCCGCACACTTTCTGGCGTCCGGCGCACTCTTACATGGGTCCCGCATACTTTCTATGGCGTCCGGCGCACTCTAGCATGTGTGCCGCACACTTTCTATGGCGTTCGGCACACTCTAACATGGGTCCCGCACACTTTCTATGGCGTCCGGCGCACGCTTACATGGGTCCCGCACACTTTCTATGGCGTCCAGCGCACTCTTACATGGGTCCCGTACAGTTTCTATGGCGTTCGGCGCGCTCCTGAATGGCTTCCGGACACTTTCTATGGCGTCCGGCGCACTGTAAAATGGGTCCCGCACACTTTTTCATGGCGTTCGGCGCACTCTAACATGGATCCCGCACACTTTCTATGGCATACGGCGCACTCTTACATGGGTCCCCGACAGTTTCTATGGCGTTCGGCGCACTCTAACATGGATCCCGCACACTTTATATGGCGTACGGCGCACTCTAACATGGGTCCCGCACACGTTCTATGGCGTCCGGCGCACTCTTACATGGGTCCCGTACACTTTCTATGGCGTAAGGCGCACTCCTGCATGGGTCTCGCACACTTTATATGGCGTCCGGCGCACTCTTAGATGGGTCCCGCACACTTTCTTTGGCGTCCGGCGCACTCTCACATGGGTCCCGCACACTTTTTATGGAGTCCGGCGCACTCTTACATGGGTCCCGTACACTTTCTATGGCGTCCGGCGCACCCTAACATGGGTCCCGCACACTTATTATGGAGTCCGGCGCACTCTAACATGGGTCCCGTACACTTTCTATGGCGTCCGGCGCACTCTTACATGGGTCCCGTACACTTTCTATGGCGTCCGGCGCACTCTAGCATGGGTCTCGCACACTTTCTATGGCGTCCGCCGCACTCTTACATGGGTCCCCTACACTTTCTATGGCGTCCGGCGCACTCCTGCATGGGTCTCGCACACTTTATATGGCGTCCGGCGCGCTCTTACATGGGTCCCGCACACTTTATATGGCGTCCGGCGCACTCTTACATGGGTCTTGCACACTTTATATGGCGACCGGGGCACTCTTAGATGGGCCCTGCACACTTTCCATGGCGTCCGGCATACGTCTACTTGGGTCCGGTACACTTTCTATGGCGTCGAACGCACTCTAACATGGGTCCCGCACATTTTCTATGGCGTCCGGCGCACTTTACATGGGTCCCGTACACTTTCTATGGCGTCCGGCGCACTCTACATGGGTCCCGCACACTTTCTATGGCGTCCGGCGCACTCTTACATGGGTCCCGTACACTTCTATGGCGTCCGGCGCACTCTTACATGGGTCCCGTACACTTTATGGCGTCCGGCGCACTTCTACATGGGTCCCGTACACTTTCTATGGCGTCCGGCGCACTCTTACATGGGTCCCGCACACTTTCTATGGCGTCCGGCGCACTCTTACATGAGTCCCGCACATTTTCTATGGCGTCCGGCGCACTCCCACGTGAATCCCATACACTTTCTATGGGGTCCGGCGCACTCTTACATGGGTCCTGCACACTTTATATGGCGTCCAGCATACTTTTACATGGGTCCTGTACACTTTCTATGGCGTCCGGCGTACTCTCACATGGGTCCCGCACACTTTCTATGGCGTCCGGCGCACTTACATGGGTCCCGCACACTTTCTATGGCGTCCGGCGCACTCTTACATGGGTCCCGTACACTTTCTATGGCGTCCGGCGCACTCTTACATGGGTCCCGTACACTTTCTATGGCGTCCGGCGCACTCTTACATGGGTCCCGTACACTTTCTATGGCGTCCGGCGCATCTTACATGGGTCCCGTACACTTTCTATGGCGTCCGGCGCACTCTTACATGGGTCCCGCACACTTTATATGGCGTCCGGCGCACTCTTACATGGGTCCCGCACACTTTTCATGGCGTCCGGCGCACGTCTACGTGGGTCCCGCACACTTTCTATGGCGTTCGGCGCACTCTTACATGGGGCCCGCACACTTTCTATGGCATCTGGCGCACTCTTACATGGGTTCCGTACACTTTTTATGGCGTTCGGCGCACTCTTACATGGGTCTCGCACACTTTATATGGCGTTCGGCGCACTCTTACATGGGTCCCGCACACTTTCTATGGCGTTCGGCGCACTCTTACATGGGTCCCGCACACTTTCTATGGCGTCCGGCGCACGTCTACATGGGTCCCGTACACTTTCATGGCGTCCGGCGCACGTCTACGTGGGCCCCGTGCACTTTCTATGGCGTTCGGCGCACTCTTACATGGGTCCCGAACACTTCATATGGCGTGCAGCATACTCTTACATGGGTCCTGTACACTTTCCCTGGCGTTCGACTTTCTCTTACATGGGGCCCGCACACTTTATATGGCGTCCGGCGCACTCTTACATGGGCCTCGCACACTTTCTATGGCATTCGGCGCACTCTTACATGGGTCCCGCACACTTTCTATGGCGTTCGGCGCACTCTTACATGGGTCCCGCACACTTTATATGACGTCCGGAGCACTCTAAAATGGGTCCCGCACACTTTGTATGACGTCCGGAGCACTCTAAAATGGGTCCCGCATATTTTTCATGGCGTCCGGCGCACGTTTATGTGGGTCCCGTACACTTTCTATGGCGTTCGGCGCACTCTTACATGGGTCTCGCACACTTTCTATGGCATCTGGCGCACTCTTACATGGGTCCCGTACACTTTCTATGGCGTCCGGCGTACTCTTGCATGGGTCCCGTACACTTTCTATGGCGTCCGACTTACTCTTACATGGGTCCCGCACACTTTATATGACGTTCGGCGCACTGCAAAATGGGTCCCGCACATTTTTCATGGCGTCCGGCGCACGCCTACGTGGGTCCCGTACACTTTCTATGGCGTACGGCGTACTCTTACATGGGTCCCGCACACTTTATATGGCGTCCGGTGCGCTCTTACATGGGTCCCGAACACTTCATATGGCGTCCGGCGCTCTTACATGGGTCCTGTACACTTTCTATGGCGTCCGACTTACTCTTACATGGGTCCCGCACACTTTCTATGGCGTCCGGCGCACTCTTACATGGGTCCCGCACACTTTCTATGGCGTCCGGCGCACTTCCACATGGGTCCCGTACACTTTCTATGGCGTCCGGCGCACTCTTACATGGGGCCCGCACACTTTATATGACGTCCGGCGCACGTCTACGTGGGTCCCGTGCACTTTCTATGGCGTCCGGCGCACTGTAAAATGGGTCCCGCACATTTTTCATGGCGTCCGGCGCACGTCTACGTGGGTCCCGTGCACTTTCTATGGCGTCCGGCGCACGCCTACGTGGGTCCCGTACACTTTCTATGGCGACCGGCGTACTCTTACATGGGTCCCGAACACTTCATATGGCGTCCAGCATTCTCTTACATGGGTCCTGTACACTTTCTCTGGCGTCCGACTTACTCTTACATGGGGCCCGCACACTTTATATGACGTCCGGCGCACTGTGAAATGGGTCCCGCACATTTTTCATGGCGTCCGGCGCACGTCTACGTGGGTCCCGTACACTTTCTATGGCGTCCGGCGTACTCTTACATGGGTACCGCACATTTTCTATGGCGCCCGGCGCACTCTTACATGGGTCCCGAACACTTCATATGACGTCCAGCATACTTTTACATGGGTCCTGTACACTTTCTCTGGCGTCCGACTTACTCTTACATGGGTCCCGCACATTTTCTATGGCGTCCGGCGCACTCTAACATGGGTCCCGCACACATTATATGGCGTCCGGCGCACTCTAACATGGGTCCCGCACACTTTATATGGCGTTCGGCGCACTCTTACATGGGTCCTGCACACTTTCTATGGCGTCCGGCAAACTCTTACATGGGTACCGCACATTTTCTATGCCGTACGGCGCACTCTTACATGGGGCCCGCACACTTTATATGACGTCCGGCGCACTGTAAAATGGGTCCCGTACACTTTCTATGGCGTCCGGCGTACTCTTACATGGGTCCCGTACACTTTCTATGGCGTCGAAGGCACTCTTACATGGGTCCCGCAGATTTTCTATGGCGTCCGGCGCACTCCCACATGGGTTCCGGTCACTTTCTCTGGCGTCCCACTTACTCTTACATGGGTCCCGCACATTTTCTATGGCGTCCGGCGCACTGTACAAATGGGTCCCGCACACTTTTCATGGCGTCCGGCGCACTTACATGGGTCCCGTACACTTTCTATGGCGTCCGGCGCACTCTTACATGGGTCCCGCACACTTTCTATGGCGTCCGGCGCACTCTTACATGGGTCCCGCACACTTTCTATGGCGTCCGGCGCACTCTTACATGGGTCCCGTACACTTTCTATGGCGTCCGGCGCACTCTTACATGGGTCCCGCACACTTTCTATGGCGTCCGGCGCACTCTTACATGGGTCCCGCACACTTTATATGGCGTCCGGCGCACTCTTACATGGGTCCCGCACACTTTCTATGGCGTCCGGCGCACTCTTACATGGGTCCCGCACACTTTCTATGGCGTCCGGCGCACTCTTACATGGGTCCCGCACACTTTCTATGGCGTCCGGCGCACTTACATGGGTCCCGCACACTTTCTATGGCGTCCGGCGCACTCTTACATGGGTCCCTGTACACTTTCTATGGCGTCCGGCGCACTCTTACATGGGTCCCGCACACTTTCTATGGCGTCCGGCGCACTCTTACATGGGTCCCGCACACTTTCTATGGCGTCCGGCGCACTCTTACATGGGTCCCGTACACTTTTCATGGCGTCCGGCGCACTCTTACATGGGTCCCGCACACTTTCTATGGCGTCCGGCGCACTCTTACATGGGTCCCGCACACTTTCTATGGCGTCCGGCGCACTCTTACATGGGTCCCGCACACTTTCTATGGCGTCCGGCGCACTCTTACATGGGTCCCGCACACTTTCTATGGCGTCCGGCGCACTCTTACATGGGTCCCGCACACTTTCTATGGCGTCCGGCGCACTCTTACATGGGTCCCGTACACTTTCTATGGCGTTCGGCGCACTCTTACATGGGTCCCGCACACTTTCTATGGCATCTGGCGCACTCTTACATGGGTCCGGCGCACTTTATATGGCGTTTGGTGCACTCTTACATGGGTCCCCCACATTTTATATGGCGTCTGGCGCACTCCTACATGGGTCCTGTACATTTTCCATGGCGTCCGACTTACTTTTTAATGGGTCCCGCACACTTTCTATGGCGGTCGGGGCACTCTTACATGGGGCCCGCACACTTTATGTGACGTCCGGCGCACTCTAACATGGGTCCTGCACATTTTTCGTGGCGTCCGGCGGACGCCTACATGGGTCCCGCACATTTTATATGGCGTCTGGCGCACTCTAACATGGGTTCCGCACACATTATATGACGTTCGGCGCACTCTAACACGGGTCCCGCACACTTTTTATGGCGTTCGGCGCACTCCTACATGGGTCCTGTACATTTTCCATGGCGTCCGACTTACTTTTAAATGGGTCCCGCACACTTTCTATGGCGTTCGGTGCGCTCTTACATGGGTCCCGCACACTTTATATGACGTCCGGAGCACTCTAAAATGGGTCTCGCATATTTTTCATGGCGTCCGGCGCACGTCTACGTGGGTCCCGTACACTTTCTATGGCGTTCGGCGCACTCCTACATGGGTCCCGTACACTTTCTATGGCGTTCGACTTACTCTTACATGGGTCCCGAACACTTCATATGGCGTCCGGCGCACTCCTACATGGGTCCCGTACATTTTCTCTGGCGTCCGACTTACTCTTACATGGGTCCCGTACACTTTCTATGGCATCCTGCGCACTCATACGTGGGTCGCGCACACTTTATATGACGTCCGGCGCGCTCTTATATTAGTCCCGCACACTTTCTATGGCGTTCGGTGCGCTCTTACATGGGTCAGCACACTTTCTGCGGCATCTGGCGCACTCTTAAATGGGTTCCGTACACTTCTTATGGCGTCCGGCGCACTCTTACATGGGTCCCGCACACTTTGTATGACGTCCGGCGCATTCTTACATGGGTCCCGCACACTTTATATGGCGTCCGGCGCACTCTTACATGGGTCCCGCACACTTTTCATGGCGTCCGGCGCACTCTTACATGGGTCCCGCACACTTTCTATGGCGTCCGGCGCACTCTTACATGGGTCCCGCACACTTTCTATGGCGTCCGGCGCATACTTACATGGGTCCTGCACACTTTCTATGGCGTCCGGCGCACTCTTACATGGGTCCCGCACACTTTCTATGGCGTCCGGCGCACTCTTACATGGGTCCCGCACACTTTCTATGGCGTCCGGCGCACTCTTACATGGGGCCCGCACACTTTATATGACGTCCGGCGCACTGTAAAATGGGTCTTGCACATTTTTCATGGCGTCCGGCGCACGCCTACGTGGGGCCCGGACACTTTCTATGGCGTCCGGCACACCCTTAGGTGGGTCCTGCACACTTTCTATGGCGTCCGGCGCACTCTTACATGGGTCCCGCACACTTCATATGGCGTCCAGCGCACTCTTACATGGGTCCTGCACACTTTCTATGGCGTCCGGCGCACTCTTACATGGGTCCCGCACACTTTATATGGCGTCCGGCGCACTCTTACATGGGTCCCGCACACTTTATATGGCGTCCGGCGCACTCTACATGGGTCCCGCACACTTTATATGGCGCCCGGCGCACTTTAACATGGGTCCCGCACACTTTATATGGCGTCCGGCGCACTCTTGCATGGGTCCCGTACACTTTCTCTGGCGATCGGCGCATTCCCACATGGGTCCCGCACACTTTCTATGGCGTCCGGCGCACTCTTGCATGGGTCCCGTACACTTTATATGGCGCCCGGCGCACTCCCAAATGGGTCCCGCACACTTTCTATGGCGTCCGGCGCACTCTTACATAGGTCCCGTACACTTTCTCTGGCGTCTGATGCCCTCTTACATGGGTACCGCACATTTTCTATGGCGTGCGGCGCACTCTTACATGGGTCCCGCGCACTTTATATGGCGTCCGGCGCACTCTTACATGGGTCCCGCACACTTTCTATGGCGTCCGGCGCACTCTTACATGGGTCCTGCACACTTTATATGGCGTCCGGTGCGCTCTTACATGGGTCCCGCACACTTTATATGACGTCCGGCGCACTGTAAAATGGGTCCCGCACATTTTTCATGGCGTCCGGCGCACGCCTACGTGGGTACCGTACACTTTCTATGGCGTCCGGCACACTCTAACATGGGTCCCGTACACTTTCTATGGCGTTCGGCGCACTCCTACATGGGTCCCATACACTTCATATGGCGTCCAGCATACTCTTACATGGGTCCTATACACTTTCTCTGGCGTCCGGCGCACTCATACATGGGTCCCGCACACTTCCTATGGCGTCCTAGGTGCTCTTACATGGGTCCCGCACACTTTTTATGGCATCCGGCGCACTCTTACATGGGTCCCGTACACTTTCTCTGGTGCCCGGCGCACTCCTACATGGGTCCCGTGCACTTTATATGGCGTCCGGCGCACTCTTACATGGGTCCCGCACACCTTCCATCACGCCCGACACACGCTTACATGGGTCCCCACACTTTCTATGACGTCCGGCGCACGCTTACATGGGTCCCGTACACTTTATATGGCGTCCGGCGCACTCTTACATGGGTCCCGCACACTTTCTATGGCGTCCGGCGCACTCTTACATGGGTCCCGCACACTTTCTATGGCGTCCGGCGCACTCTTACATGGGTCCCGCACACTTTCTATGGCGTCCGGCGCACTCTACATGGGTCCCGCACACTTTCTATGGCGTCCGGCGCACTCTTACATGGGTCCCGTACACTTTCTATGGCGTCCGGCGCACTCCTACATGGGTCCCGCACACTTCCTACATCGTCCGGCGCACTCTTACATGGGTCCCGCACATTTTCTATGGGGTCCGGCGGACTCTGGCATCGGTCCCGCAGACTTTCCATGGCGTCCGGCGCACTCTAACATGGGTCCCGCACACTTTCTATGGCGTCCGGCGCACTCTTACATGGGTCCTTCACCATTTTCTATGGCGTCTGGCGCACTCTTACATGGGTTCTGTACACTTCCTATGGCGTCCGGCGCACTCTTACATGGGTCCCGCACACTTTCTATGGCGTCCGGCGAACTCTTACACGGGTCCTGTACACTTTCTACGGCGTTCGGCGCACTCTTACATGAGTCCCGCAAATTTTCTATGGCGACCGCCGTACTCTTACATGGGTCCTTCACCATTTTCTATGGCGTCTGGCGCACTCTTACATGGGTTCTGTACACTTCCTATGGCGTCCGGCGCACACCTACATGGGTCCCGCACATTTTATGTGGCGTCCAGCGCTCTTACATGGGTCTCGCACACTTTCTATGGCGTCCGGCGCACTCTACATGGGTCCCGCACACTTTTCATGGCGTCCGGCGCACTCTTACATGGGTCCCGCACACTTTCTATGGCGTCCGGCGCACTCTTACATGGGTCCCGCACACTTTCTATGGCGTCCGGCGCACTCTTACATGGGTCCCGCACACTTTCTATGGCGTCCGGCGCACTCTTAAATGGGTACCGCACACTTTCTATGGCGTCCGGCGCACTCTTACATGGGTCCCGCACACTTTCTATGGCGTCCGGCGCACTCTTACATGGGTCCCGCACACTTTCTATGACGTCCGGCGCACTCTTACATGGGTCCCGCACACATTCTATGGCGTCCGGCGCACTCTTACATGGTTCCCGCACACTTTCTATGGCGTACTGCGCACTCTTACATGGGTCCCGCATACATTCTATGGCGTACTGCGCACTCTTACATGGGTCCCGCACACTTTCTATGACGTCCGGCACACTCTAACATGGGCCCCGCACACTTTCTATGGCGTCGGGCGCACTCTTACATGGGTCCTGCACACTTTCTATGGCGTCTGGCGCACTCTTACATGGGTCTCGCACACTTTCTATGGCGTCCGGCGCACTCTTACATGGGTCCCGCACACTTTCTATGGCGTCCGGCGCACTCTTACATGGGTCCCGCACACTTTCTATGGCGTCCGGCGCACTCTTACATGGGTCCCGTACACTTTCTATGGCGTCCGGCGCACTCTTACATGGGTCTCGTACACTTTCTATGACGTCCGGCGCACGTCTACATGGGTCCCGTACATTTTCCATGGCGTCCGACTTACTCTTACATGGGTCCCGCACACTTTCTATGGCGTTCGGTGCGCTCTTACATGGGTCCAGCACACTTTCTGCGGCATCTGGCGCACTCTTAAATTGGTTCCGGACACTTCTTATGGCGTCCGGCGCACTCTTACATGGGTCCCGCACACTTTCTATGGCGTCCGGAGCACTTTTACATGAGTGCCGTACACTTTCTATGGCGTCTGGCGCACTCCTACATGGGTCCCGCACACTTTATATGGCGTCTGACACACTCCTTTATGGGTCCCGTACACTTTCTATGGCGTCCAGCGCACTCTTACATGGGGCCCGTGCACTTTCTTTAGCGTCCGACGCACTCTTACATGAGTCCCGCACACTTTCTATGGCGTTCGGCGCACTCTTACATGGGTCCCGCACACTTTCTATGGCGTCCGACGCACTCTTACATGCGTCCCACACACTTTATATGACGTCCGGAGCACTTTAAAAGGGGTCACGCTTATTTTTCATGGCGTCCGGCGCACGTCTACGTGGGTCCCGTACACTTTCTATGGCGTCCGGCGTACTCTTACATGGGTACCGCACATTTTCTATGGCGCCCGGCGCACTCTTACATGGGTCCCGAACACTTCATATGACGTCCAGCATACTTTTACATGGGTCCTGTACACTTTCTCTGGCGTCCGACTTACTCTTACATGGGTCCCGCAAATTTCCATGGCGTGCGGCGCACTCCCACGTGGATCCCATACACTTTATATGGCGTCCGGCGCACTCTAACATGGGTCTCGCACACTTTCTATGGCGTCCGGCGCACTCTCGCATGGGTCTCGCACATTTTATATGGCGTTCGACGCACTCAAACATGGGTTCCGTTCACTTTCTCTGGCGTCCGGCGCACTGTAAAATGGGTCCCGCACATTTTTCATGGCGTCCGGCGCACGCCTACGTGGGTCCCGTACACTTTCTATGGCGTCCGGCGTACTCTTACATGGGTCCCGTACACTTTCTATGGCGTCGAAGGCACTCTTACATGGGTCCCGAACACTTCATATGGCGTCCAGCATTCTCTTACATGGGTCCTGTACACTTTCTCTGGCGTCCGACTTACTCTTACATGGGGCCCGCACACTTTATATGACGTCCGGCGCACTGTAAAATGGGTCCCGCACATTTTTCATGGCGTCCGGCGCACGTCTACGTGGGCCCCGTGCACTTCCTATGGCGTCCGGCGCACTCGTACATGGGGCACGCACACATTATATGGCGTCCGGCGCACTCTTACATGGGTCCCGCACACTTTATATGACGTCCGGTGCACTCTTACATGGGTACCGCACATTTTCTATGGCGTCCGGCGCACTCTTACATGGGGCCCGTACACTTTCTATGGCGTCCGGCGCACTCTTACATGGGGCCCGCACACTTTATATGACGTCCGGCGCACTGTAAAATAGGTCCCGCACATTTTTCATGGCGTCCGGCGCACGCCTACGTGGGTCCCGTGCACTTTCTATGGCGTCCGGCGTCCTCTTACATGGGTACCGCACATTTTCTATGGCCCCCGGCGCACTCTTACATGGGTCCCATACACTTCATATGGCGTCCAGCATACTCTTACATGGGTCCTATACACTTTCTCTGGCGTCCGACTTACTCTTACATGGGTCCCGCACACGTTCTATGGCGTCCGGCGCACTCTTACATGGGTCCCGCACACTTTATATGGCGTCCGGTGCGCTCTTACATGGGTCCCGCACACTTTATATGGCGTCCGGCGCACTCTTACATGGGGCCCGCACACTTCATATGGCGTCCGACTTACTCTTACATGGGTCCCGAACACTTCATATGACGTCCAGCATACTTTTACATGGGTCCTGTACACTTTCTCTGGCGTCCGACTTACTCTTACATGGGTCCCGCAAATTTCCATGGCGTGCGGCGCACTCCCACGTGGATCCCATACACTTTATATGGCGCCCGCCGCATTCTAACATGGGTCTCGCACACTTTAAATGGCGTCTGACGCAATCTTACATGGGTACCGCACATTTTCTATGGCGTCCGGCGCACTCTTACATGGGGCCCGCACACTTTATATGACGTCTGGCGCACTGTAAAATGGGTCCCGCACATTTTTCATGGCGTCCGGCGCACGCCTACGTGGGTCCCGTACACTTTCTATGGCGTCCGGCGTACTCTTACATGGGTCCCGTACACTTTCTATGGCGTCGAAGGCAGTCTTACATGGGTCCCATACACTTCATATGGCGTCCAGCATACTCTTACATGGGTCCTATACACTTTCTCTGGCGTCCGACTTACTCTTACATGGGTCCCGCACACTTTCTATGGCGTCCGGCGCACTCTTACATGGGGCCCGCACACTTTATATGACGTCCCGCGCACTGCAAAATGGGTCCCGCACATTTTTCATGGCGTCCGGCGCACGCCTACGTGGGTCCCGTACACTTTCTATGGCGTCCGGCGTACTCTTACATGGGTCCCGTACACTTTCTATGGCGCCCGGCGCATTCTAACATGGGTCTCGCACACTTTATATGGCGTCCGGCGCACTCTCACATGGGGCCCGCACACTTTATATGACGTCCGGCGCACTTTACATGGGTCCCGCACACTTTATATGGTGTACGGCGCACTTTACATGGGTCCCGCACACTTTATATGGCGTACGGCGCACTTTACATGGGTACCGCACACTTCCTATGGCGTCCTAGGTGCTCTTACATGGTCCCGCGCACTTTATATGGCGTCCGGCGCACTCTAACGTGGGTCCCGCAGATTTTCTCTGGCGTCCGACTTACTCTTACATGGGTCCCGCACACTTTATATGGCGTCCGGTGCGCTCTTACATGGGTCCCGCACACTTTATATGGCGTACGGCGCACTTTACATGGGTCCCGCACACTTCCTATGGCGTCCAGCATACTTTTACATGGGTCCTGTACACTTTCTCTGGCGTTCGACTTGCTCTTACATGAGTCCCGCACATTTTCTATGGCGTCCGGCGCACTCTTACATGGGGCCCGCACACTTTATATGACGTCCGGCGCACTGTAAAATGGGTCCCGCACATTTTTCATGGCGTCCGGCGCACGCCTACGTGGGTCCCGTACACTTTCTATGGCGTCCGGCGCACTCTTACATGGGTCCCGTACACTTTCTATGGCGTCGAAGGCACTCTTACATGGGTCCCGAACACTTCATATGGCGTCCAGCATACTTTTACATGGGTCCTGTACACTTTCTCTGGCGTCCGACTTACTCTTACATGGGTCCCGCACATTTTCTGTGGCGTCCGGCGCACTCCTGCATGGGTCTCGCACACTTTTTATGGCGTCCGGCGCACTCTTACATGGGTCCCGTACACTTTCTATGGCGTCCGGCGCACTCTTACATGGGTCCCGCACACTTTATATGGCGTCCGGCGCACTCTTACATGGGTCCCGTACACTTTCTGTGGCGTTCGGCGCACTCTTACATGGGTCCCGCACACATTATATGGCGCCCGGCACACTCTAACATGGGCCTCGCACACTTTATATGGCGTCCGGCGCACTTACTTGGGTTCCGTACACTTTCTATGGCGTCCGGCGCACTCTTACATGGGTCCCGCACACTTTCTATGGCGTCCGGCGCACTCTTACATGGGTCCCGCACACTTTCTCTGGCGTCCGGAGCACTCTAACATGGGTCCCGTACACTTTCTATGGCGTTGGACGCACTCTTACATGGGTCCCGCACATTTTCTATGGCGTCCCGCGCACTCTCACATGGGTCCCGCACATTTTCTATGGCGTCCGGCGCACTCTTACATGGGGCTCGCACACTTTATATGACGTCCGGCGCACTGTAAAATGGGTCCCGCACATTTTTCATGGCGTCCGGCGCACGCCTACGTGGGTCCCGTACACTTTCTATGGCGTCCGGCGTACTCTTACATGGGTCCCGTACACTTTCTATGGCGTCGAAGGCACTCTTACATGGGTCCCGAACACTTCATATGGCGTCCAGCATTCTCTTACATGGGTCCTGTACACTTTCTCTGGCGTCCGACTTACTCTTACATGGGGCCCGCACACTTTATATGACGTCCGGCGCACTGTAAAATGGGTCCCGCACATTTTTCATGGCGTCCGGCGCACGTCTACGTGGGCCCCGTGCACTTTCTATGGCGTCCTGTGTGCTCTTACATGGGTCCCGAACACTTTGTATGGCGTCCGGGGCACTCTTACATGGGTCCTGTACACTTTCTATGGCGTCCGGCGCATTCTTACATGGGTCCCGTACACTTTCTATGGCGTCCGGCGCACTCTTACATGGGTCCCGCACACTTTTTCATGGCGTCCGGCGCACTCTTACATGGGTCCCGCACACTTTCTATGGCGTCCGGCGCACTCTTACATGGGTCCCGCACACTTTCTATGGCGTCCGGCGCACCTTTATATGGGTCCCTCACATTTTCTATGGCGTCCGGCGCACTCTTACATGGGTCCCGTACACTTCCTATGGCGTCCGGCGCTCTTACATGGGTCCCGCACACTTTCTATGGCGTACGGCGCACTCTTCCATGGGTCCCGCACACTTTATATGGCGTTCGGCGCACTCTGACATGGGTCCTGCACACTATCTATGGCGTCCGGCGCACTCTTACATGGGTCCCGCACACTTTCTATGGCGTCCGGCGCACTCTTACATGGGTCCCGCACACTTTATATGGCGTCCGGCGCACTCTTACATGGGTCCCGCACACTTTCTATGGCGTCCGGCGCACTCTTACATGGGTCCCGCACACTTTATATGCCGTCCGGCGCCCTCCTCCATGGGTCCCGTACACTTTCTATGGCGTCTGGCGCACTCTTACATGGGTCCCGCATACTTTCTATGGCGTCCGGCGCACTCTAGCATGGGTTCCCCACACCTTCTATGGCGTCCGGCGCACTCTTACATGGGTCCTGTACACTTTCTCTGGCTTCCGACGCAATCTTACATGGGTACCGCACACTTTCTATGGCGTCCGGCGCACTCTTACATGGGGCCCGCACACGTTATATGACGTCCGGCGCACTGCAAAATGGGTCCCGCACATTTTTCATGGCGTCCGGCGCACGTCTACGTGGGTCCCGTACACTTTCTATGGCGTCCGGCGTACTCTTACATGGGTCCCGTACACTTTCTATGGCGTCGAAGGCACTCTTACATGGGTCCCGAACACTTCATATGGCGTCCAGCATACTTTTACATGGGTCCTGTACACTTTCTCTGGCGTCCGACTTACTCTTACATGGGTCCCGCACATTTTCTGTGGCGTCCGGCGCACTCCCATGTGGATCCCATACACTTTATATGGCGCCCGGCGCATTCTAACATGGGTCTCGCACACTTTATATGGCGTCCGACGCACTCTAACATGGGTCTCGCACATTTTATATGGCGTTCGACGCACTCTTACACGGGTTCCGTTCACTTTCTCTGGCGTTCGACGCAATCTTACATGGGTACCGCACATTTTCTATGCCGTACGGCGCACTCTTACATGGGGCCAGCACACTTTATATGACGTCCGGCGCACTGTAAAATGGGTCCCGTACACATTCTATGGCGTCGAAGGCACTCTTACATGGGTCCCGAACACTTCATATGGCGTCCAGCATACTCTTACATGGGTCCTGTACCCTTTCTCTGGCGTCCGACTTACTCTTACATGGGTCCCGCACATTTTCTATGGCGTCCGGCGCACTCTCACATGGGTCCCGCACATTTTCTATGGCGTCCGGCGCACTCTTACATGGGGCCAGCACACTTTATATGACGTCCGGCGCACTGTAAAATGGGTCCCGCACATTTTTCATGGCGTCCGGCGCACTGTAAAATGGGTCCCGCACATTTTTCATGGCGTCCGGCGCACGCCTACGTGGGTCCCGTACACTTTCTATGGCGTCCGGCGTACTCTTACATGGGTCCCGTACACTTTCTATGGCGTCGAAGGCACTCTTACATGGGTCCCGAACACTTCATATGGCGTCCAGCATTCTCTTACATGGGTCCTGTACACTTTCTCTGGCGTCCGACTTACTCTTACATGGGGCCCGCACACTTTATATGACGTCCGGCGCACTGTAAAATGGGTCCCGCACATTTTTCATGGCGTCCGGCGCACGTCTACGTGGGTCCCGTGCACTTTCTATGGCGTCCTGTGTGCTCTTACATGGGTCCCTCACACTTTGTATGGCGTCCGGCGCACTCTTACATGGGTCCCGAACACTTCATATGGCGTCCGGTGCGCTCTTACATGGGTCCCGCACACTTTATATGGCGTACGGCGCACTTTACATGGGTCCCGCACACTTCCTATGGCGTCCGGCGCACTCTTACATGGGTCCCGCGCACTTTATATGGCGTCCGGCGCACTCCCACATGGGTTCCGTTCACTTTCTATGGCGTCCGGCGCACTCTCACATGGGACCCGCACACTTTATATGACGTCCAGCGCACTGTAAAATGGGTCCCGCACATTTTTCGTGGCGTCCGGCGCACTGTAAAATGGGTCCCGCACATTTTTCATGGCGTCCGGCGCACGCCTACGTGGGTCCCGTACACTTTCTGTGGCGTCCGGCGTACTCTTACATGGGTCCCGTACACTTTCTATGGCGTCGAAGGCACTCTTACATGGGTCCCGAACACTTCATATGGCGTCCAGCATTCTCTTACATGGGTCCTGTACACTTTCTCTGGCGTCCGACTTACTCTTACATGGGGCCCGCACACTTTATATGACGTCCGGCGCACTGTAAAATGGGTCCCGCACACTTTATATGGCGTCCGGTGCGCTCTTACATGGGTCCCGCACACTTTATATGGCGTACGGCGCACTTTACATGGGTACCGCACACTTCCTATGGCGTCCGACGCAATCTTACATGGGTACCGCACACTTTCTATGGCGTCCGGCGCACTCTTACATGGGTCCCGCACACTTTCTATGGCGTCCATCACTCTGTTACATGGGTCCTGTGCACTTTCTCTGGCGTCCGACTTACTCTTACATGGGTCCCGCACACTTTATATGACGTCCGGAGCACTCTAAAATGGGTCCCGCATATTTTTCATGGCGTCCGGCGCACGTCTACGTGGGTCCCGTACATTTTCCATGGCGTCCGACTTACTCTTACATGGGTCCCGCACACTTTCTATGGCGTTCGGCGCACTCTTACATGGGTCCCGCACACTTTCTATGGCATCTGGCGCACTCTTACATGGGTTACGTACACTTTTTATGGCGTACGGCGCACTTTACATGGGTACCGCACATTTTCTATGGCGTGCGGCGCACTCTTACATGGGTCCCGCGCACTTTATATGGCGTCCGGCGCACTCCCACTTGGGTCCCATACACTTTATATGGCGCCCGGCGCACTCTAGCATGGGTCCCGCACACTTTCTATGGCGTTCGGAGCACTCCCACATGGGTCACATACACTTTATGTGGCGTCCGGCGCACTGTAAAATGGGTCCCGCACACTTTTCATGGCGTCCGGCGCACGCCTACGTGGGTCCCGTACACTTTCTATGGCGTCCGGCGTACTCTTACATGGGTCCCGTACACTTTCTATGGCGTCCGGCGCACTCTTACATGGGTCCCGAATTCGTATGGCGTCCAGCATTCTCTTACATGGGTCCTGTACACTTTCTCTGGCGTCCGACTTACTCTTACATGGGGCCCGCACACTTTATATGACGTCCGGCGCACGTCTACGTGGGTCCCGTGCACTTTCTATGGCGTCCGGCGCACTGTAAAATGGGTCCCGCACACTTCATATGGCGTCCAGCATACTCTTACATGGGTCCTGTACACTTTCTCTGGCGTCCGACTCACTCTTACATGGTCCCGCGCACTTTATATGGCGTCCGGCGCACTCTAACATGGGTCCCGCAGATTTTCTATGGCGTCCGGCGCACTCCCACATGGGTTCCGTTCACTTTCTCTGGCGTCCGACGCAATCTTACATGGGTACCGCACACTTTCTATGGCGTCCGGCGCACTCTTACATGGGGCCCGCACACTTTATATGACGTTCGGCGCACTGCAAAATGGGTCCCGCACATTTTTCATGGCGTCCGGCGCACGCCTACGTGGGTCCCGTACACTTTCTATGGCGTCCGGCGTACTCTTACATGGGTCCCGTACACTTTCTATGGCGTCGAAGGCACTCTTACATGGGTCCCGAACACTTCATATGGCGTCCAGCATTCTCTTACATGGGTCCTGTACACTTTCTCTGGCGTCCGACTTACTCTTACATGGGGCCCGCACACTTTATATGACGTCCGGCGCACTGTAAAATGGGTCCCGCACATTTTTCATGGCGTCCGGCGCACGTCTACGTGGGTCCCGTGCACTTTCTATGGCGTCCTGTGTGCTCTTACATGGGTCCCTCACACTTTGTATGGCGTCCGGCGCACTCTTACATGGGTCCCGAACACTTCATATGGCGTCCAGCATACTCTTACATGGGTCCTGTACACTTTCTCTGGCGTCCGACTTACTCTTACATGGGTCCCGCACACTTTATATGACGTTCGGCGCACTGCAAAATGGGTCCCGCACATTTTTCATGGCGTCCGGCGCACGTCTACGTGGGTCCCGTGCACTTTCTATGGCGTCCTGTGTGCTCTTACATGGGTCCCTCACACTTTGTATGGCGTCCGGCGCACTCTTACATGGGTCCCGAACACTTCATATGGCGTCCAGCATACTCTTACATGGGTCCTGTACACTTTCTCTGGCGTCCGACTTACTCTTACATGGGTCCCGCACATTTTCTATGGCGTCCGGCGCACTCTCACATGGGGCCCGCACACTTTATATGAAGTCCGGCGCACTGTAAAATGGGTCCCGCACATTTTTCATGGCGTCCGGCGCACGTCTACGTGGGTCCCGTGCACTTTCTATGGCGTCCTGTGTGCTCTTACATGGGTCCCTCACACTTTGTATGGCGTCCGGCGCACTCTTAGATGGGTCCCGCACACTTTATATGGCGTCCGATGCGCTCTTACATGGGTCCCGCACACTTTATATGGCGTACGGCGCACTTTACATGGGTCCCGCACACTTCCTATGGCGTCCTAGGTGCTCTTACATGGTCCCGCGCACTTTATATGGCGTCCGGCGCACTCCCACATGGGTTCCGTTCACTTTCTATGGCGTCCGGCGCACTCTCACATGGGGCCCGCACACTTTATATGACGTCCAGCGCACTGTAAAATGGGTCCCGCACATTTTTCGTGGCGTCCGGCGCACTGTAAAATGGGTCCCGCACATTTTTCATGGCGTCCGGCGCACGCCTACGTGGGTCCCGTACACTTTCTGTGGCGTCCGGCGTACTCTTACATGGGTCCCGTACACTTTCTATGGCGTCGAAGGCACTCTTACATGCGTCCCGAACACTTCGTATGGCGTCCAGCATTCTCTTACATGGGTCCTGTACACTTTCTCTGGCGTCCGACTTACTCTTACATGGGGCCCGCACACTTTATATGACGTCCGGCGCACGTCTACGTGGGTCCCGTGCACTTTCTATGGCGTCCTGTGTGCTCTTACATGGGTCCCGAACACTTCATATGGCGTCCAGCATACTCTTACATGGGTCCTGTAAACTTTCTCTGGCGTCCGACTTACTCTTACATGGGGCCCGCACACTTTATATGACGTCCGGCGCACTCTAACATGGGTCCCGCAGATTTTCTATGGCGTCCGGCGCACTCCCACATGGGTTCCGTTCACTTTCTATGGCGTCCGGCGCACTCTCACATGGGGCCCGCACACTTTATATGACGTCCGGCGCACTGTAAATGGGTCCCGCACATTTTCATGGCGTCCGGCGCACTGTAAAATGGGTCCCGCACATTTTCATGGCGTCCGGCGCACGCCTACGTGGGGCCCGCACACTTTATATGACGTCCGGCGCACTCTAACATGGGTCCCGCAGATTTTCTATGGCGTCGAAGGCACTCTTACATGGGTCCCGAACACTTCGTATGGCGTCCAGCATTCTCTTACATGGGTCCTGTACACTTTCTCTGGCGTCCGACTTACTCTTACATGGGGCCCGCACACTTTATATGACGTTCGGCGCACTGCAAAATGGGTCCCGCACATTTTTCATGGCGTCCGGCGCACGCCTACGTGGGTCCCGTACACTTTCTATGGCGTCCGGCGTACTCTTAAATGGGTCCCGTACACTTTCTATGGCGTCGAAGGCACTCTTACATGGGTCCCGAACACTTCATATGGCGTCCAGCATTCTCTTACATGGGTCCTGTACACTTTCTCTGGCGTCCGACTTACTCTTACATGGGGCCCGCACACTTTATATGACGTCCAGCGCACTCTAAAATGGGTCCCGCACATTTTTCATGGCGTCCGGCGCACGTCTACGTGGGCCCGTGCACTTTCTATGGCGTCCTGTGTGCTCTTACATGGGTCCCTCGCACTTTGTATGGCGTCCGGCGCACTCTTACATGGGTCCCGAACACTTCATATGGCGTCCAGCATACTCTTACATGGGTCCTGTACACTTTCTCTGGCGTCCGACTTACTCTTACATGGGTCCCGCACATTTTCTGTGGCGTCCGGCGCACTCCCACGTGGATCCCATACACTTTATATGGCGCCCGGCGCATTCTAACATGGGTCTCGCACACTTTATATGGCGTCCGGCGCACTCTCACAT
Organism: Aplectana chamaeleonis; assembly: GCA_029168955.1. NCBI lineage: Eukaryota > Metazoa > Nematoda > Chromadorea > Rhabditida > Cosmocercidae > Aplectana > Aplectana chamaeleonis. The sequence goes on from JAPDOI010001877.1 coordinate 22,262, forward strand.
GGGGCCCGCACACTTTATATGACGTCCGGCGCACTGTAAAATGGGTCCCGCACATTTTTCATGGCGTCCGGCGCACTGTAAAATGGGTCCCGCACATTTTTCATGGCGTCCGGCGCACGCCTACGTGGGTCCCGTACACTTTCTGTGGCGTCCGGCGTACTCTTACATGGGTCCCGTACACTTTCTATGGCGTCGAAGGCACTCTTACATGGGTCCCGAACACTTCGTATGGCGTCCAGCATTCTCTTACATGGGTCCTGTACACTTTCTCTGGCGTCCGACTTACTCTTACATGGGGCCCGCACACTTTATATGACGTTCGGCGCACTGCAAAATGGGTCCCGCACATTTTCATGGCGTCCGGCGCACGCCTACGTGGGTCCTGTACACTTTCTCTGGCGTCCGACTTACTCTTACATGGGGCCCGCACACTTTATATGGCGTCCGACTTACTCTTACATGGGTCCCGCACACTTTATATGACGTCCGGTGCGCTCTTACATGGGTCCCGCACACTTTATATGGCGTATGGCGCAATCTTACATGGGTACCGCACACTTTCTATGGCGTCCGGCGCACTCTTACATGGGGCCCGCACACTTTATATGACGTCCGGCGCACTGCAAAATGGGTCCCGCACATTTTTCATGGCGTCCGGCGCACGTCTACGTGGGTCCCGTGCACTTTCTATGGCGTCCTGTGTGCTCTTACATGGGTCCCTCACACTTTGTGTGGCGTCCGGCGCACTCTTACATGGGTCCCGAACACTTCATATGGCGTCCAGCATACTCTTACATGGGTCCTGTACACTTTCTCTGGCGTCCGACTTACTCTTACATGGGTCCCGCACACTTTATATGGCGTATGGCGCAATCTTACATGGGTACCGCACACTTTCTCTGGCGTCCGACTTACTCTTACATGGGTCCCGCACACTTTATATGGCGTCCGGCGCACTCCCACATGGGTTCCGTTCACTTTCTCTGGCGTCCGACGCAATCTTACATGGGTACCGCACACTTTCTATGGCGTCCGGCGCACTCTTACATGGGGCCCGCACACTTTATATGACGTCCGGCGCACTGCAAAATGGGTCCCGCACACTTCATATGGCGTCCAGCATACTTTTACATGGGTCCTGTACACTTTCTCTGGCGTCCGACTTACTCTTACATGGGTCCCGCACATTTTCTATGGCGTGCGGCGCACTCCCACGTGGATCCCATACACTTTATATGGCGCCCGGCGCATTCTAACATGGGTCTCGCACACTTTAAATGGCGTCCGACGCAACCTTACATGGGTACCGCACACTTTATATGACGTCCGGCGCACTGTAAAATGGGTCCCGCACATTTTTCATGGCGTCCGGCGCACGCCTACGTGGGTCCCGTACACTTTCTATGGCGTCCGGCGTACTCTTACATGGGTCCCGTACACTTTCTATGGCGTCGAAGGCACTCTTACATGGGTCCCGAACACTTCATATGGCGTCCAGCATACTCTTACATGGGTCCTGTACACTTTCTCTGGCGTCCGACTTACTCTTACATGGGTCCCGCACATTTTCTATGGCGTCCGGCGCACTCTTACATGGGGCCCGCACACTTTATATGACGTCCGGCGCACTGTAAAATGGGTCCCGCACATTTTTCATGGCGTCCGGCGCACTGTAAAATGGGTTCCGCACATTTTTCATGGCGTCCGGCGCACGCCTACGTAGGTCCCGTACACTTTCTCTGGCGTCCGACTTACTCTTACATGGGTCCCGCACACTTTCTATGGCGTCCGGCGCACTCTTACATGGGTCCCGCACACTTTATATGGCGTCCGGTGCGCTCTTACATGGGTCCCGCACACTTTATATGGTGTACGGCGCACTTTACATGGGTGCCGCACACTTTATATGGTGTACGGCGCACTCGTTTATGGGTCCCGCACACTTTATATGGCGTCCGGCGCACTCTAACGTGGGTCCCGCAGATTTTCTCTGGCGTCCGACTTACTCTTACATGGGTCCCGCACACTTTATATGGCGTCCGGCGCACTCTCATTTGGGTCCCGCACACTTTTTACGTTGTCCGGCGCAGGCCTACATGGGTCCCGCACACTTTATATGGCGTTTGGCGCACGCTTACATGGGTCCCGTACACTTTCTCTGGCGTTTGGCGCACTCTTAAATGGGTCCCGCACACCTTGTATGGTGTCCGGCGCACTCTTACATGGGTCCCGAACACTTCATATGACGTCCAGCATACTTTTACGTGGGTCCTGTACACTTTCTCTGGCGTCCGACTTGCTCTTACATGGGTCCCGCACATTTTCTATGGCGTCCGGCGCACTCCCACGTGAATCCCATACACTTTATATGGCGCCCGGCGCATTCTAACATGGGTCTCGCACACTTTAAATGGCGTCCGACGCAATCTTACATGGGTACCGCACATTTTCTATGGCGTCCGGCGCACTCTTACATGGGGCCCGCACACTTTATATGACGTCCGGCGCACTGTAAAATGGGTCCCGCACATTTTTCATGGCGTCCGGCGCACGCCTACGTGGGTCCCGTACACTTTCTATGGCGTCCGGCGCACTCTTACATGGGGCTCGCACACTTTATATGACGTCCGGCGCACTGTAAAATGGGTCCCGCACATTTTTCATGGCGTCCGGCGCACTGTAAAATGGGTCCCGCACATTTTTCATGGCGTCCGGCGCACGTCTACGTAGGTCCCGTACACTTTCTATGGCGTCCGGCGTACTCTCACATGGGTCCCGCACACTTTCTATGGCGTCCGGCGCACTCTTACATGGGTCCCGCACACTTTATATGGCGTCCGGTGCGCTCTTACATGGGTCCCGCACACTTTATATGGCGTACGGCGCACTTTACATGGGTCCCGCACACTTCCTATGGCGTCTGACGCACTCTTGTAGGGGTCCCGCACACTTTATATGGCGTACGGCGCACTTTACATGGGTCCCGCACACTTCCTATGGCGTCCTAGGTGCTCTTACATGGTCCCGCGCACTTTATATGGCGTCCGGCGCACTCTAACATGGGTCCCGCAGATTTTCTATGGCGTCCGGCGCACTCCCACATGGGTTCCGTACCCTTTCTATGGCGTTCGACGCCTTCTTACATGAGTTCCGTTCACTTTCTCTGGCGTCCGACGCAATCTTACATGGGTACCGCACATTTTCTATGGCGTCCGGCGCACTCTTACATGGGGCCCGCACACTTTATATGACGTCCGGCGCACTGTAAAATGGGTCCCGCACATTTTTCATGGCGTCCGGCGCACGCCTACGTGGGTCCCGTACACTTTCTATGGCGTCCGGCGCACTCTTACATGAGGCCCGCACACTTTATATGACGTCCGGCGCACTGTAAAATGGGTCCCGCACATTTTTCATGGCGTCCGGCGCACTGTAAAATGGGTCCCGCACATTTTTCATGGCGTCCGGCGCACGTCTACGTAGGTCCCGTACACTTTCTATGGCGTCCAGCGTACTCTCACATGGGTCCCGCACACTTTCTATGGCGTCCGGCGCACTCTTACATGGGTCCTGCACACTTTATATGACGTCCGGCGCACGTCTACGTGGGTCCCGTGCACTTTCTATGGCGTCCTGTGTGCTCTTACATGGGTCCCGAACACTTCATATGGCGTCCAGCATACTCTTACATGGGTCCTGTAAACTTTCTCTGGCGTCCGACTTACTCTTACATGGGGCCCGCACACTTTATATGACGTCCGGCGCACTCTAACATGGGTCCCGCAGATTTTCTATGGCGTCCGGCGCACTCCCACATGGGTTCCGTTCACTTTCTATGGCGTCCGGCGCACTCTCACATGGGGCCCGCACACTTTATATGACGTCCGGCGCACTGTAAAATGGGTCCCGCACATTTTTCATGGCGTCCGGCGCACTGTAAAATGGGTCCCGCACATTTTTCATGGCGTCCGGCGCACGCCTACGTGGGTCCCGTACACTTTCTGTGGCGTCCGGCGTACTCTTACATGGGTCCCGTACACTTTCTATGGCGTAGAAGGCACTCTTACATGGGTCCCGAACACTTCGTATGGCGTCCAGCATTCTCTTACATGGGTCGTGTACACTTTCTCTGGCGTCCGACTTACTCTTACATGGGGCCCGCACACTTTATATGACGTTCGGCGCACTGCAAAATGGGTCCCGCACATTTTTCATGGCGTCCGGCGCACGCCTACGTGGGTCCCGTACACTTTCTATGGCGTCCGGCGTACTCTTAAATGGGTCCCGTACACTTTCTATGGCGTCGAAGGCACTCTTACATGGGTCCCGAACACTTCATATGGCGTCCAGCATTCTCTTACATGGGTCCTGTACACTTTCTCTGGCGTCCGACTTACTCTTACATGGTCCCGCGCACTTTATATGGCGTCCGGCGCACTCTAACATGGGTCCCGCAGATTTTCTATGGCGTCCGGCGCACTCCCACATGGGTTCCGTTCACTTTCTATGGCGTCCGGCGCACTCTCACATGGGGCCCGCACACTTTATATGACGTCCGGCGCACTGTAAAATGGGTCCCGCACATTTTTCATGGCGTCCGGCGCACTGTAAAATGGGTCCCGCACATTTTTCATGGCGTCCGGCGCACGCCTACGTGGGTCCCGTACACTTTCTATGGCGTCCGGCGTACTCTTACATGGGTCCCGTACACTTTCTATGGCGTCGAAGGCACTCTTACATGGGTCCCGAACACTTCATATGGCGTCCAGCATTCTCTTACATGGGTCCTGTACACTTTCTCTGGCGTCCGACTTACTCTTACATGGGGCCCGCACACTTTATATGACGTCCAGCGCACTCTAAAATGGGTCCCGCACATTTTTCATGGCGTCCGGCGCACGTCTACGTGGGCCCGTGCACTTTCTATGGCGTCCTGTGTGCTCTTACATGGGTCCCTCGCACTTTGTATGGCGTCCGGCGCACTCTTACATGGGTCCCGAACACTTCATATGGCGTCCAGCATACTCTTACATGGGTCCTGTACACTTTCTCTGGCGTCCGACTTACTCTTACATGGGTCCCGCACATTTTCTGTGGCGTCCGGCGCACTCCCACGTGGATCCCATACTTTTTATATGGCGCCCGGCGCATTCTAACATGGGTCTCGCACACTTTATATGGCGTCCGGCGCACTCTCACATGGGGCCCGCACACTTTATATGACGTCCGGCGCACTGTAAAATGGGTCCCGCACATTTTTCATGGCGTCCGGCGCACTGTAAAATGGGTCCCGCACATTTTTCATGGCGTCCGGCGCACGCCTACGTGGGTCCCGTACACTTTCTGTGGCGTCCGGCGTACTCTTACATGGGTCCCGTACACTTTCTATGGCGTCGAAGGCACTCTTACATGGGTCCCGAACACTTCGTATGGCGTCCAGCATTCTCTTACATGGGTCCTGTACACTTTCTCTGGCGTCCGACTTACTCTTACATGGGGCCCGCACACTTTATATGACGTTCGGCGCACTGCAAAATGGGTCCCGCACATTTTTCATGGCGTCCGGCGCACGCCTACGTGGGTCCCGTACACTTTCTATGGCGTCCGGCGTACTCTTACATGGGTCCCGTACACTTTCTATGGCGTCCGACTTACTCTTACATGGGTCCCGCACACTTTATATGACGTCCGGTGCGCTCTTACATGGGTCCCGCACACTTTATATGGCGTATGGCGCAATCTTACATGGGTACCGCACACTTTCTATGGCGTCCGGCGCACTCTTACATGGGGCCCGCACACTTTATATGACGTCCGGCGCACTGCAAAATGGGTCCCGCACATTTTTCATGGCGTCCGGCGCACGTCTACGTGGGTCCCGTGCACTTTCTATGACGTCCTGTGTGCTCTTACATGGGTCCCTCACACTTTGTGTGGCGTCCGGCGCACTCTTACATGGGTCCCGAACACTTCATATGGCGTCCAGCATACTCTTACATGGGTCCTGTACACTTTCTCTGGCGTCCGACTTACTCTTACATGGGTCCCGCACACTTTATATGACGTCCGGTGCGCTCTTACATGGGTCCCGCACACTTTATATGGCGTATGGCGCAATCTTACATGGGTACCGCACACTTTCTCTGGCGTCCGACTTACTCTTACATGGGTCCCGCACACTTCATATGGCGTCCAGCATACTCTTACATGGGTCCTGTACACTTTCTCTGGCGTCCGACGCAATCTTACATGGGGACCGCACACTTTCTATGGCGTCCGGCGCACTCTTACATGGGGCCCGCACACTTTATATGACGTCCGGCGCACTGCAAAATGGGTCCCGCACACTTCATATGGCGTCCAGCATACTTTTACATGGGTCCTGTACACTTTCTCTGGCGTCCGACTTACTCTTACATGGGTCCCGCACATTTTCTATGGCGTGCGGCGCACTCCCACGTGGATCCCATACACTTTATATGGCGCCCGGCGCATTCTAACATGGGTCTCGCACACTTTAAATGGCGTCCGACGCAACCTTACATGGGTACCGCACATTTTCTATGGCGTCCGGCGCACTCTTACATGGGGCCCGCACACTTTATATGACGTCCGGCGCACTGTAAAATGGGTCCCGCACATTTTTCATGGCGTCCGGCGCACGCCTACGTGGGTCCCGTACACTTTCTATGGCGTCCGGCGTACTCTTACATGGGTCCCGTACACTTTCTATGGCGTCGAAGGCACTCTTACATGGGTCCCGAACACTTCATATGGCGTCCAGCATACTCTTACATGGGTCCTGTACACTTTCTCTGGCGTCCGACTTACTCTTACATGGGTCCCGCACATTTTCTATGGCGTCCGGCGCACTCTTACATGGGGCCCGCACACTTTATATGACGTCCGGCGCACTGTAAAATGGGTCCCGCACATTTTTCATGGCGTCCGGCGCACATTAAAATGGGTCCCGCACATTTTTCATGGCGTCCGGCGCACGCCTACGTAGGTCCCGTACACTTTCTATGGCGTCCGGCGTACTCTTACATGGGTCCCGCACACTTTCTATGGCGTCCGGCGCACTCTTACATGGGTCCTGCACACTTTATATGGCGTCCGGTGCGCTCTTACATGGGTCCCGCACACTTTATATGGCGTACGGCGCACTTTACATGGGTCCCGCACACTTCCTATGGCGTCCGACGCACTCGTGTATGGGTCCCGCACACATTATATGGCGTCCGGCGCACTCTTACATGGGTCCCGCACACTTCCTATGGCGTCCTAGGTGCTCTTACATGGTCCCGCGCACTTTATATGGCGTCCGGTGCACTCTAGCATGGGTCCCGCACACTTTCTATGGCGTCCGGCGCACTCTTACATGGGGCCCGCACACTTTATATGACGTCCGGCGCACTGCGAAATGGGTCCCGCACATTTTTCATGGCGTCCGGCGCACGTCTACGTGGGTCCCGTGCACTTTCTATGACGTCCTGTGTGCTCTTACATGGGTCCCTCACACTTTGTGTGGCGTCCGGCGCACTCTTACATGGGTCCCGAACACTTCATATGGCGTCCAGCATACTCTTACATGGGTCCTGTACACTTTCTCTGGCGTCCGACTTACTCTTACATGGGTCCCGCACACTTTATATGGCGTCCGGTGCGCTCTTACATGGGTCCCGCACACTTTATATGGCGTACGGCGCACTTTACATGGGTCCCGCACACTTTCTATGGCGTTCGGCGCACTCTTACATGGGTCCCGCACACTTCATATGGCGTCCAGCGCACTCTAACATGGGTCCTGTACACTTTCTCTGGCGTCCGACTTACTCTTACATGGGTCCCGCACATTTTCTATGGCGTCCGGCGCACTCTTACATGAGGCCCGCACACTTTATATGACGTCCGGCGCACTGCAAAATGGGTCCCGCACACTTCATATGGCGTCCAGCATACTTTTACATGGGTCCTGTACACTTTCTCTGGCGTCCGACTTACTCTTACATGGGTCCCGCACATTTTCTATGGCGTGCGGCGCACTCCCACGTGGATCCCATACACTTTATATGGCGCCCGGCGCATTCTAACATTTGTCTCGCACACTTTAAATGGCGTCCGACGCAACCTTACATGGGTACCGCACATTTTCTATGGCGTCCGGCGCACTCTTACATGGGGCCCGCACACTTTATATGACGTCCGGCGCACTGTAAAATGGGTCCCGCACATTTTTCATGGCGTCCGGCGCACGCCTACGTGGGTCCCGTACACTTTCTATGGCGTCCGGCGTACTCTTACATGGGTCCCGTACACTTTCTATGGCGTCGAAGGCACTCTTACATGGGTCCCGAACACTTCATATGGCGTCCAGCATACTCTTACATGGGTCCTGTACACTTTCTCTGGCGTCCGACTTACTCTTACATGGGTCCCGCACATTTTCTATGGCGTCCGGCGCACTCTTACATGGGGCCCGCACACTTTATATGACGTCCGGCGCACTGTAAAATGGGTCCCGCACATTTTTCATGGCGTCCGGCGCACTGTAAAATGGGTCCCGCACATTTTTCATGGCGTCCGGCGCACGCCTACGTAGGTCCCGTACACTTTCTATGGCGTCCGGCGTACTCTTACATGGGTCCCGCACACTTTCTATGGCGTCCGGCGCACTCTTACATGGGTCCTGCACACTTTATATGGCGTCCGGTGCGCTCTTACATGGGTCCCGCACACTTTATATGGCGTACGGCGCACTTTACATGGGTCCCGCACACTTCCTATGGCGTCCGACGCACTCGTGTATGGGTCCCGCACACATTATATGGCGTCCGGCGCACTCTTACATGGGTCCCGCACACTTCCTATGGCGTCCTAGGTGCTCTTACATGGTCCCGCGCACTTTATATGGCGTCCGGTGCACTCTAGCATGGGTCCCGCAGATTTTCTATGGCGTCCGGCGCACTCCCACATGGGTTCCGTACCCTTTCTATGGCGTTCGACGCCTTCTTACATGAGTTCCGTTCACTTTCTCTGGCGTCCGACGCAATCTTACATGGGTACCGCACATTTTCTATGGCGCCCGGCGCACTCTAACATGGGTCTCGCACACTTCATATGGCGTCCAGCATACTTTTACATGGGTCCTGTACACTTTCTCTGGCGTTCGACTTGCTCTTACATGAGTCCCGCACATTTTCTATGGCGTCCGGCGCACTCCCACGTGAATCCCATACACTTTATATGGCGCCCGGCGCATTCTAACATGGGTCTCGCACACTTTAAATGGCGTCCGACGCAATCTTACATGGGTACCGCACATTTTCTATGGCGTCCGGCGCACTCTTACATGGGGCCCGCACACTTTATATGACGTCCGGCGCACTGTAAAATGGGTCCCGCACATTTTTCATGGCGTCCGGCGCACGCCTACGTGGGTCCCGTACACTTTCTATGGCGTCCGGCGCACTCTTACATGGGGCTCGCACACTTTATATGACGTCCGGCGCACTGTAAAATGGGTCCCGCACATTTTTCATGGCGTCCGGCGCACTGTAAAATGGGTCCCGCACATTTTTCATGGCGTCCGGCGCACGTCTACGTAGGTCCCGTACACTTTCTATGGCGTCCGGCGTACTCTCACATGGGTCCCGCACACTTTCTATGGGGTCCGGCGCACTCTTACATGGGTCCTGCACACTTTATATGGCGTCCGGTGCGCTCTTACATGGGGCCCGCACACTTTATATGGCGTACGGCGCACTTTACATGGGTCCCGCACACTTCCTATGGCGTCTGACGCACTCTTGTAGGGGTCCCGCACACATTATATGGCGTCCGGCGCACTCTTACATGGGTCCCGCACACTTCATATGGCGTCCTAGGTGCTCTTACATGGTCCCGCGCACTTTATATGGCGTCCGGCGCACTCTAGCATGGGTCCCGCAGATTTTCTATGGCGTCCGGCGCACTCCCACATGGGTTCCATACCCTTTCTATGGCGTTCGACGCCTTCTTACATGAGTTCCGTTCACTTTCTCTGGCGTCCGACGCAATCTTACATGGGTACCGCACATTTTCTATGGCGTCCGGCGCACTCTTACATGGGGCCCGCACACTTTATATGACGTCCGGCGCACTGTAAAATGGGTCCCGCACATTTTTCATGGCGTCCGGCGCACGCCTACGTGGGTCCCGTACACTTTCTATGGCGTCCGGCGCACTCTTACATGGGGCCCGCACACTTTATATGACGTCCGGCGCACTGTAAAATGGGTCCCGCACATTTTTCATGGCGTCCGGCGCACGTCTACGTAGGTCCCGTACACTTTCTATGGCGTCCAGCGTACTCTCACATGGGTCCCGCACACTTTCTATGGCGTCCGGCGCACTCTTACATGGGTCCTGCGCACTTTATATGGCGTATGGCGCACTTTACATGGGTCCCGCACACTTCCTATGGCGTCCGACGCACTCTTGTAGGAGTCCCGCACACATTATATGGCGCACTTTCTATGGCGTCCGGCGTACTCTTACATGGGTCCCGTACACTTTCTATGGCGTCGAAGGCACTCTTACATGGGTCCCGAACACTTCATATGGCGTCCAGCATACTCTTACATGGGTCCTGTGCACTTTCTCTGGCGTCCGACTTACTGTTACATGGGTCCCCACATTTTCTATGGCGTCCGGCGCACTCCCACGTGGATCCCATACGCTATATATGGCGCCCGGCGCATTCTAATATGGGTCTCGCACACTTTATATGGCGTCCGACGCACTCTAACATGGGTCTCGCACATTTTATATGGCGTTCGACGCACTCTTACATGGGTTCCGTTCACTTTCTCTGGCGTTCGACGCACTGTAAAATGGGTCCCGCACATTTTTCATGGCGTCCGGCGCACGCCTACGTGGGGCCCGCACACTTTATATGACGTCCGGCGCACTGTAAAATGGGTCCCGCACATTTTTCATGGCGTCCGGCGCAGGCCTACGTGGGTCCCGTACACTTTCTATGGCGTCCGGCGTACTCTTACATGGGTCCCGTACACTTTCTATGGCGTCGAAGGCACTCTTACATGGGTCCCGAACACTTCATATGGCGTCCAGCATTCTCTTACATGGGTCCTGTACACTTTCTCTGGCGTCCGACTTACTCTTACATGGGTCCCGTACACTTCCTATGGCGTCCTGTGTGCTTTTACATGGGTCCCTCACACTATGTATGGCGTCCGGCGCACTCTTACATGGGTCCCGAACACTTCATATGGCGTCCAGCATACTCTTACATGAATCCTGTACACTTTCTCTGGCGTCCGACTTACTCTTACATGGGTCCCGCACATTTTCTATGGCGTCCGGCGCACTCCCACGTGGATCCCTTACACATATGGCACCCGCTGCACCCTAACATGGGTCTCGCACATTTTATATGGCGTTCGACGCATTCTTACATGGGTTCCGTTCACTTTCTGTGGCGTCCGACGCAATCTTACATGGGTACCGCACATTTTCTATGGCGTACGGCGCTCTCTTACATGTGGCCCGCACACTTTAAATGACGTCCGGCGCACTGTAAAATGGGTCCCGCACATTTTTCATGGCGTCCGGCGCACGTCTACGTGGGTCCCGTACACTTTCTATGGCGTCCGGCGTACTCTTACATGAGTCCCGTACACTTTCTATGGCGTCGAAGGCACTCCTACATGGGTCCCGAACACTTCATATGGCGTCCAGCATACTCTTACATGGGTCCTGTGCACTTTCTCTGGCGTCCGACTTACACTTGCATGGGTCTCCACATTTTCTATGGCGTCCGGCGCACTCCCACGTGGATCCCATACACTATATATGACGCCCGGCGCACTCTAACATGGGTCTCGCACACTTTATATGGCGTCCGACGCACTCTAACATGGGTCTCGCACATTTTATATGGCGTTCGACGCATTCTTACATGGGTTCCGTTCACTTTCTCTGGCGTCCGACGCAATCTTACATGGGTACCGCACATTTTCTATGGCGTCCGGCGCACTCTTACATGGGGCCCGCACACTTTATATGACGTCCGGCGCACTGTAAAATGGGTCCCGCACATTTTTCATGGCGTCCGGCGCACGTCTACGTGGGTCCCGTACACTTTCTATGGCGTCCGGCGTACTCTTACATGGGTCCCGTACACTTTCTATGGCGTCGAAGGCACTCTTACATGGGTCCCGAACACTTCATATGGCGTCCAGCATTCTCTTACATGGGTCCTGTACACTTTCTCTGGCGTCCGACTTACTCTTACATGGGTCCCGCACATTTTCTATGGCGTCCGGCGCACTCCCACGTGGATCCCATACACTTTATATGGCGCCCGGCGCATTCTAACATGGGTCTCGCGTTCTTACATGGGTTCCGTTCACTTTCTCTGGCGTCCGACGCAATCTTACATGGGTACCGCACATTTTCCATGGCGTCCGGCGCACTCTTACATGGGGCCCGCCCACTTTATATGACGTCCGGCGCACTATGAAATGGGTCTTGCACATTTTTCATGGCGTCCGGCGCACGTCTGCGTGGGTCCCGTACACTTTCCATGGCGTCCGGTGTACTTTTACATGGGTCCCGTACACTTTCTATGATGTCGAAGGCACTCTTACATGGGTCCCGCGCACTTTATATGGCGTCCGGCGCACTCCCACATGGGTCCCATACACTTTCTATGGCGTCCGGCACACTCTTACATGGGTCCCGTACACTTCCTATGGCGTCCTGTGTGCTTTTACATGGGTCCCTCACACTATGTATGGCGTCCGGCGCACTCTTACATGGGTCCCGAACACTTCATATGGCGTCCAGCATACTCTTACATGGATCCTGTACACTTTCTCTGGCGTCCGACTTACTCTTACATGGGTCCCGCACATTTTCTATGGCGTCCGGTGCACTCCCACGTGGATCCCATACACATATGGCGCCCGCCGCACCCTAACATGGGTCTCGCACATTTTATATGGCGTTCGACGCATTCTTACATGGGTTCCGTTCACTTTCTGTGGCGTCCGACGCAATCTTACATGGGTACCGCACATTTTCTATGGCGTACGGCGCACTCTTACATGGGGCCCGCACACTTTATATGACGTCCGGCGCTCTGTAAAATGGGTCCCGCACATTTTTCATGGCGTCCGGCGCACGTCTACGTGGGTCCCGTACACTTTCTATGGCGTCCGGCGTACTCTTACATGGGTCCCGTACACTTTCTATGGCGTCGAAGGCACTCTTACATGGGTCCCGAACACTTCATATGGCGTCCAGCATACTCTTACATGGGTCCTGTACACTTTTTCTGGCGTCCGACTTACTCTTACATGGGTCCCGCACATTTTCTATGGCGTCCGGCGCACTTACACGTGGATCCCATAAACTTTAAATGGCGCCCGGCGCATTCTAACATGGGTTTCGCACACTTTATATGGCGTCCGACGCACTGTAACATGGGTCTCGCACATTTTATATGGCGTTCGACGCATTCTTACATGGGTTCCGTTCACTTTCTCTGGCGTCTGACGCAATCTTACATGGGTACCGCACATTTTCTATGGCGTCCGGCGCACTTTTACATGGGGCCCGCACACTATATATGACGTCCGGCGCACTGTAAAATGGGTCCCGCACATTTTTCATGGCGTCCGGCGCACTCCCACATGGGTTCCATACCCTTTCTATGGCGTTCGACGCCTTCTTACATGAGTTCCGCTCACTTTCTCTGGCGTCCGACGCAATCTTACATGGGTACCGCACATTTTCTATGGCGCCCGGCGCACTCTAACATGGGTCTCGCACACTTCATATGGCGTCCGACGCACTCTAACATGGGTACCGCACATTTTCTATGGCGTCCGGCGCACTCTTACATGGGGCCCGTAAACTTTCTATGGCGTCGAAGGCACTCTTACATGGGTCCCGAACACTTCATATGGCGTCCAGCATACTCTTACATGGGTCCTGTACACTTTCTCTGGCGTCCGACTTACTCTTACATGGGTCCTGCACATTTTCTATGGCGTTCGGCGCACTCCCACATAGGTCCCATACACTTTATATGGCGCCCGTCGTACTCTTACATGGGTCCCGCAAACTAACTTATGCGTCCTGCGCACTCTTAAATGGGTCCCACATACGTGAGTCGCACTGCCACTGGGGTCCCACACTTTTTTCGGCGTCCGGTGCCCTTATATGGGTCCCGCACATTTTCTTCGGGAGCCGTCCGTCCGTCCGTCCGTCCGTCCGTCCGTCCGTCCGTCCGTCCGTCCGTCCGTCCGTCCGTCCGTCCGTCCGTCCGTCCGTCCGTCCGTCCGTCCGTCCGTCCGTCCGTCCGTCCGTCCGTCCGTCCGTCCGTCCGTCCGTCCGTCCGTCCGTCCGTTCGTCCGTTCGTCCGTCCGTCCGTCCGTCCGTCCGTCCGTCCGTCCGTCCGTCCGTCCGTCCGTCCGTTCGTCCGTCCGTCCGTCAGTCCGTCCGTCCGTCCGTTCGTCCGTCCGTCAGGCCGTCCGTCCGCCAGTCCGCCCGCCCGTCCGACCGTCCGTCCGTCCGTCCGTCCGTCCGTCCGTCCGTCCGTCCGTCCGTCCGTCCGTCCGTCCGTCCGTCCGTCCGTCCGTCCGTCCGTCCGTCCGTCCGTCCGTCCGTCCGTCCGTCCGTCCGTCCGTCCGTCCGTCCGTCCGTCCGTCCGTCCGTCCGTCCGTCCGTCCGGACACCACTCTCTTTTATTACTATAGAATGATAAAGTAGTCAGTAGTCTCCAGAAGTTCTCAGAAGTTACTTTAGAAGCAAAATTAACGTCGACAAAACAGGCATTTATAGAAATCTCGGTAATTGGGGGCGGGCGGACACTGAACAATAGCTTGTTCCTGAGCGTTTTTTACACTTTTCATTCATTCTCACATTTGGGATGACCAGATCTACCTTCTCATGAGGATAGCACAACAACCGTTTTTATCGCGAACTCTGCCTTTGGATGTTGTACAATTTTCACTGTGTTCCACTGCTTTGTCGAAGGCGCAGTGTTTTGAACCCCCCCCCGCCTAAAGTAGCGCCCAATGGTGTTCGGACACAGATGTTTCTGCACGCTTCTCAGCTAAGGCTTCTCGGAACTTGATGAAACTTCGATCTGTTATAGGGCATCACCAATCATATGTATTACACTCAAAGTGTGATTTTGAGTGCACAGTTTGTTTAAAGGCAGTGGTCGCGATGAAAAACACTGTCTAAAAAACTATAAAATCAGCTTAGATAGAAAACAGCTGAAAACCATGAAGGTAGCGCGGTGATAAACGGGCTAGAATTAGAGTTTCTAGGGTTGGGGGTGTGTATACAAGTCTGTTGGTACCTGTTCGTTGGCGCCCCTGCTTCTACTGAACCCAGCAGACGTTTGAGTGTACACAGGGAACCGTCGAGCGATATAGCGTGCTTAAAGGCAGTGTTCACGATGAAAATCGTTTTTCTGTTTTTCCGCCTATCTTGAAAACGGCCCCATGCTTATTCAAATGGTGTCTCTGAAATCATACAAGACCTTCTGTGAACGCAGGTATGGTCCCTCAAAGATTGAGCTAAGGAAACATGGTGGACGAGTTGTCCGAGGCTTGTAACTTCCGTCTTTTGCAGCCGATCTATGCGAACTGACCTGAGTAAAGAGAGAAGCTGAGAATGAAGGGAAGAACGGGGCTAATGATTGAAAATCATCGCTCATCTCACGATCTCGAGCATTCATTTGTTCACGTCGGTGGGCGTGTGATGCGCTTTTGGGGCTTTCAATGCGCTCGAAGCTGCAATATCGGGCTCTTTTGGGGCTCTTCCTGGCTCGTTTTCATGCGTTCTTTCGACGTTAACGTTACAGAGTGTCCCTCCACTACCCAATCCCAGTGGAATTTCGAAAACTTTTTTCATTGTGAACACTGCCTTTAACTGTATCGCGAAAGTATCCCGCACATTGCATAAAGGTGTCGCCGTCCGGCACACCAAGGCCTCTGGTCCATAACACCTTAGGATCCGTACCTAGGGAGTTCTTGGAGTCTTTGCTCGCAAGCCACAGTTTCGACACCCTGAACTGTCGATCGCTGTTGAGTGATATCCAAAAAACTGCGCTATCCAGACTTCTGAGCTATTTCCGTGCACCGTTTGCTGCTTTGCAGGAAACCCGCCTCAAGGGTAGACCCGTCATCAGCGTCGGAGAGTACACCATCTACTGCGGTAACGCTGACGATAGGAGAGTGGGAGGCTGTGCAATAGCTGTAAGGAAAGATTTCAATGGTATGGTCAAGGAGTTCGGCTCAACGTCGTGCCGGAATGCATTCGTACGACTGCGGGATCACAGAGGATTCAATCTGTGGATAGTGAGTGCTCATGCGCCCACTGAAACCGCCGAAGACAATTCGAAGGATGCGTTTTATGAGGAACTCAATACGTTGCTGGCCAGGATACCTTGTCAACATGCTGTTGTCGTGGGGATTGACCCAAATGCGAACATGGGACTTGATCAGGAATCCGAAGTATTCGGTAAATGGTTCTACCCAGTGGAGCAAGCATCGAACAATGGCTACCGCCTTGTCGACTTTTGTGATCGCAGTGGTCTGATTATTGCATCGACATTCAAGAGGAATCATCGCCGCCATCAGCTTACGTGGCAGGGACCAACCCAGCTATGTCCAGAAGAGCAGCGGAAGCGGAAGATAACAACTTTGAAACTACAGCTTGACTATGTCCTGATGAAGAATATTCCAGTATCGGACATTCGAAGATCTAGAGCTGTGTGGGATGTCGCATTCGATTCGGATCACCGTCCTGTTCTGTTGAACTTCACTGCGAGGATTCATAAGAGGAAGCGAGGTGCTCAGCTTCTCCAGAGGATTGACATGACAAGTCTCAGAGATGAAGAGTGCAGAAGGAATTTTCGACAACGCGTTTCTATTCACATCGGAGTACGGACTAAGAAGGAACTTTGCGACGCGGATTCTTTTGTCAAGTGCATCCAGGACGCTTCGAAAGGGGCACTACCGGTTGTACAGCTTAAGAAGAAGTTCGCCCACGTCTCAGAAGAAACAACATTTACCTACAACAGAGTATGTGCTCTCCGAACTGCAGGAAACTTCATGGAGGAGAAGCGTCTGAGGAGGAAGTTGCGTCGGCAGCTTCAAAGTGACCGCGAACGAGAGTGGACGTGTAGAGCTTAGGAGTTCGAGAAGGCTTGGGAGGAGAAGAATCCGAGGAAAGCCTACACGTTGCTGCGCCAGTATAGCGGAAAGATGAAGAGATGTTCTCCCGTCTTGAATACTACCAATGGAGTTGCAGTTGGCGATGCGACGCTGCCAATATGAAAGGATTACTTTAGTTGACTACTGAATCGTCCAGCGCCATCAGTACCTGAGCTCCCGCATGTTCAGAGAGCACATTACGATGTGAGTGAGGAACCGCCGACTGAGTCTGAAGTTTTGGATTGTGTCCAAAAAATGAAGAATGGAAAGGCAGGTGGAGATGACAACATCACTGCTGAAATGCTGAAAGCTTTTCCTCCGTCTGGGATGACCAACACCATCTGTGCCGTATGGATGAGCGAAAGAATACCCGATTCATGGAGACATGCGATCATAGTACCTCTCCACAAGAAGCTATCCGTCACGGATCCTAAGAACTACAGAGGAATCTCTCTACTTCGTGTCATGTTCAAGGTTTTAAAACGTATCATTCTCGAGCGACTCATCAAACATCGTGAAAGAACGACCAGAGATGAGCAAGCCGGTTTTCGACCTGGAAGATCGACCATCGACCAAGTGTCCGTCGTGAGAAGAGTAATTGAATCGTGGCAGCGGTATTCGAAGCCATTACAGCTTGCTTTTCTGGACTTTGAAGCCGCATTCGACTCTCCTCATCGTGATCGATTGCTCAATACTCTGTGAGCAGATGGAGTCCAGGAAAAGTATGTTCGGTTAATCGAGGACATGAACAAAGGAACAACAGCAGCAGTTCGTACACCTGTCGGATTTACGTCAGCTTTCAAAGTGAAAACAGGAGTAAGGCAAGGAGCCGTTGCAGGATCTTTTCTTTTCAACTTCGCCGTTGATGACATCATGCGTAGAGTTGCAGAACAGTTTCCTGCGGATGTGATCCTAACACCATCAGGACGCTCCCTTGTCGACCTGGAGTACGCCGACGACATTGTGTTATTCGCTGAAAACAACGCGAAGCTGCAAAGTATTGTGAACCTCGTTTCGAAGTGTGCCGCAGCCTACGGACTTCGTCTTCGTCCCGACAAATGCAAGCAGATGTGGGTCTCTCAGAGGCCTACAACGGGAGTTTGTGTGGACGGACAACGTATCGAGTTGGTGGACGATTTCTGTTATTTGGGCTGTTTGCTGAAGAACGATGGTAGTTATGCAGCGGATATTCGACAACGATGTGCGAAAGCTACGTCTGCATTTAATTCTCTAACCAAGTGTTTGTGGTCTACCACCATCGCGAAGGAAGTCAAGTTGCGCATCTGCCTTACCGCTATTCGCCCTATCATGATGTACGGATCGGAGACTTGGGCAGCACCGAAGACGCAGATGGAAAGGTTGGATTGTACGGAGAGTAGGCTTTTTAGGCGTTTGCTTGGATATTTCTGGCCGCGTGTATGCCATAGCGAAGACCTTTACAAGAAAATCGACGCAGTACTTCAACGCTTGACACGATGGAGGTGCCAGCATACCCTAACGCCATCTCAAGCAGCAATGGAAAGTCGACTTCGAATGCACGGGCATATACTAAGAAGAACGCCGGATCGTCTCGCACAACACGCTTTAAGAATGCTTCCAAGTCCTGTCTGGAAACGGCCACCTGGGTGTAGGCGAAAGTTCTGGACGTATGTGGTTAAAGAGGATTCAAAGTCACTCGGCATCGAAAGACAGTTCAGGCGCTATGTTTCGTTTCGCAGGAAATGGAATAGTGACAGCTGGATGAAATGTGTTCAAATTGTGGCTGAAGACCGTGTAAAATGGACACGGCTGACTACTAGGACGGCACACCTTGGTGAAGATGCGGAATGACCTCGTCAGGCGAAAGCCAACCGATTAAGTCAAGTAAGTAAGTAAGTCAGGGCTCAAAGATGCCAGTTCGTGCACACGTGCACAGCGCAGCAAAAAAAAAAGATCGCTGCATCATGCCAAGCAGTCAAAAATCATCGACATTCAGAGGAATAAATAAATTCAAATTTACGTAATGCAAAGAGTTTACCAATGAAAGCCAGCATTTCAGTCAATGTTTTTGACTAGAAGAGTTCGAAGGATAAAATTCATTGATTGAAATTCGATTTTAAGCCTGCTTATTTTCTTATCAGAGATCATCGCTGCCGATGATGTGGAGTGGGCTCGTCCACCATCAAAAGACAATAAAGTTTAGTCTTCAAATTTGGCCCGGAACAGCGGTTTTTTCGCGATTTTTTCCCATTGGTCCTACTACTCCAAACCCAGAAAAGGGTTTAGAGAGGAGAAGAAGACAAGCATATTTTAACGCGACCACTGCCCTTAAAGGCAAAGTTTTAGTTGAAAACGGCATTCGTGCTGTCCTCATGAGAAGGTAGATCTGGCCACCACAACAGTGGACATAATTGAAAAGTCGCAGAAAAAATGCGCAGAAACAATTTAGAAAGTCTAATTGCTAGCGTCCGCTTGCCCCTCATTAACGAGATTTTTATGAATGTTTGTCTTTATGTCAGGAGTTCTGCTCCTGTATAGTAGTTAGAAGCCTCTAAAAGTAGTTAGCAACTACTTTCAGAGCAAAAATTAAAGGCGGAAAAACAAGCAGTCATGAAAAACTCGTTTATTGGAAGCGTGTGGACACCGAGAAATTGACCGCTATCACTTGTTCTTTTGTGATTTTTCTCCCATTTTTTTATTTTCACTTTTTTGATGGCCAGATTCACCTTCTCACGATGATACCACAACTACCGTTTTCATAGCGGAACCTGGAAAATACGGAAAATAATAGTGGTTTCGCGGTATTTTCCGATAGAATTCGCAGCGAATTGGCCGCGAACATACCGCGAATCTCGCTGATGCCGCGGATCTCCCGAAAGCCTACAGCAAACCTCGAACCTGCTGCGAACACTTGGACCCCGCGATCTTCAATTTCGAGGTCCGCAACTCCTGGAATCTACCAAGAATCTGCTCAACGTGTTGAACGGTCTAGATGATCTGCGCTGAACACGATGTCCGAATCTGACGCTGCCTCAGCGAGCCGGATCGGCGGCAATCTAGTGCACCACTTGAGAAACGCTAGTATAGCGAAGTAACTCTCTTCCTCTCTGCATTAGAGGCATAGAATAGAAGAGAGGAATTAGGAGAGAAGGGAGAAATCTGAAGAAACTGGGTAATATTTTTGGAATGGTCCTTATTGAGTTCTCCGCACCGTGAACATGCATGGATCCTGTCAGAAACCGTTCAGTATTGGATTCGCGGTGCCGAGAAAAAGTTTCAATTGTTTGTGCGCCAAAAATAGGTCCGCGGAGTTGTGAACCTGCCGAGTCGGTGCCTTGAACCTGCCGTGTCGTAGTCTGATAGGCTACGACTCGGCAGCTTCGCGCCAGGTTCATGGCGATTTTTGTCACAGATTAAGGATTTCGCCTATTTCATCAGAGCATGATCATGAACATTCCAACTCTACAGGGTGGCCCACATGAAGTGTGACGGGCTTAAGAAAATTGATTTTTGGCTATATTTGCCTCTTTTTTCGCTTTCTCATGATGTTATTCCTTCACTCCACATTTTTCTATTATACTACGGCCATTATAATTACCTTTTTTTCCAGAAAACCATGGTATCGATCGATGATCGTTCGGCCATAGTCGCACTGCACAAGCGAGGGTCGTCAGTTTCCGACATTTCGAAAAGGCTCAAACTGCTTCGGGAGCAGGTACATCGGGTAATAAAACGATTTAAAGAGACTGGTGGGATTGAAAATCACCCGAGAGAAAGACCAGAACGAACTGCGAGGACTCCTGCTCTTGGAAAAGCCATTAAAGGCAAGCTTCGCCGAAATCCTGCAAGAAGCATGAGAAAATTGGCTAAGGAGCACAATGTAGGCCGGCCTACTATGCAGCGACTGATCAGAGAAGATCTAGAATTGTATCGTTACCAAATCGCCAGAGGACAAGGCCTCGCCGAAGAAATGAAGGCCTCCAGGTTGGAAAAATGCAGGAGCATGAAGACGCTTGCGCGCGGTGGCAAGCTTGACCGGATTCTCTTCACTGATGAGAAAATATTTACTATTGAAGCAGTCCAAAACACGCAGAATCACCGAGAACTGCGGTTAAAAGGATCTCCGAAAATCGTCAGAATTGATAAGTCACATTTTCCACACTCCGTCAAGGTGTGGGCTGGATTATCGGGTCTCGGCAAGACCAAGAGTGTTTTTGTCCAAAAGGGAGTCAAAATTAACACCGAAGTCTATCGAAAACAAGTTTTGGAGAATGCCGTTCTTCCTTGGGCTGAAGAAAACGCTCAAGACATCGGTTGGACCTTCCAACAAGATTGGGCACCGGCCCTCAGCGCAAGGAAGAATTTGGAATGGTGCGAGACCAATCTTCCGAGTTTTCGGTCGAATGATGTCTGGCTGTCAAACTCGCCTGACCTCAACCCTTTGGATTTCGCTATCACGTCGATTATGGAGCGAAAATCTGCTCTTTCAAACACATTTCATTGGATTCGCTGAAACGAGCTCTGGTAAGGCATGGGACGAGATTTCTTCAGAAATGGTCGCGCGCATCCTCAAAAACTTCCGGAAGAGACTGGACGTTCGTATTTGAGCAAAAGGAGGTCCTTTCGAATGCGATCTGTAAAATCTCAACCAGAATGTTTGTATGTATAGAATAAAAGTTGATAGCCTGTATTTGAATCGTTTTGTGCAAAAGTTGTGGGTAGTTTTACGCGTCACACTTCATGTGGGCCACCCTGTATATCAGTTGCTGGCCATCGGGAGGCCTTCGAGAACCCCTGCGTATTATTACAATAGTAAGGCTCTTTCGGAAAGCTCTCCAAAATGAATTCGAACAGAATTTACGAGATTCCGCATCTTTTATGCATCTCGTTTTGACGTAAATGAAGAAGGGCGAATTTCATAGACCAGTTATGTATTTCCATCGCCTATGCAGCCTGAAAAGGTTACACGGCGAATATTTGGGCAGAAATAATGATTTTAAGATTGGGCGTTTACTGTCTGATCCCTTTTTGATTCTTCTTTCGAAGACCACTTGCTTTCTTGCAATGACATACAATAGTTTTTGAAGTCTACGCAACTGCAAATATTTGGTATAGGCCGGGAATTTTCGGGACCATGTTTGAGCAAATTGAACAAATCTATCATGGTACTGCGAAACCGTTATTAGCTTCTATATGAAGCGAAATGTGCATCCAGAATCCAACGTTGAATATGTGTCAGACATAGTTTGCGATGGACTATGACATATCAAAGTCTAATCCAGTTCTGATAAACCCCAACCGAGATACGTATAAAAACACTTCCCCTGAAACGATGTGTCCAAAGACTTTGGGGCGCTACTGAATCCAGTTATTCGAAAAGGCGAGAATGAAAAAAAAATTATCATTTACGATGCAGCACATGTAAACCCAGTGTATTGTGACTTGACAAGGATTAATAGTATACCATGTTCACTGTGGCTCCAAACGGCATAACAAAGCGGGTGACCCGTTGATCGAGCCCTCCTTTCACTTCCATGCCGTTGATCGAGAGTGGTAGTGCAGCTCCACTTCAAAATGAATTCTCAGCTTTGATAATGGCAATGCATCATATCAGTTCTCAAACTTGATTGAACAATTAGCCAAAGAGCTTTTTTTCAATGAATTGGGGGTAGCCAAACAAGCTTTTGAGAGTTGATAAATTTGCGTCAACTGATAATGAGCAATCCGGACTAGAAATAATGTGAACCCACGAAGACGATGTCCCCAAAGCGGCGGCGCCAGCTTGCAGCATGCACTTGAAGATTTTGATAGGGTTTTTCCTCGTCATCAGAACATATAATACTGGGATTGTGATGAAGGAATGAATGAATAGGCCAACGAAAACGGTGAAAATATACCTGAAATTAAACCATTGGAAAATAATCGCAAACAGAAAAAGGCACTGATACAGAAGCTTCATTAGAAATTTTTGTCGATTTATGATGAGAAAAAGCCTCGTGAGAAGAAAAGCGTCCGCACCACCGACTTTGTCATTGCCCCTGCTGCCGTCCATATGTCGTCCAATTCCAGCAAACTGCCGCAAATCAAGCTGGTGATTCCAAGCGGGGCAAACCTTGACATGTGCTGTTAACATTTCAGGGAGATGCTTAAAACTTTTGGCACAGCTTACCACATCACGGACAACATCAGCTTCATGATGATCTTCTCCAGCGCCACAAAGAAATTGACAATTATGGCCACTTTTTCGGCATAATGAGACGTAACAATGCCGAATCCAATACAGAACACAATTATACCTTGGAAACAGTATTCGCAGAAGGAAGTTGGGTAAGAAATTTCTCATGTGACAAAACTTCGTTCACATACGGTCTCACCCAAAATATTCATTCCACGCTGCTCGGCTACGTCTTTGTTGATTTCCTCTATGGACTGATTACCACTAGATTTTGAAATCCTTTTGTAAACAGTTTGGGTTCGTTCAAATGACGCCTGAACGATATTGTCTGGAAACATGTTCCTGAAAATTATAGAAGTATGCAATATACTTCTGCACGTACCGAATAATATTGGACGAGATATAGGAGTGTTCAAACATCCAAATATTTGTGTTCCTGGGTAAATGAAAATTTTCGGGTATTGGAATATGCGGTTTATGACTACACCGTCAAAAAGGAACCAAAACTGTCGGTGTGAACAGGGCCCGTAGTAAACCCCACCCCCCCCCCCCCCCTCTGCGCTGAGATGATATGACAACCGCGCGCTGACTCAGAACATTTTCGTTTACTTGATTTCGACTTTGAGAACAACTTTCTGCTTGTCGCCGTAACGAACCACGGTATAGTTGTTCTTACGTGGATAACAACTTGAGACTCACCAACTTGTCATCAACAATTGTTCTTACTGTAAGAACAACTCTATAACAAGTTAGCAGCCTAATGCTGTTATCTAGTTGTTGATACCGTATAGCAGAATGTAGCTGACAAGTATAGCCTACATATAAAATTGTAAACAACACTTTGTCATCCACCCAAACACTACTCTGTCGCTGCATTGATTTCTAGCAGTGAGAAATACTAGGAGTCAATGAAGGGATAAAGTAGTTTTTCCCAGTTGGCTCAAACCTTCTCATGTGTAGAACACTAACTAGGGCTTACCTTACATTTCCGGTGGGCTTTTATAAAGCCATGTGTTGATAGTTGTAGGTATGGGACACAGCATTGATAATCCATTTTCTAAACCCCCTAAATGCCTCAGAGATTTACTTTACAGGAGACTTTCAAAAGTGGGCGTTTTTTTAGCTCTGCGTACATAAAATTGGTACACGAATGACAATTTTCAGGATGTTCAGAAAAATTGTGTGAGATTGGGCAGAAAACCTGTCTCTAGAGGGTGAGCAACGACAGTTAAAAGGCTTTATGCCTACCGCAACGTACAGTAACCCTGAGTCTGGAGAGGACTAGACCCTTTTCAGCGCTCTAAATCACCCCCATATGAAAGTTTTGAGCCGAATCCGAAATTTTTCTCTTAACACCCCAAATATTCCCTGATGGCTGTACCTTACCTTACCCTTACCTTTTTGTGAAGCAATGAAAAGGCCATTTTTCGGAAACCCCGCAGCCATTAAGGGAATTTCAAGCACGGATTGTCTATGTACTGTCACAGACCTACAGCAACGACAACATGGTTTTCCAAATCTCCACAGGAAGTTTGAAGCATTCCCTAGTAAGATACGGATCGCAACTCTTAGAAAACACTGTTCTGTTGACTCGCAGGGGACGGGAGACTTTGAGTACACCTGCTAGCGGCTCTCAGCAAGCCGGCTGTCAGTAATACTGTAGGATACTGTAGTTTGTATTATTGACACCCGAGATGGTATCGTTTCCCCTCTCCTTCCATGCCAGTGACCCAAACGGGGTCACGTGCCTGTGCTATCCGCATTATCGACCAAATTTGAATCGTGACGTCCTCTTTTCTTGGCTCACTGCCAATTCTACCAACATGGGCTAGAATTTCATAGGAGGTATGAAGCTGTGGTAGTTTTTCAAGCTTAGTCTATCTGTAAAGGTTTTAAAACTCAAGCGAGGTTCTGTTTCAACGCCCTTTAATTTCAATCAGGTATTTTAGGGCTCTACCTGGGTGAAAGTTACATTGCAGAAGTTTAAGTATTTATGACATGGAATTTATAACATTTTTACATGCAAATTATTTCATTATTACATGCAGATTATTTCATTATTACATGCGAATTATTACATTATTACATTTCAAAAAATCCATTTCATGAATTATCAGTTTCTAGTTATTAAAATTAATTTCAAGAAATTTCATGAATTCACGAAAAAAATGGATAAAGTGGTTAAAGAATGATTTATCAACGGTTCTGTCGAAAATTCGGGGAGTAGAGGTTTCGTAGAGTTTCCCTCGAAATTTCATGAATTCACGAAAAAAAAATGGATAAACTGGTAAAAGAATGAGTTCCGTCGAAAACGATTCCGTCGAATATTCGAGGAGAAACAGCGCAAATTTATGTTGACTTACTAACCTGTCTCCTGTTGAGCTAGCAATAAGTTTGGCTGCACATAGAAGTCCATAGGTATGTTGTTCAAAAAGTTAAGGTGATACGGATACTGGCTGTAAAACGGCGAAATTCACATGGTTCCTACGCATGCTGGTGCGGAGCGGAGGTTAGAGACAGTGAGAGAGCGGGCAGACGGAGGCAGAGGCGTCGCGCGCGCCGCTCGCGCCTCGAATGAAGTGAATTACGACGTTTTACAGAGGGTACATGATTGATGATGAGCAATCCTTCCCCATTGGGTATATTTACGCATATTTTTTTTGAAATTTTCTCTCTTCAATTTCGGTATGAATTTGGAATTTTCACGCTTCAAGAATCATTTCATTGAACTCAGCACATTTCATTTGCTATGACTCGTTTTTGGAGCGACATTTTTGCGTGTTTTTAAAAATTTGAAAATTTTTAAAAAATTTAAAAATTGTTCCAGTAATCGTTAATGAGAAAATTCATCTAGTGTTGCTGAGCAATCGATGACAAGATGGCCAGCTCCTGTGTGAGAGTAATCTCGAGGGTCATGAGCTGTCAATATGTAATCTGGGGTCATGAGCTGTCAGTAATATTGGGTATGGTATAGCTACCGTAACCCGTGTACTCAAGGTATACCACCTGCGAGAGCTACCTGCGAGTTAGCCCTCACGGCGGTGGCGGGGCGTAACTCGTCCAAACGCACACACATTATCCGTGGATCATGAACAGGAACTGAAACCTCCGGGTGTGTGGAACTCTTGTATGAAAGTGCACACCTTCACAGTAGAGTATATCAAACGAATAAAAATTTTAGAATATTCAAATAAACGAATAATTCGAAAAATTGACTCTTTCGAATATTCGAATAAACGAATTATTCGAAAAGTTGACTTCTCCCAATATTCGAATAAACGAATCATTCGAGAAATTGACTTCTCCGAATATTCGAATAAACGAATTATTCGAAAAATAGACTTCTCCGAATATTCGAATAAACGAATTATTCGAAAAATTGACTCTTCCGAATATTCGAATTATTCGAATGACTCGAATACGAATAATTCGAATATTCGGCCAAAATAGCGAGTATTCGAATAAGAACTACGGACCGAGTACGCATAATCAAACCACCGTTCGCGGCACTACCAACTTTCTTCACCTATTTTTGTATAGTATTATATAGATAAAAGTTATGCCAATGTACTTCCACGAAAAATAAACTCCACATTATATCCACATTTTAGTATTCAACTAACATTTACCACTGTGTATGAGTAGTTGTTAAACGATACGATCAAATTCTCTGGATTCTCTAAACAATATCTACCAACAATATCCGAATTTCCTATCAGTTTAGGGTGCTATCTGAGGGGGGGGGGAGGGGGCACTGTTGTATCGCTTATGACCACGCCCATTTTTCGGTGCCGCAAACACTCCTGATTTGTGCGGGGGAGGGTGACCCCGAGTAGGTGTTCAAATTCAGTGCGGCACGATAAAATGGGCGGGGCCAAGTGCACCCAGACATATGTAGTGGCCACCACCGCTATGATAGCACCCAGTTTGCTTGGAGACATTTCACCTCTGGACCGCAAAAATTAAAGGTGAATGTTGAATGGGAACTGGCTCAAAGCTGCAGCGATTGACCTAAATTCATGAAAATTAAGTATTACATAATACTCTAGTAGCGTACGGTAGCCGTTTCGGGAACATCGCTCGAGTTTGTTTGGGACATACTCTATCAGATGAAAAACAGTATCTGTTACGTCTGCCCACAAATTCGGTGCTGAGCGAGATACTCCACCATTAGGTTTCTGACTACCTCATGTTTAATATTGCAGTATTCCGATTATATTCGAACTTTCTACCAGTTTGATTGGAGACATTTCACCTCAAGACCGCGATAATGGACATGTGCCGTAGACTCTGCTTCTTATTTTTCTGAAAATATTCGTTTATTCGGCCGAATATTTGAATATTGGGCCGCTCGAATATTCGAATAAATGAATTATTCGAAAATTTGACTTCTCCGAATATTTGAATAAACAAATTATTCGAAAAATTGACTTTTCCGAATATTCGAATAAACGAAATATTCGAAAAATAGACTTCTCCGAATAATCGAATTATTCGAATATTTGATTATTCGTTTATTCGGCCGAATATTCGTTTTCCGAATATTCGTTGACATATTCTACTTCACAGCCTTCACAGCTACAGAAGTCTGCTCTTTAATAATCCCCAATATTGCGGCGCGACTTTTCCCGCCG
Source organism: Aplectana chamaeleonis (assembly GCA_029168955.1). Lineage (NCBI taxonomy): Eukaryota > Metazoa > Nematoda > Chromadorea > Rhabditida > Cosmocercidae > Aplectana > Aplectana chamaeleonis. Next base: position 50,290 of record JAPDOI010001877.1, read on the forward strand.
GACTATGCGTAGCCCTACATTGTGCAGGCGGCTGGCCGCGAGGGGCCGGCAGCCTCACTGGAGAATGGGGTTTCGATTCGCGCGGGGTGATCTACCGCCGCAGCTCCGTCCATTCATCAGACTAAAATGATGCAACATCTAGATGCTGCATCCTTCCTCTGTTGCAACATCTAAATGGTTCGTCTATGGTTGACCGCCAAATTACTACTTTTAAATAGTTTGTCTATGATTTTTGGCTGAGACTTCGAAAAAAAAAGGTCGAATAGGAAAGGACTATCACTGCCAAACTGTAATAGAAGAATCAGTAGAAGAAACCAAACAGGGCAATATGAAAAAAGGAGGAAACAGAAGATCAGAAGCATTGTGAGAGTGTAAAAAAAATTGCAATCGAGAATCTTCCATGTTTCGGAACCGGCGCTCGCCGGCATTCGAATTGTACTTTAAGTGAATTAAAGCTTGTTTCTACCGTTATATCATCTCTAATCGGCCGGCAAAGTGAATTTCAAGTTGCTTTCCCCTGTGGATGAGCGCTATGTGGGGATACAGTTGTTTTGAAGCCAATTCATAGTTGATAGTCTCTGGCAGAAGTCGATCCTTAGTTGAAATGAAGTGGTTTCAAGCTAAATAAGTCGAATTAAAGTTGATTTTGCTGGTGATTGCTGGAAATCAAGTAATCCAAAAAGTTCTGAGGAGGTGCCTCGGCGCACCTGTGCAGTCGGCCGACAGTGTGATGAGCAATCAATGGCATGCAAAAGGTGGCCTTTTCAGTGAGAAAGGTCAGTGGCGGAATAGGAAGAACGTGGAAGAAATGAACCATTGGGTTGTGGCCTAGTGGTTATCGGTGAAGATTGTGATGAGCACGACCAAGGTTCGGTTCCCACGGAGAGTGAAGGTTTTTGCGAATAAATTGCGATGCGAGCACTTTACTAAGGAGTGCAGAACTGATCTCACTGGCGCAGTGGGATGATCGGGAGCTAACAAATGGCATGACGCAGGTTCAATCTCCGAAGGGGGAAACGACGAGAAGTTTGTGAGAGAATCGATTTCGGGGGTGATTTTGGCGTAATGTGCGTGGATGTGGAACGCCAAATTGCGGACTGCGACGACCGTCATTCGAGCTCCGTAAGTTGCAGAAGGGCAACTTACGACTCTCAAACGACACCCGCGCTGCGTCTTCGCGCAACCCACGCTATTTCTCTTTGCCCAAGCAGCTGCGCGCAAGCGCGGAGGTGACCCTCATTGCACTCCAATTGCGTCGAACCAGCCGGGTAGCCCCCGTTTCCGTCCATAGAGAGACCTGCCATCGCAAACCATGCGACGGTGTGATGAATGCGGCCCTGCCTCCCTGCATAAGTTGATCGCGTGGAGTGAGCTCACCTCAGCGTACGGGGGGTTTACTACGGGCCCAGTACCGACTATATGTACATATTAAGCAATACAACTACAGTTTACCGCAATGTTAAAAGGACCTGGTGCTGTTGCAGTCACACACTAAAACTACGGTGGAAGACGCCTAATTTCATAATCGATCGACACCACAGCTAATTTTTAATGTAAGTTACGGTTTTTCTTGTTTGTTTCGGCATTAATTCTGTTTCTAACTGTTTAAATATTGCAAGTAGGGGATATTCTTAGTACGTGAGGGAAACTAGCCGTTTGTTCAGGCTTCGAAGGGTTTTTTTTTTCAAAGGCTGTTCTGGAATCGGAAAAAACGGCAAATTCCTCTCGCACACCAAGAAAAGCCCCTATTCGTAATAGTATAAGAGTCAGAAACCAAGGTAATGCCGAAGTAAATAAGCAAAAAAAGGCAGCTAACCACACAAATCAACTGCGCTGTCGATCGATAATGAAATTAGGCATTTTCCACCAAAGTTTTAGTGTGTGGCCACAACCGCACAATGTCCTTTTAACATTGCGGTGGACTGTAGTCATGCAATACATGATTTATCTCATGGTTATCTATCTCTTATTTTCTTTGGGAAATTGAAAACAGTGAGTGTGTGTAAGTAATGAACCCCGGATAATATCTTACCGAATCAAATCCAGTATAGTGTCTGTTGCGGAAATCTTTGGCGTCTCCATGTTGACTGCTTGTCCCGTACTTAGTCTAGGATCTCCTGGGTGGATCGTCATCACTAAGAAGATGCCAAGCTAAACAGTAAAAGATCCTCTTTCTGTATGAACATCTAGAAGTTTTCAACAAGAGCATCGCAGAATAGGGGGAATTTCTGAATCCACGCCCCACACTTCACAAGAAGTTCATGCACTCAGCTGGGCCCTTGAGCTGGAGATCTTGCTGCTACAAACCCGTGGAAATGATTTGTTTAGTTGTTTCTTCATAGTAGAGAAGGTCATGAAAACTAAGTCATGGCTTCGAGGCTGAGGAATCTGTGCCCTGATACGAAGTAGAAAAGTATGTATACTTCGCAAGATCTCCGATAAAAGACAGCATGTGTTAGTGTTAGAGAAGGAACATTCCTAATTTGCAGTTTGAAGAGAAAGGAAAATGAAACTCGTTCCTACGTAGTGAAGAGCTGGAGTTCGGCAAAGAGCCAAAAGAATTACTTGGAAGTTATGCAAATGTGGAAGCATGTATTAGGGAAGAAAATAAAAGCAAACAAAATATGAAATCGTCAGATCTGCTAGAAACCACTCACCAAAGTAGCCAGAAATACAGTTGTTAGGTAATAAATCAACGTCACTACGCCCACCAGACTAGAGTTCTTCACATCCATTTGAGCCAGAGCTAAATAGTTGGATTGTAAATGGACATTAAACAACTTCAACCGAAAAGGGCATATCGGCCTTAAAGGCACAGTACATACATCCTCAGACATGAATTTTGTGATTTTTATTTGATTGTGTAGTAGACCCCTCTTGTAGAACACGTGTCAAGTGCGAGATCTCAATTACCTCAAATAAGCGAAATATAAGCGACCACCACAGGTCCAACCTTCTTCGCTCACCAGCACAGGCCCGACCCACTACCAGTTCTACGATCTCGACAGCGGCTAGATGGATGTATGAATTCGAAGAAGTCGTCGTTCTTCAGTTCATAGCCGGACTGTCTCCTTCTCCTGGATCGCTCTTGCGAAACGATTGCGAATGAAGAGAAATACAGGTCTGAGACAACTCGTCCACCAATTTTTCACCCTCAAAATATAGGCATCTCTAAGGAGTCATAACTCTGTTCATAGGGGGTCTTGAGCGATTTTAGAGATACCCTTGTGATCAGCTTGTGACTCTATTCAAACATGAGCTTAAAAACTGAAAAATAATTTTCTAGGTGTTCTATGCCTTTAACGGACATTAAGCTACTCACCAAGGCTTGCCTCGAAATTCTCGCAAGCTTTCACAGAGCGGTGTTTCGACAATGGTATAGGTGTGCGACAGTACATAAGTAATCCATGTTCGAAAATTGCTAAATTCCTCTAGGATTCCAAACATAAATGCATTTTCATAGCTTTGCGAAAAGAAAAGGCTCACCCATAGGACCATTTTTGGGGTCTACAGGACTTTTTGTTAGAATTTGCTTCAAAACTTTTTCTAAAGGGGGTGCTAATGGCATGTCCAATTGTCTTTTTATCCAATATTCCCGCTAATATGGTTTAAAGCTTTCGACAGGGGGAAGTCGGGTGGTCAAAATCCACATTTGGCGATCTCCAGAATTCTATGACAGAATCACATAAAAACTTGTGGATAGGGGTTGGCGCTGCTTATTTGAAATCTGTGGTCCTTTCATTAAAGGCAGTGATCACGATGAAAATCGTTATCAAAAAAAAACTACAAAAATCGGCTTATATTAAAAACAGCTGAAAAACTATGAAGGTAGCGCGGTGAAAAATGGGCTATAAATAGATTGTCTTAGGTCCAAAGATGCCAGGTCTTGCACACATGCACAGGACCGCATGAAAAAGATCGCAGTCTCATGCCTCGCAGTCAAAAATTATCGACATTCAGAGGAAGAAATAAGTGCAAACTTACCCAATAAAATAGTTTTTTTTCGCGATTTTTTCTCATAGGTCCTACTAATCAAAGCCCAGAAAAGGGTTTAGAGAGGAAAAGAAGACAAGCATATCTGATCGCGTCCACTGCCTTCGAGTTTCCCTGGATTACTGTGCTTATCTGGGCCAAATTCCGATCCGCATTCGCGTCTCGACACGCTTTGCAGCCGCACGCGCTCGAGTCAGTCAGGTTTCCAGCGCCAAAGCCGACTCGATGTCGCTTTTTTATACGATTTTCTCCAATTTCTCTTAGTTTCCAGTTTCCGGAACCTACCTAGAGTCAGCAGATCGGCGGCTGCGGCGCTGGAAGCTCTTCTGACTCGGGAGCGTGCGGCCGCAAAGCGTGTCGAGGCGCAATTGCGGACCGGAATTTGGCCCAGATAAGCACAGTACAACATTTTAGGCTGGGCATACTGAAGTGTGCTCAGTCTCAGATTAGACCCAAATATTCGTTGTGGGTACTATGTGGGGCGCTGAGCACGGGCCTAAGGTTCATTTGCCCATTTTTGTCTTACTAAGGCAGGTTAACCCAGTTAAAAGACCTGCGTAGTACAACATACAGTAAGCCTAACTAAGGGCTGCTCTACCCACCCGGTGGCGATTTGGAAAACCATGTACATGAATGACCCGTGCTTCAAATCTTCTAAATGGCCGCGGGGATCCATAAAAAGGCATTCTCATTGTTTCACAACAAAGCAATTTTTGGGTTGTTTAGAAAATTTTACTTGGATTCGGCTCAAAACTTTCAACTGGTGGTTTGGGGCGCTGAACCCGATTCTGGGATTTACTCCTCGCCAGACTTAGGGTTACTATAGGTTACGGTAGACATAATGCCATTTATTTCGCGTAACTCACCTTAAATTTTTGAGAATCGAAAAATGGACCTCAAATTCGTGTACAGCGTCCCAAATAACACCCACAGAGAAATTTTGAGTTGAGCATTAGACTTTAACCGAGATACCGTATACTATAGTTGTGCCCTGGACGGAAAGACCGAATATCGGAGAGATTCGAATGACCCTATTTCTAAACGTCCGATTTTTGGATGGATTCGAATACCCTTTTTTAAAGTACGATTTTTGAATACACTCGAATGGCCCTTTTTTGAGGTCCGAATTTCGAATATATTCGAATGAACCCTTTTTACGAGTTCCGAATTTCAAATACCAGGTTGTCCAATAATTCTTGTCCGAAAATTTCTCCATTTTTAATTTTTTTCAACTTTATTGAAAAACAAGTCTAATCAGCAATATATTCACCACAGTTATCCACAACAGTGGCCCATCGATTGGGTAGGTCGCCGATGCCCTTCGCCCAGAACTCCGGGGGCTGCGACTCGAAGAAGTCCGCAATGTCGGATTTGAGGTTGTCGTAGATGGTGAATTTTCTTCCGGCCAAATGGTGCTTCAGCGGGCGGAACAAGTGGTAGTCGGAGGGGGCGAGGTCCGGGGAATACGGCGGTTGGGCAACCGTCTCCCAGCCGAGCGTCGCCAGCTTCTGCTGGGTCTCCTTCGCCACGTGGGGGCGCGCGTTGTCGTGCAGCAGGTGGACCGAGGCCCGCCGGGACGCTTTTCTTGGATGGCGGCGGCTAGTTTCTCGAGCTGATCGGTGTAGATGGAGGCGGTGACTGTCCTGCTTTGCGAGAGCAGCTCGAAGTACAGCATGCCCTTGGTGTCCCACCAGCAGCAAAGCATGATCTTCAGCGGGTGCAGGTCGGCTTTCGGCGTCGTCGGCGGCACTTCTCCGCGCGGGATCCAGACGGCACGGCGGGCGACGTTGTCGTAGAGGACCCAGCTCTCATCCCCAGTGACCAGGTCCTCGAGAATCTCCTTGCGATGCGGACGAAGGAGGAGGGACTGGCAAACGGCCACGCGGCTCTGCTTGTTGGCGTCCGTCAGACGGAGGGGATCCAACGAGCCATAACTTTGTGGTAGCCGAGTAAGTTGAGTCGATTGTGGATGGTGGACTTGCTGCAGCCGAGCGTCGTCGCCAGTTCACGGGTGGTGGCTTCCGGCTTCTCCTTGATACAGCGACGGACTTGGTCATCACCCACCGTAGAAGGCCTCCCGCTGTGCTCCCTCTCCTCGAGGCTCGTTTCGCCGCTCTCGAAACGATTGAACCAGCGGCAGACTGTGCGTTGGGACACTGCATCCTCCTTGCACGCTCTGCAGATGTTGGCGACCGCGCTGCCCGTGTCGTTGCCCAGCAGCCACTCGTAGTAGACGAACGTACGAATTCGACCTTGGTCCATTTTAGCTTGTACTGGTAGCTATACGCGGCGACTGCGCCTTATATACCCCTAGCGTAGAACTTTGGAGAACCTTCTAGAAGGTTCTTACACTTGCCCGATATTATAACACTTCTAAGGAAAATTATAGAATTTTGAAAATTTTCGGACAGGAATTATTGGACCGCCTGGTAGATTCGAATAAGTTCGATTCGAATATATTCAAATAATTTTTCGAATAACTTCGAATTGTGGTGCGCGCGAAGCGCGCACCAGATTTGGTTTTGAATTGGCCATGCGCGCGACCCGTTTTCAAGAATCTCAATTCAGAGTGAAGGAAGAAATTAGCTCTAAATTGCATTGAAAAGAGCGCAAAAAGTTGGTATAGTAACCCAAAAATGGTTTGGAATGGTTAACTGGTTTTCGAGTAAAAAGTGAAAGACCGCCCGTTTTTGTTGTTTTTTTCAGACGGCGTTCACGATCTTGCGGGTACATTTAAAATTGAGCTAGGAAGCTCATTTTTGGACTGGAGACTGGAAATGGGTGCAGGTCGCTCCTATTCCATTTTGAACTTGATACCTCAACTTTGAAGGGTACCTCAAAATCGTGGGTTTACATACTAAATTAGCCGTGGAGCACGAAAACTGCTTCTTTCTGCTACGACTGTGGTTACCGTGGTGGGTGGGTGAATCTGCAGCCAATCAACACAGGTCGTCGGAGGTAAGTACTGAACTTGTCAGATTTCGTACTCATGACGCGTCATCGATCGATAATCAATATTATCGATTTTGGCGCTTTCTGCACTAAATGCGGCCAGTAGTAGTGATTACTGAAGGGATTGGTTTTCTTGGTTGGGATATTTTGCTAATCAGTCATTATCGATAAATACCAATCAATAATATTGATTTTTCCGCCCGTTGCACAAAATGCCGCAATGATTTTTTATTGTTCACTTTTTTGCGAAATTTTCTCATCATGCAAGATCAAATATTAATGAAGTCACTTGTTTGGAAAGTCTTCTCATCAGGCAAGATCAAATATTAATGATCAATAATATCGAGCTCTCACATGTTGCACAAAATGCTGGAAAGAGTGGTATTTTTTATGGTTTTGGGTCATAAGTTTTAAAAATTGTACTCATACGGCAATATCGTCTGTTAGATGTTTCCTCATTCTAAAATGGAAATTTCTGAGCAATATTGAAGTCAGAAAGGGAACCTTCGGGAAAAATATGTGAAATTTCTGAAAATTTAGCTTCCTGGCAAAAGTAACGATTTGGTAATGGTGAAAAAAAAGTTTCAAAAGTACCTTGAAATATCTTAAAAAATGATTTGGCGTAAAATAGCCTGGAGTGATAAAAAAAGCTAGGAAATGAAATGAAATAACCAAAAATGCGATTTGGTGGTTGATCATTTCACAAGCTTCTCCGTTAAACTTATCAAAACGGAATCAAGCGCGCAACGGAAACATTAAGCCATTTTTTAAAGCTGTAATAAGAAAGTCAGCATAGGTCAAGCTAGGTGCACTCCACTCCATATCGTGCTTGATTTCGTTTTGATAAGTTTAACGGAGAAGCTTGTGAAATGATCAACCACCAAATCGCATTTTTGGTTAATTCATTTCATTTCCTAGCTTTTTTATTACTCCAGGCTATTTTACGCCAAATCATTTTTTAAGATATTTCAAGGTACTTTTGAAACTTTTTTTTCACCATTACCAAATCGTTACTTTTGCCAGGAAGCTAAATTTTTAGAAATCGACAAACTGAAAACAACCCAGTTGAGCAGTCAACGTATCCTCTATTTCGGGGCGAATCTTACTGCCATTGATCGTGCGCGTGCGCGCGCGTATGTTACGTCCCAATTGCCTCACACTTTCCCGCCATGCGGTCCCAAAACTTGAATGTGATTTGCCCACTCCATCCACTTTCCTGTGGCTACCGAGAAAGTGGGTGGGGTGAGCACACCATATTCGAGGTTTCGGGGCCGCATATTGCTATTGGTAGCTCGTTTTAGGCCATTTTCGACACTTTTGTTGCAATGGGCCACGGATCTTACGATTTCTGATGATAAGTTGACGGTGGTTTCAATCGTTGCTTTCGAAAAAAATTTAATTTTTTCATCTTTACACAATATCTTAACAAATTCAGTTCTGCCAGGTAGTCAACCCTTCGTTTAAGCTAATGATATCAACATAGAAACTATTATTGAACACTGTCTTTGCTGAACCCTACGAAAAGTTTTCAGTAAAAAAAAACCGGTCAAAGGGTTTGCGGAATTGGTCAACTTCCTGTCTCAACTATTACCACCAGTCCACCATCCGAGAATTAGCGAACCGATTTACACGAGTTCTCAACTGGTTCATATTGTAAGGGTTTAGGAATAGACGGTACTTGTGGAAGTTACCTCGTTGCACAAGGTCAATAGGTCCCGAATGGATTGTCTCATGGCTTATAATACAGTCACCCTCACGTCACCTCGGGCCCCGCTCTCCGCTACGGGCTGCACGACGTGGACAACACCATGTTGGTGATCAACTATTACTCAAAAACCCAACGAGCCTATTTAAGGGATATGAGACGCCGCTTCGAGAGCTTCTTGCGTGAGCCGTCATCCGCCTTTAGTCGTTCGCCAGTCACCCAGCTCCTCGTGACGGACCACTCGAATCAAGCACCATCACGACTCCCAACCGCCAGGCCTCAACCTCACGTCACCTCGGGCCCCGCTCTCCGCTACGGCCTGCAAGACGTCGACAACACCATGTTGGTGATCAACTATTACTCAGAAAAATGAAAACAAGTTACTTGTAACTAAAGCCCAAAAACAAGTTACTTGTAACATATCTAAGCCAATGTAAGTTACTTGCGACTTATCTTGTTCTATTTAAGTTACATGTAACATATCGGAGGGGCACTGTCTACGGTGTGCCGTCGATATTTTGCATGTAACTTAAACTACCTCAGATAAGTCACAAGTAACTTACATCTCTTACAAGTCACTTGTTTTCGTTTTCTGAGAAGATACTGCTTGCAGTGGGCCTCCGATATGTTACATGTAACTTAAATGGCACAGAATAAGTCGCAAGTAACTTAAAACGACTAAGAAGATATTTCCAAGGGGGATGTACGACGCAATCGCGGGGATCAGGCTTACGACTGGCGTTGCTGTTGGTTGAATTACCCACGTTCGAGGTACTTGACCCACACCAGCAGGGAAGGCCCCGCACAGCATGTTTTTTGGGTAGTGTGTGCTCTGGGATGCGCTCTCTGCGATGGGTGTCGTCTGCGTCACGTGATGGCCACCCATAGTGAAAATTCAAATATAAGTTACATGTAAACTAAGTGTAACTTACATGTAATATACATTTAAGTTACATGTAATATAAACGTATGTTACATGTAATATAAATGTAACTTGCTTGAGACATTCAAGTAAGTTACATTTATATTACAAGTAACTTGTTTTGATTTTTCTGAGTATGTCTCTAAGGAACTATTATTCAACCATGTCGACCGACCCTTTACTGGTAGCAGCGAGCTGACGATGAGGAGGAGGAAGGTGAGTTGAAGTTTTAGAAACCCGCTCTGTTCAGCGAAAACAAGACACTAGACTGGGGGGACGCCTCCACTTAGTTTCGTTTTCACTTCGTTTTCAGCAGCTCGGATTCGGAGGTATCCTTTCATCCTTCAGGAAACTTTTGAATGACCATTTTAATACCTATCTTTTTATCCAAACCAGCTAAATTGGGGTATTTTGGTCGTTTCAACGATGCTTTGGTCGTTGAATCGGTGTATCGCGATCAATTCCTGCCATTGCACCACTCCGTGACTCTCCTGACGACGTCCGATCGTTTTTGCCATGTTGCTCGAGAAAACATGCCAAAGCAGTTAAGAAAACGGACGAGCGGCAGCCACTTTTCACTGCACTGGATGCAAACGCGCTCCAAGGTGGCGCCACGACGCGACCGCGGCGCCTGCGTATCGAGTTTGGCAGCAGCGAAATCGTGAATTACGATTTCCTAAATCGGCGGCGAGGACGACGGCGGACGGGTAAGTGTTTTTTAATGTTTTTTCTTGTGTTTGCCTGTCAATGTGTTGTCCCTGGTCTGTCCTAGTATGTGTTGTTTATCTCCTTTAGTGTTTTTGCATAGGCATGTGTTTGTTTTGTGGTGTGATTGTCATTTTTAGGTAAGTCCCAGTTTTAGTGTTTTTAGGTAAATGAGTAAGGGTGTGTATGTTCATGTGTGTCTACTAGTGGGTGTTCATATTTTGTTAAGGTACTAGATTAAGTAATTTGTGTTTTGCCCGTGAATTTTTGTGAAAACTCTGCCAGGGTTTTTTTTGTATTGGGGAACGTATGCCCCATTTTCTTTTTTTTTTGGGAAAGGTTTTTTGGTAGGTTTCGTACTTTTTTTGTGAAAGCGTAGTGTTTTCATTGCAAAATTTTCCAGCCGATGCCATCATGGCGGTGAAGATGTTCTATATATACTGCTTTTATTCGGGAGTGCGCAAACTCCCCTTTCCACCCGCACCCGCTGCTACAGTACTGCACCACGGCGGCGCGGTCTGTGATGGCCCTCTCTCGTCCAACCTCTCCCACCCCATGTGACAGGCATCGACTTCGCATGATCACCGTCCGATCGTCCGCATGACCGGCGATCACATTCGGAACCCGTGAGTTTTTTCCCAAAATTTTCACCGTTTTTAGTTGTTTAGGGGTTAATTTAAATGCCATCGTATTGGCTAAAGATTAGGGTGTACTCGAAGCTTTAAACAATCCCTCTCGCTACCTGGGAATCGATCAAACGTTTGTTCCTTTATTTTCAACGAAAAAGTCGTTCTTTCTAAACATTATTTGAGTGTTTCGAATCGATGGTTCATCTATACACTACATATTGCGATGGCATTCAAATGATTACCAATACAACTGAAGATGGTGAAGATTTTCGAGAAAACTCACCTTTCTGAACACAATCGGCGGTCATGCGGATGATCGTACCAACTTCATGCGTATTCAGCTTGATAAACGATATGGATAAACGGTCGCTGCTGCCTGTTTAGGAGGCCCCCACTTAGTGCGCGCCAGTCTGGAACATTGTCACTCTTGGTCTTTGAACTTTGGGCGGTACCCTGCTCACCCATGCCTATAAATAGCATGCACCTCACTTCAAAGTCTCTTCTCTTCACTAGCCCAGCCTGCTGCTCGGCGTGAAGCTCTTACACGACGATGCCGACAACTCGTGGTGGTGCTCAGTCCACCCCATTGTCTGTTTCAGCGGGGCTGTTTCCCCAAACCAAGACACTGTTTATGGGGCCGATGCCCTAATCCAGGACACTGTCACCGTTGAGGTGTTTTCAGCTTCGCTCTTGCAAACTTTAGCCACGATGGAGGACTCTGCCTCTCTTCAAGTCAAGGGAGCCAAGGCTCTTGGCGATGCGACTTCGCTGGCTATCGCACAGTGTGGAACGACGCTCGGGGACAAGCAGCTGAGCTAGCCAGGAAGATCGATGAGGACCATTCCACCATCACAGAAGCTGAGTGAGTCATCCCAGACCGTCGATAACCTCCGTAATGCCATGCCTATGTTAGCGATGCTAGGTGACGACACCAGGATGCCCAAGATCAACCCATTTACCGGCACTACCGATGATGGACCGCAGTTTTCGATCTGGCTGAGACGCTTGGACGATGTGGTGAAGATGCGGACGGCGACGCTCACAGAGGAACTGAAAGCCAACTTCCTGATCGGATACCTGGACGTAGCAGCTTAAGAGAAAGTCGAAGAGCTGTCCACAGAGCAGCGCTCCAGTTTCTCTGAACTGGTCAGGTACCTGAAGGCATACTTCGAGAGTCCACTGCAACGTTATGTGGCTCGTCAGCAACTTTCAGCATGCAAGCAGGAATCTGGAGAATCGTGCTCGGCCTTCGCGAACAAGATGCTGAACCTAGTGCGAACAGCAACGGCTGGCCAGGACATAGCTACTCAGAAGGAACGCGTCCTCGAGGAGTTCATCCCCAGACTATGTATGAATATTCGCTACTTCGTCAGGATGGACAACCCTTCAACCTTCGAACAGGCAGTCACCAAGGCACAGATGGTGGAGCAACTACTCTCAGAAGTAGCAGCGGATCGTCTACTTCACCCGACGCAGCCTGCAATAGAGGTCAATGCTCTGGAAGGAAGCTTTACCTCCATGAGACCAGCTTATAATCCACGCTACGGACCGCCTCGCACTCAACGCTTCCAGAACAACGGTAGTAGTAGTAATGTGTATTATCAAAATGTTGTTTTTCAGGCTGGTAACCGTATGCAAAAACAACGAGGTCAACCGGCAGCTCGTGCTGGTCCTACGTGCTACAACTATGGAGGAATTGGCCTTATATAGAACCGATGCCCAACGCCTGTATTCTCTGCTAATAACCGCGCTACAAGAAGTTCAATTATTTTCTATTGGCATGGGTGCCCTGGAGGAGATGGACTGGTTTGGCAGCTGTTCAATTTTGCGATTATATCTACTGTTTTGGTATTTCATATTCTACTACTATATCGTGATTTATCCGAGGTACGGATTTTTCTCCCGTTTCCTCTTTTGCTCTTCTTTCAGCGTCGATTTTATGAATTTTCGTTTATTATTTTTTGATCTCGTTTTTATTTTCGTTAATTTTTGTTTGATTTTCCCGGTTATTTGTTGCCACCCGGGGCCGCTGTGCCTCCATAAGACACCGAAAAGTTGCAAAAGTGCGTTTACGACCCCCCCCCCTGCGAGCGAAATTGCTTCCCCAACCCATCCTGGTGTGATACCCGTAAACTTTAGCTTTTGCGACTAGTAGGAGCGTCTGGTAGGCTTCAAAGTGGGTCCCTCTTCAAAAATTCCTTGTCTTATGGGACCCGGGCTTGTCCTGCAGTGATGACGATAGCGACGGAAAATCAATTTTTTGTCACCCAGATATACCCGTGCGCGTCAACGGAATCTGGTTGCTAGCCTTTGTAGATACTGTAGCAGGTATTACGGTAGCTAGTAAGTCCCTCCTGTCCCTGCTAGGAATATTCCAACTTCAAGGAAGTCAAGTCCCATCCGCGATCGGGATGGCAGGGATTCCGGTACACTTCGTAGGAAAGGCTCTAGTCAACCTCACGATTGGCAGTGAAAACCTTCAGCAAGACGTCCACTTCACGGAAACTCAATTCGTACCGACGAGGGCTAATTCCTACAATCTCATCCTGGGCAACGACGTTTTGAGCAGGCTTCCAATTTGGAATGTGGACTACAACAACCGAATTTTCCACATAGGGGGAGACCAGCTACATATTTTCACTTGCTCGGTAGCTGAGCCCGACAACACCCCACAGGAAGTAGCCATTCGAGCAACCGAGACCACCGTACTCCAGCCCGGAACTGAAACTTTGGTGCGTTGTTATATAGATGGTCCATCTCAACCTGAGTCTACATTCACGTCATCAGCTACTGTACTCAACGATGACTCGGTCTTCATTTCCCCAGCTGTTTTCACTGGCGATCGCGCACGGTTACTGATCTCAAACACCTCCCCACCACGCAGTTGGTCTACAAAGGTCAGCGGTTAACATCAGGACAACGCCTCGTTAATCAAGGAGGTGACACACCTTTGAATCCGTCACCACGTTCCGATCTTCCGTTGGTTGCGACGCAGAACATTCAGGCTGATTGCCCGAGCACAAGTCACTATCCAACTGTCATAGATCTATCGAACGCGGAAGTCAGTGATGATGAACGAGCCCAGCTGCAGGAATTGTTTGAAGAATTCGAGGATAGGTTTTCCCAGTAAGCTTATGACAGGTTATTACGAGTTGGACCCCATCAACATCAGAACGACGACGGAAATACCACCAACTAAGCACTGTCCTACACGAATTTCCATCCGTTTTCAACAGGTGTTGGATGAACACATCAATAAGTTGCTACGTGCTGGTAGGATCACTGAGAGCGACACTCCTTGGGCTCACAATACGTTGCTCATCAAGAAAAACGATGGTTCTATCCGAGTTTGTCTCGACTTCACACCAAATGACGTCACTATCCCGGACCATTTCCCTTTGCCCCGGATCGAGGATCTGTTAGAGAAAGTGGCAGGCAACCAATATTATACAACACTGGACTTGGCGTCAGGTTATTTGCAACTATTGCTTTCCCCGGACAATGCTTCGACAATGAAGAAGACCTGACAGAGTTTCTCGATATGGCGGACAACTGCACAATACGAAAGAATGGATGCCTGTACCGGATTTGTCAGCAGTCCCGAGCAGGACGAAAAATCGAAGCCCTATTCCTGCCTGATAAGTTTCGTGAACCTGTTTGCCTAGCTTTTCACACCAGCCACACGGCGGAGGGACATTTCAACTGGAGAAAGACCTTAGCCAAAATTTCTCGCAAATATTTTTGGCCCACCATGCAAGTAGATGTTCACAATTTTGTGCGCCCCTTTGATGAATGCCAAAGGAAGCGAAGCCATTCAGCTAACCAAGAATCGCTCATCCCGGTGCACGCAAACGCGACATTTTAAAAGGTCTGCTTAGCTCTCAGTGGTCCTCATCACGCCTCGGCTGATGATAACAAAAACATCATGTGCATGATCGACCACTTTTCCAAATACGTGATCACGAAGGCTCTGCTGGATTGCTCTGCCCCCACGGTTGCCCACGCAATCATGATGGAATGTATCTTGAAGTACGGTTTAATGGCAGAGTTGATTGCGGACAATGCCTCCTACTTGAAAGGCGAACTTATGACCTAACTGGCGAAACTTCTGCGAATAACCCGCTATTTTTGCACCCCGTACCACCATGAGGGTAATGGAGCTTACGAGCATGTATTTTCTACCTTTCAAGCCATGGTGCGAACGTATATAGACAAACACCAACTCGACTGGGATCGTTTTCTTCCATCTTGCACGTATTGCTACAATACCGCGATCCATGCGTCCACCAATAAGTCCCCGTACTTTCTGATGTTTGGAAGAGACACCATTTTCAGCAAGCTTGATTTAATAATCTAACACAAGACACTGAATCATATTCCAGCAGATAGTGACGCGAGTATCTATGAAGAGTCCCTGCTTTCAGTCTTGCACTCCGCATGAACAATCGCATCATGCACACAACATCAAGCAGAGCAGACAGTTCAAGCAGCAATATGATAAGTCAGGTTTGTCACATCTTTCAATACCGGTTGAGGATCGCGTTACCTAAGGGATTTTGCCCCCAAACCGGGTCTTCCCCCAAACTATGCTACCCTGGTTAGGGCAATTCAGGGTCATAGCGGTAGATCACCCCCATCTCACTATTGTTAGCATTTCTGCCCCACAATCCCAACCCAAAGGAGTTCACATGAACCAAGTCAAGAAGTGCGTAACATTCTCGGATCCGGTTTTCACTTCAACTTGGATTCCTGACTTAGAGGGGGAGGCTTTGCAAAGCGTTCGAGCCGAAGCAACTCAAGTCATAGGGTATGACCACGAAGTTAACGCCGTTCCTGAGACACCATCGGAACCCGTTGTTGGACATAATTTTAATACTCGTTTCAGGAAGCGGACCACATCGATCTGACGACAGGTTTTTCCTTTTTAAAATTCATCTCTTAATCGCGTCATGACTCTTCTCTCTACCAACATTTCTATCTCTTTTTCTTGCTTGTGTTTGTCCTGGTCAACATGTGTCTGGTTGCGAACACATCTCTTTATTTACTCAACGTTTCCTTTTTCAGATACTGTTCTTGGACTTAAAACAACCACTGTGTGCGATATGGATTCGAAAGGATCATCCTATACGAAACCCGTAGCTGATAATGTTGTGACAGCTAAGTTTCTATTTGATACCCGAACACAAAACACTGTCACACAGCTTTCATCTCCAGTCCAGGAAGACGCAGATATGGATCTGTCGATCCTGGACGACGTGAGTGAAAGCGACATTTCAGATTCAGCTTCGGGAAGAGGCTCTTCGCCGCTTTCCGATAGTGGTTCTGACAATAATGATGTTTCAGATATGGAAGTGGATGAGACGGCCCAGTTAGATGAGCTGTTTATCTCTCCCACATCCCCCACCGTCGTCATCCCCGGGGCTGATGTCCCAAAACAATCTACTAGTGACGCGTTTTCCTTTGCGTCTGTGTTTCGTCGAGCTGCCACTTCATCGCCTTCGGCCTCTTCACGAGGCAACGCCTCCGCCACCCGACACGTCATCAGACAAAGAGCGCCCCCTCACTATGTGCCAACCTTCTCGCCTAGCTACTGAGAAGCCAGCAACCCATACCCATTCGTTGATCAGTGAGCACCCATGGGCTCGCTATGTTGCGCCACGCAGTAACCTGGTCATCGATTCAGGGTTCGTCACGAGTGCCCTCCCCTGCGACGTCTACAAGCACCTTACTGGAGGTGTATACTTGTCTGCTCGTATGGTACAAAGCCTGTTTCCACGGTTCTACACGGAAAAACCGAGCTGTTCGCGCCAACTCCCCATCATGGAACTCATGCGTCTGGAACATGCCGTGGCCTTCCAAAAACCCACGCAGCGGATTCTCGATCAGATGATAGACGGCACGTACCGAGCCGTCGAGAACACCCGCCCGCAGACACAAAGCGGTGCCACGCCACCTTCTGTGTACCTCATGGCTCGATTATTCTTCTTTGTGCTTTACCAAGTAGTCAACCGAGGCCATGGTCAAGGAGTCATTTTGGAGGCAAGGGATTTTTGCATACCGGGCTTCGATCGCCGTGAACTTCAATACCTTGTACTCGACCAATTCGCGACGAACATCAAATCCGACATCGAAGGATTCGACCGTCAACTCCTATCTGTCAAAGATTTCATTTGGGTATACTCTGTCGAGCCGACTCGAGCCGCGCAAAAGGACAGCGACTACATTGAAACGAGACCGTATTCCCGAGGCTACCGCGCCAGCCCGTACTCGTCAGCCGTTCTTCTTCCGTGTGCAGGAAATCCTCCCGATTACGCCACCAGCCTAACCTAAGAACATTCTGGGAATCATCCTGGCGATCACCGATCGAGGATATGGATCAGCCAACCTGCGCACTGCATTCGAGAGTGCTCCTGGAGCTGTCATGGTGTTGCCAACCGTGTGCGATTTTTCACTTGCAGACGCAGAAGTCGACGAAATTGCTCTGGCCCAGTCAAGGATAAATGTATCATGTGCGATGCGATCCTCAGAAACACCCGTCTCAGAGAAAGCACAAACGTTCCTGTGTCAAGCTGTACGGAAGTTCTTGCCGTCGTACCCAGAAGAGGGCCTCCTGCCTCTTGAGGTTTCGAAGTTGTCTAAAGCGGACCGCGAATGGATCGACGACCGGGCCCATCAGTTCTTGAACTACGCTAGTAACCCGGCTGAATCAAGAATCAGGATGGCGCAGCTGTTTAATGTGGCCTGTTCCGCACTCGCAGCCATCAGTTGCCTAAACGACGACAAACAGACCCACCAAGTCGTGGCCACCGTTCCGAGCATGGATGTCTTCCCAACCAGACTGGATTTCACATTGACGACGCTCACTTCTGAATTCGGATGGACAAGCCAACGCCCCGCGTACTCATGGATAGAAGGTGCAGAGCAACTTCTCAAAAAACCGCCGCATTCAATGCGTGTCGAATATGCATTCAACTCGAGTGACCACACCCATCGAAAGGCTCCATCGCAGGGCACGTGCTCCAAACAGCAGCACGTGCTGCAAAATCTCATAGCAGGAGCATGTGCCGCCAAATTCAATCGCAGGGGTACTTGCTGCAAGGTAGTCCAGCGCTATCGTAGCAGCACACAGACGCGACGCGGCTGGCACACCAACGTGCGACGCGGCCAGCCCGCCGAGCACCATCTGGGGCCGTCAGCGATTGAACGAGGCCTCCAGCGGCCGGGCGGGTAAAGTACCGCAAACTTGGGTAATTGAACCGGCGAAGCTGCTGACCTCTCAGTTCCGTCTCAGGAGTGCATCGTGTACTTCCTTTTTTGGATAATCGTTTTGTCATCGAGTTGAATGTGTATGATGCAGGCATTGGACGGCTTATTTGTTGGGGCACGTGCTATAATTTCAAACACAATAGGAGCATGTGCTCCCCTAGCAGCACGTTCCCTGACTGCTCTCGAAACCTCCTTGTCTTCAAGTTGAATGCCTATTCGACACGCATTGAATGCGGCGAATGCCTGAGTTTGTCGAGCAGTGGTCCAGCAGGCACATTTCAATGTTGAAAATAGGTCAGTCAGCGTGCGCATCTCCGCTCCCTCGTATGCCCATAATGCAACTCTACGCGACATTCGGCACTTCGGCACGAACACAAGAAACGGCTTTACCGTACCTGTTTACGTCAAACTTGGTCATGTACCCTCGGGAGCGGATGCTGTATACAACGTGATATCTAGCTCACAACTGTTCAGCCACACGCCAATGTCCGAACGTTCAACAGCAGTTAGGATCCTGGACATCGCCTATGGCAGAGTAAGCCAAACGTTCCGGTCTGATGGTCGAAACCGAGACAAGGTAACAGTCGCGATTGGCGGCTCGCGAGTCGCACTAGGTCCCGAGCAGCTTGCTGCAATTCGACTTAGAGAAGGCAATTACCCGATCGTCGCGATTCAGGCCGCATATGGAACAGGAAAAACGGTTGTTGGTGCACTTATTGCCACGCGCACAATGCAGGCCAACAAGAACTTCGGAGTTATCGCCACATCAACGACAAACAACGCCGTTGCACAGTTTGCTGACACGATCACGAAGCTAGACGATTTCCGAGGTTCGACGGTCCTGAGGTACTTCACTCATCGAAGGCGCGTCGACCATCCAACGATCTCCACGTTGTACTGAAGGGCCTTGCCACGAACTACGCCGAATCACTGACCGATGACGAACTCCGGACTTTCGAACGATGGCGAACTCCGGAGGAATTTAACAGAGGTACTTTGCTCTAGAGGTTTATGTTCAATCTTGACGAAGCCTTGAACTTGATCGAAGATGAAAGAGAAGAATTCCGCGTCGCCGAAAAGGTCGTCTTGAAGATCACGAAAGACGTTGTGGCCATAATGTTCCGTGTCAAGAAGCCAGCTATAGTATGCCTCACGACAGCCGTCCTTCTGAACGCCACAGATTCGGATGGAATCTTCAGCTGTCTCTTGACCGAATTCGAGACACTGATTGGTGATGAAGCGTCGCAAATCCCAGAGCCCGCCTTCGTCGCCATGGCTACTCGACTGCCAAATGCCCTTCACGTCTACATACTAGACGTCCACCAATTGGAGCCACATGTCAGATGTGAGAGGTATTTGAATCCGTCGCGATTTGGCGCATTGGGCGTCATGGATCTATTGGTTAGCAGCAGAATTACTATGCCCCCCCCCCTGACGACAACGTCCTGACGACAACGTTCCGAGCACATCTGGCACTGAACGAACTGCCTAATCAGCTGTTTTATAACAACGAGCTGACCAGTGGAACATCACCGGAGATCCGGCGGCTGTTCATCAATAACACCCGATGCCCGAACCGCGATCTGCCGTTCCTGTTCGTGAAGATCCCCGGCTATTCGCAACGATCAGCCATAGGATCTCACTTCAACAAATCAGAAGCTGGGACTGGCCGTGAAATCATTCGAAGGCTATTCGCCACATACGTTCGACCCGAATCGATCGCGGTGATCACGTTTGACAAGGAACAGTACCGAAGGATGGAGGCCACCGCAAGAAACAATGCGATCGAGCTGTATACCGTGGACTCAGTGCAGGGCCGTGAGAAGGACATCGTCATCTTGCTGACTACGCGATCACACTTCGAACCGGATCGCGCACGCTTCGTCATCGACCCCCGTCGCATGAACGTGGCGCTGACTTGTAGTCGTCACGGCCTTATTGTCTTGGGCCACTCCCCTCGTTGCGCCGATTGTCTAACTGGGAGCGACTCCTGAGGTTTGCGGAGGAGCGACGAGCAATGATAACAATGCGAGGACTAGCTGAGTTGCTGGAACGCCAGCACCGACTCTGAGTTATGGTGAGCGTTGTTTCATTTGCTTTTGCCTTCCTTTTTTGCCTTTTTTTGTTTTGTTGTTTGTCTCGGTATTTACCCCACACTTGGTTGCCCAAACCTTTTTGTTTCTTACCCCGGTACTTTTGTTCATACAAGTTCTTATTTAGTCGTTTACCATCAAAATCACCCCCCGGTTCTTTTGTTCATTAAAAAAACTGGGTTTATTCATTTTCAAAGCATAATCCCTCCCCCCGTGTCTCGGAAAGTCCGAGGACGGACTTTTTGTGGGTGAAAAGAGGTGTAAGAGTTTAGGAATAGGCGGTACTTGTGGACGAGTTACCCCGTTGCACAAGGTCAATAGGTCACGAGTGGATTGTCTCATGGCTTATATTACAGTACCCAGCGAGTCTATTTAAGGGATGTGAGACGCCGCTTCGAGAGCTTCTTGCGTGAGCCGTCATCCGCCTTTCGTCGTTCGCCAGTCGCCCAGCTCCTCGTCACGGACCACTCGAACCGAGCACCATCACGACTTCCAACCGCCAGGTCTTAACGTCACGTCACCTCGGGCCCCGCGCTCCGCTACGTCCTGCACGACGTCGACAACACCGTGTTGGTGATCAACTATCATGTCTCTAATAAATCATTATTCAACCATGTCGAACAACCCAATTCTATATGTCTAAAAAAGGCTGCGTTCGCGCTACAACTTTGTATCATTGGGTTTTGTAATCTTGGAACTTGCAGGAATCGGTATGCCTTTGAAAGGATTTTTTTTGCAATTTCGGCATTTCTATGGGGTTAAGAATTTCAAGATGAAGAAGAACTATTGGAGGTTCTAGAACAACTTAGAACATGAGCGTGCTCCTCTGATGCCCTAGTCAAAATATTATTAGTTAAAGATTCGTTCGGTACAATTACACATTGAGTGAGGTGGAACTAGTCAAAACAATCATTTGTCGCCGGGCCGGCGAACACAGAAGCTGCGGTGAGGACGCACATCAATTCCGTTGTTTTACCACATTTTGCACGGGGCGTGGCGCCGAGTGATTTCAAAATCCTTTGACGTGGTCATGCCTGCCAATGGAATACGGGTGGTGGCCATCGTGTATCAACACCCTTGAGGAGGCGGGAGAAACGGGGGAGGAGCGAGGTTTCTGATTGGACGCAACGACGACGACGACGACGACGACGGGGCACATTTGTTCGGAATTATAACAATTCGAATGTTCATTCGAATAGTAGGCTTCGAATATCGAATAGATTTGAGTGACCTATTTTTTCGAGGTTCGATTTTCGAATAGTATTCGAGTAATGCGATTTTAGAAATTCCGATAATGAATACGTATTCAAGTAGTAATTATTTGAATATATCAATTTGAATCTATTCGAGGGGCACAACTATACCGTATCCCCACCATTACATGTCATAATTCAAGGAAAATCGATAAACCTACCACAAATTTGGTTTAGGCAGCCCAAATAAATTCTATGTAGCAGTTTTAAGAAGATTTCTTCGTAGCATTCTCGAAATCTATAGAAATCGCGTTTGGCCAGCAAAATTGTTAGTGTCCATTTGTTCGAACTAGGTTCTTGCAAGTGTGCAGTGGCTGTATTCATGAACCAGAGGGATCCCCCCGGGAGGGTCCAAAAACCAATCAACGTACTCGATGGCTAGACAGGAAGACCGGCTACCTGGCAGGTAGGCGGGAAGGTTCCTAGCCACCTAGCGGGTGGTTACGGAGAGAGTGCGACTGCCTGTTACGTCGATCTCGCTTTTCAGATAATGATCAATATCTTCCTGGCATGCAGTGCGCGCTCTGCCCGCCGTAATGCATAGATATCGAAGCTGAGAGAGTGAAGCCTCCCATCCGGCGGTTTCCTCTCCGTCTTTGCGGGTAACTACTCGTGGCTGTCTCTGCTCTCACAGGGGTCGAAAAGAGGCCGCCACTATTGAAGTTTCGACCGGGAGCAGGGATGTGCGGCAATTCCCGTTTCCCGTTTGTCGTTTGCCGGCCATTTGTGGGACTTTTCTGCCGCTTTCATTGGCCCAAATTCGTGTTATTTTTCCGGCAAAAGTCGGCAAGAACTTGGAGTGAAACGCTGCATATGCCCGCGGCTATGTAAGCACTCGGGGTGATCCGATTATACGTTGTTCGCTTAACCGTTGTCCTGGGTTTTGACTTTTCTGGGGTGGTAGTAAATGGGTTTGAAAGCGCGAGTTAACTCGCGGTAAGTTCACGGTAAACTGCAGCTAAACGTGAGCTTTTATTTGAAGATTTTCAGGAAAGGGACCGGACATTGCTCAAACTACGCATTCGCATGCCACGGTATGAGCCACTAGATACGCATAATGTGAATAAAATTCCCCATAAGAAATGCTTCATTCTGCATTTTATTGGAGAAAATATTGATTCATAAAAAAATCTGAAAATTTTTTGAACTTTTTCCAGCTCGCAGTATGTTCGCTCAAAACTGCAACTTAACGCCAGCTGACAGAGAAATTGGAAATAGTGTGTGAATGAGGATAAAGGTGGACAGCTTTCGAAAAATTTCTCCAAAGAACTTTTTCGAAAGCTATTCATCTTTTTCTCTACTCATATACTATTCCCGTTGTCTCTGTCAGCTCGCGTTAAGTTGCAGTTTTGCGCGATCTTAACGCGAGATCACCACTCAGTTGTATTATAACTCATTTCGTATGAGTTACTCGCAGTCGGTTCTATTTTTGTCAGAGCGCAGCCACCGAACTTTGAGCCGCAGCGGGCAAAGCGGCAGCGGCGATTTCTTTGATTTCCACGGGTCTCACTTGTCTTGTTTTTGTTCATCTGATGTCTTGAAATGGAACTATTCCCTTGAATTTTTATTAGAATTTCGATTTGATAATTGAAAAAAAAGGAAAAAAAAGTAGAGCGGCACATGTTAATAACTTTCGGGCCAATCTTAGGGATGAGTTTTTTGCCGTTTGCCGGCCGTTTTTGGGATTGACTTGCCGATTGCCGTTTGCCGAAACCTCAAAGTCGTTTGCCGCACATCCCTGACCGAGGGGCACAGTGTTCGTTGCCAAACGCCGGGTACGGGTAGGTTACGGCCCCTTCCCGGCGCCTGCAGCTTCATGAATGCGGCCACCAGACTTCAAGTCATATGGATTCCATTGGCCTCGCCCATCTCTAACAGAGACTCGTCGAAGACAGCGATTGGAAACGAAAACGATGTTTAATGTTGTTGATAGGGTCATCGATAAAAACGGTTACTGAACAAATTTTCTTGATAAGATGAATAAATTCGCTAACTTGTCCTCTGGCTTGTGAGGCTGCTCAAAGACACAGATTATTCTTATTCCTCTTCTTGCTGCTCAATTTTTTAAGGCGTTCATGGTACCCTTATTTACGACCTCCAACATCGCATGCCCACCGCAGTGCATTGAAAACTGTTTCACGGGTAGGTCAGTTGAGATAGAATTTTCATATTATATAATTAGGTGAGTTCTCTTAGCCTGAATATGTATTTACATTGAGGACAGATTCCCTCACTCGTCTGAGCATAATCTAATCTAGGGTGGTACGGCTTTGCAAGGCAAGAATAACTGTTAGCGATGGAAGCTCACAAG
The DNA here is from genome assembly GCA_029168955.1 of Aplectana chamaeleonis. Classification (NCBI taxonomy): domain Eukaryota; kingdom Metazoa; phylum Nematoda; class Chromadorea; order Rhabditida; family Cosmocercidae; genus Aplectana; species Aplectana chamaeleonis. The sequence goes on from JAPDOI010001877.1 coordinate 74,119, forward strand.
AAGCTATACATTTGAGAAGTGGAGTACTACAGAACATTGAACTAATTTTTCTGTCCTAGTACGAAGTTTGAGAAGAAACGAAGTCTTTTCACGCAACTTTAAAGTCGCTATAGAATCGATTAGAAGTGAAATAAGAAGGTATGGACACAGAAAATGTCTTTTTGTAACAATGACGTTTGACGAACCGGAAATCAGCGAAGCGACCACTAGCGGTAGGATCATCAACTTCAGTAATCGCATGAATATCTCGCCGGGAAACTGTAGCAGTGAGATCGACTCAGGAGATAATTCCATGTTTCGAGCAACTAGCCCGATACCGGTGCCAATAATGACGGAGGCGCCAATGCTGAGGAAAAGCGCGTTATCGCGGAGGCAACTTCGCCTCATATTGAAACCTGCAACAAATTATATAACGACTTTAACTGACACCCGGACATGTAAAATGGAGTAGGATGGCAACAGGTATGGCTGAAAATGCGTGGCTCACAGCAAAACCATAGGGAGTTGCAGTGTTTCAACATTTACCTCTCACGTCAGACATAGCCATTTACTTTTTGTGTTCTGAAGTGACTTCTTTTGCACTTTGCAGTGACACCTCATCCAACAATTTTTTTTTCGTGAGTCACAGGGATGAATGCACATTTGCTAAACCAAAAAAAGCAATTATTTTAGGGCGCGAAAATGTTGCGTTTAGGTTTGGAAGAATGAACGACTTGAATAACTATTGAGAAGTGAGATACGGTCGGAACCTCAATTAGGAAACTTTCCAACCTACGATCTGGTCCTGACACTTCATGTTAGAGAATCTAAAAAAGTCTCTGAAAAGCCATTTCAAAATTAGACCATTGAAACTTCACCATACATTCAGACAGATTCGACATGTGCAGCTGCGGCACTGTTTTCACAATCGTTGCATGGTTTACTTCATCCCGCGTACCGACTTAGTTGCGCTTTCCGTCACGACCATGTTACATAAAGTCTGTTCGAATGAGAATGTCCTCCCACGCGGCCGGTGTTCGTGTCGCCCAGAAAACTTGAAGACATTCATTCGGACGAGCCTTCACAAGGTTGTAAACAGCTAACCTAGATATGATTTATTACCGTCTAATATTCTTGAAAATCGATTTCTAGGATCGTGCTCACGGCAAGGCCGCTCGACTCGTAAGCCGACCACGTGGGCGGGCAGTCTCATATGAACAGACTTTATCAATGTCGTGATTCTCAAATGCATATACCATTGACTTCTCTAGAATAGAACATTGAATCTGAGGAAATTAATCGGGGGTTCCGCTACCCGGGTCTAAATCATATGTCTACTAATGCGTTTGGAAAAGATAATTCGGTGATTTTTTGCTGCTATTGCATCCCCTCAAACTTATCAAATCAATTTTCAGATCGATTGTTGCGCAAAATAAAAAAAAGGTTAGTTTCTGTGGGTAGAACCGAGATTATCAGTCAAACTGTTCCTCTTCGATACATGTTTGGAGTAGAGTTGACACTTTTTTTGGTGGCACTTGGCCTTGGTTTTCTCTCCAATTCTGGCAACCCGAAAATCTGCAATTCAAAATTGCAAATTCGTAATGAAAAGAGGAAGTTCCGTTAGGGTGGTTGCACGAACGCGTAGAATTTTTTATGGTTCCAGTGAGCTACGTCTAGGACCAGTAATGAGTAAAAAACTAATTCTCTCCAAAAAAGGATGTCTCGTTCCGGATTACTCGTTTTTTGAACTTGCATGAGAAGGTTCATCGTAATGACAGGAAACTGCGGCAGAAACACATCGAAATGTCTGCAGCGGTACCAACCTCGAAGATAGTGATCAACGAGATTGCAATCTTCTGCACACACATTCTGGTTTTTTATCAGAAAAAACTTCGGCGTAAAGCAAACACAGACAGGTGCGTGTGATATTTCAGTTTAACAACAGCTTTGATTAATGTGTCTTTTGTAGAAGGAACTATGTATAGTTCAGAGAGAACAGCCTTGAAGTCAGGGATTAGGGCATGATAATCACGGCCAGAATGCCGATATCAACATGGCAGTTTTGAAGAATGCGTCAACGATGGCTAACACATGGAAGGTGGGCATACTTTTCTGACACAGTGGCTCACAGATATGGCTGGAATAACTTGAAGAAGACCGTTTTTTCGCGCAGTTTTCGCACGTTCCTTGGGATTCACCTGTCGCATGCGTTCCGATTTAGCGGGAAATCTTGAAATCAAAATTCTGCCCGGACTCAGCCTTTATTACAAAATCTTGTGAAATTACGGATTTTCGTCTTTTTCAGGCGTTTCGTTATGGAGTGAACGAAAACTGCATGTACCATATTTTTATTTGTTCAACATTATTAATTGCCATGTTTTGGAAAGTTTCTGTCACGAGGTCTTTTAAAGGAAGTGGTCACGATGAATAACATTATCGAAAAAACTACAAAAACCAGCTTAGATCGAAAACAGCTGAAAAACTGTGAAAATAGCGTGGTGAAAAACGGGCTAAAAGTAGACATTCTAGAGTTCAAAGATGCCAGTTCGTGAACACGTGCACAGCACCATCCAAAAAGATCGCAGTCTCATTCCGAGTAATCAAGAATCATCGACATTCAGAGGAAGAAATAAATGCAAAATTTACCTAATAAAACAGTTGAACAATGAAAGCAAGCACTTCAGTCCATGTTTTTGACTAGATGAGTACATAAATATATTAAATATAATAAATATTGAAGTTCAGTTTAAAGACAGCTGACTTTCTTGATACTAGAGATCATCGATGCCGATGATGTGGAATGGGCTCGTTTCAAATTTGGCCCGAAACAGCGGTTTTTTTCGCGATTTCTTCTTATAGATCCTACTACTCTAAACCCAGAAAAGGGTTTAGAGAGGGAAAGAAGACGAGCATATTTGATCGCGACTACTGCCTTTAAAGAGATGAACTTCTTGAAGGAAGTTCTGTACTCCTTCCAGTTTTCTGTGATATCAAAGCTTATCTTCGTTAATAATATACAGCGGTTCTCAGGATCATCTTTTGAGAAGCGCGTGCGATGTGTCTTCTTGAGCTTTCTGTGAAAGCTCGGGAAGTACAATACCGCTGCTATGCAAGGGAAAAGCGGGGCGAAATAGCCAAAAAAGGCAACTGAAGTGTCTTTCTACCACAACTCGCTTCAAAGCGCTCCGTTTTAAATTTTCAAAAAGCCAAAATGTGTAGCATGTCGTGGTCTAATTAAACATGTGAAAATGTTTTGCAAGATGAGGAGAAATTTTTCTCAAGGGGAAATACATTCTCATTTTGGTAATGCTACATAGAGGTCGCGTACGACCGTTTTTGATCGAACAAGTTTGTGAATTTGTGATATTATTATCGAATTCATAACTAGCTCCATCTTCCAGAAAAGGTTTCCTTCAGGAATTTCCAATTTTTATTTTATATACTCGGATAGACTTTGACTCGATGAACATTTTCGTCTTTTCAAAATTGAACACAGAGCACTTTGAGGCGAGTTGTGGTTAGAAGACGCTTTAGTTGCCCACAATTTCGCCCTTTTTCTCCCTTGGATAGCAGCGGTATTTTACCTCCAATGTGACTGTAACCTCAAAATCTTCGTGATTGTTAGAGTCTATAAAGTCGTAAGAGCCTTCTCACAGCTGACTGGGGCATTATTCTTGATTTACAGGTAAGTGCTTCTGCTCATAAACTGATATAATAAATACATATTTGCAATTTTTTGGCCTAAGTAGGCGACATTCCATCCCAATTTTGAACAAAAAGAGACCACATACTTTCATTTCTAATGATCGTGCAGGGTCAAGCCCACGGCGGTCCGCGGACCACCGTTGGACCGAGGGGGTCATTATTTTCTTGGGAAAACTGGACAATTTTGGGGGTGGGGTCGTTATTTTTTTCGACCCACCTAAAATAATTTCTGCATTGCTGAAATATCGAATCTTGAGGTGAAATTTTCTAGGGCCATGATTTTTCATGGAATAGTCAACATTATCGATGGAACAAAAGCAGTTCTGAAATGAAAAATAGAGTTAATCATCAAACGTGTACTAGCTCAACATTACCTCGACTACAACATTTAGAATAGACATTACTGCGTGGTTTTCTAGCAAAATCCGTTGAAAGCGGGGACTATTTTTATTGCGTCGGAAGTCGTTAGGCCACGACTGCAAACTTCGTGCAGAACTGGCATAGTGGCGTAGAAGGTGTTTAACGATAGCACTGCATCCTATATAGCGCAGCACTTTTGAAGTAAGGCGATTGAGTTCGTAATCGAATCTGGGCGCACTGGGATCTGTATCTTGTTCGCGTCATCTATGTATTTGGGCTAACCTCTGATGTTCAACTTGGCGTTTGTAGGTTCATACATTTTGAACTCTTCGAAACTCGCTATTTCACAATGTATCATCTCCAGCAGTCTGTGACGACCCAAAGACTTTTGCGTTAGCCTCATCTCCTAGGGATAGATACATCCGAATCTGATTGGCAACTGGAGTAGAACTCAGTGATGTGGGTGCAAGCCAGGGCAACAGATGTCCTTATAGACCTTACCCAAGGTTGGAGAGCTAAGAGCATCGATGTCAAAGGTAGGGTAATCGGTGTAACGATAAGCGTTGTCTTAGTCTCTTTGATGAAGTGTCAGTCAACAGAGAGAAGGGTCAGGTTGTTTGCCATTAAGTATTCGATTGAATCAAACTTTATCTGCTGTGCAAAAATCTTCTTCGATTCTTCTTTCTTTTCTCTTATTTCTTCGATTCAGCAGGCGTCGAATCGGACTTCATTGCCATCACAATAAGAGAGCATTCTTTAGCGAGCGCTTGACCTTCCTTGGCAGCGATACCACATACGAGGTAGGATCGAAAGCTTAGTTTGGAGTCACCGTCCGTGCTAAGAAAATTTGCAGCATTCTGGTCTAAAACATAAGACTGACACGGTTTTCTGCGTGAACTCCGCCTCACCCCTCGTGAAAATTATCCGGAGCTTTCAAATTCTCAGCATTGCATGTTCTATCTTGTCCATCTCTGTTAGGTCCTACAACGTTCTCTGGCACTGGGACGCTCCTAGCCCACCAGAAAACCGCTCCAAGCGCTCGGACAACTGGGCTAGGAGCCCCAAATCGTGATAGTCGCGGTGTTGATGGGCCGCTGTCGCGGAATATACGCGCCCTCCCCGCGGTATCGACGGTCTATTCCCACGGTACTGACGCGGTTTCGTCGCGGTGTGGGCGCTGTTTTGTCGTGCTGTTACCACATTCTTGACGTGCCACTATCGCGCTACTGCAGCGGTATTGACGTGCTATACACGCTTCACTGGCGCACTATTGTTGTGCCATAGACGTGTTGCTGTAGCGATATTGACGTATCGTCTTAGCGTTATACATCTACTATTAACCTGGGATTGTACAGCTGATCACCCAGGGTTTTACTGCTTTTCATCAAGTTCGACCGCTGTTCACCATGAACTCCACTCGGACCCAAGCGATTGCACACCTAGTATTATAGTGCCACTTTCTGAGCTTAGACCGCTACTCTTATGGCGTTCTATCGCCTTCTAACTCGGGTGATACCTCTTTCAGTAGTCGTTGATTCATTGTAAACGCGCAGCAATACGCGCTTAATACTTATTCAAAAAACTGTACAATGAACTCGCGAAGATATTATTCACAGATCTTCAGTTTGACAGATGAAAAAAAACTTCACGCAGAAACGCTACTTAACAATATCGCGATCCAAAATCGAGGATCGACAAGTTCTAGTCACTGAACACCGGAGAGACGAACTACATACGAACGAAAATGTTTTTTTCTATTTCGGAATCAACTCTTTGCCTACTCCCGCTGCCCGACTGGTTTGTAAGGAAAATCTATCGGTTCTTCCTCGTGAACGGCCGTGGTCCGAGATTACGTATCGCTGGTTAAAGGCAGTGGTCGCGATCAAATATGCTTGTCGTCTTTTTCCCTCTAATACCTTTTCTGGGTCTCGAGTACTAGAACCTAAAAGAAAAAATCGCGAAAAAAACCACTGTTTTGGGCCACATTTGAAGCCTAAACTTTCTTGTCTTTTGATGGTGGACGAGCCCACCCCCACATCACCGGCATCGATGACCTCTTATATCAAGAACATCAGCTGGCTTGAAATTCAATTTCAATCAATGAACCCTCGGATTTATGTACACATCTAGTCAAAAACATTGACTGGAGTGCTTTCTTTCATTGCTCAACTGTTTTTGTTTGGTAAGTTTGCATTTATTTCTCCCTCTGAATGTCGATGATTTTTGACTGCTCGGCATGAGACTGCGATCTTTTTCGTCGGCGCTGTGCACGTGTGCACGAACTGACAACTTTGGTCCTTAGAAACTCTAATTCTATGCCGTTTTTTACCGCGCTACCTTCATAGTGTTTCAGCTGTTTTCAAACTGAGCTGATTTTTGTAGTTTTTTCGTTAAGAATTTTCATCGTGACCACTGCCTTTAACTGTCTGGGTGGAGTTGTAGAGGTTCGAAGCCTGAACACAAGCGCTCGCGATCTCTGGACAACTCCCATCATGCAGTGCGAATTCTGTAACAAGTCATACTAACTCTATTGGATTGCCCGGCAGCAGGGGTAGGCGAACATTCCATTCCAAGTCAAGAAAATGGTACAAGAAGCTATACAGAGAGTGGATGTATGTAGGTATAGAAAAGGCAATGTGAGTAGGTCGCGAAAAAAGCCCTAAACAGGTGATCTGCATCAACAACATTACTACTCAGACAGTCGGGGCTTAGTACGTCGGCACAATACCGTTAGTACGCCAGGGCAAACCTGGCATACTAACGCTCGTTGTGTGCAGGAGCTGCTGGTTGCGGCAGCATATCCTGCCAACGTATGCTGGCGTATTAACGCTCATTATCGACAGAATTTGAACTGCCATCCTCCTAACCGGTGTTGGATATAATTTTTGTCACGGCCAGCAGCAAGGAGAACATCCTCGCCGCGGTCCGCAACCAGGAGGTTTCCCTCGCGATGGGCGATGAAGATGATCCCCTCAGCGTTCCAAAAATTAACTTCCGAATAGTGACACAGGGTCACCTCCTCGGACTGGCCTCAAACAGCCAACTGCCCCCTCAACGAGACTGGCCGCCTTATATACCCGCCGCCGTCGTACAAGAGGATGCTGCAATGTTCATTCGTATTAGACAAATCAATGGAAGAGTGTCAGCAGACACTAGGAGAGAGTGGCTGGCAATAGCACGCGTGCCACGATAATCAAAGCGTTAGTACGCCAGCACAAGCAACAGGAGCTCCTGGTCGTTGCCAGCATATCCTGCTGTTACCAGCAGCTACAGCACAGATGCTGCCGATCCCTTTGTGCCGGCGTACTAACGGTATTGTGCCGACGTACTAAGCCCCGACTGTCCGAGTACCAGCAGGACCTAATGCAGGAAGTGCTTCCCCGATCTCCTCAGTCTCACAATCAGTGCTCGGCAGCATCAGCGGTGTCCTGAATTGGAGGGTTGTTGTTCCTTCATGTACTTTTTTTCTGGAGGAAGCATATTTAGAGTAAACAGTGTTGGCTACGACGCATAGTTCTTGAATCTTACAGATCTGAAGACCAAATTCCATAGGTCGATAGCAATTTGTCGACCAACGTCATTTCCAAAAAAATTAAGGGCAGCATACACGCTCGGAAAAGTACATGAGATACATAGCTACCTTAATGGGGTCATACGGCTCTCACAATCAGTAGAGCTCTCACACCGTTCGATCGGGACGACTATGTACGGGACAGGGGGGGACCAGGCGGACACATCGGATGTATTTTCCGACCTAATTGAGAAATGCAATACATGCTTATCGACCGAGCTGGCTACAGCCTATCGGCCGACTTTGACGGGGACCATATGCAAGCAAAGGATCGGTTTGAGATAATCATACGGAAATCATTCAGGCATGGAAAACACCTCATTTGGGGTGGCGTGCATGAATGCGGCAGCGAGGGTCAGAGAGCGCTACGCCGCACGCACGCGCCCAGGACTACTCAGAAGCAGAGGTATCATTGTGAACTACGCCCGAATCTACTCCACAATGGGTGCGGGGAGGGTGGTACGCCGCGAAGCAACACGCAACACATGCTCCTACCGCGCGAGGCGTTCCATCTGGCCGCCGCCCGAACCAACTGGGAGTGCGCCAAGCGCCAGGGAAAGTGTGCGGGATCCAAATGGGAGTGTGTCAGGAGCCGGGGAATGTGTGCATGACCCCACTGGCAAGGTGCCTAGCGCCGTCGAAAGTCTGTAGGACCTAACTGGGAGTGTGCCAGGCGCCGGGGAAACTGTGTGGTACCTAACCGGGAGTGCATGATATGAGATGACCGCGGTTTATTAGGGGTTGTATCTCTGGAGGTGCTCAAAAAACTACCCAAAGGCATGTGTTGATTTGTGAGCTCGCAGTTCCAGAAAAATATTATACATCAGAGGTCGGTGGTTGTATGGGGTTGGCGAAGATGGAGTAGTTTTTCAAGAATGCTTCCAAGACTTCGGAACCATGCTTTGTGGTTGAATTTTTCTACGCCATTATCCTTTATTCAAATTCCCGTAAAATAATAAACACACCGTGAGGCACGCCTACAATTACGCCACGAATCGGCGTGGGTGCACACGCATGTAACATAATGAACTATTATATTACTGCTGTCACGAAAATAGTACCTTGTTGGTTTACTTTCTACTTACCATCCACGTTGCTCTGAATCATTCAAAAAGGAGGCTTAGTTTTGGGCTATGACGATTTATATCGTTTGTTACCAATTTTCGTATGCTGTAAGGAAACCAGAGCATGTGAATCGGCCTCCAACCGGACAATCTATTGAGCAAGAGGTAAGCGAGCTCTCATTGCAACGCCGCGACGCCTTGTGATCGAGCGCTCTGGGCTAGGTTTTAATCCTCTGTATCATACACAAAAACCAGAAAACCACGCTCACTTCTTCTTGCCTTTAATCTGATGGCACTAATGCCCGCCTTTTTATAGTGTTCCGGGCATTAATCCCGAGAGCGTTTTATCTTAATTTCACTTTTATTGTATTTGTTCCATAGCTTATACACTACTGATTCTAGGTGCAATCCACCTCCCACTACTTGGAAGGTAGTTCGGATCTCTAAAGTGCGTGCACACTCCACCCATTGAGAGAAAAACTGATAGAACCAAAAAAAAAAGAAAAAAAACCCGAACATTAGAAAAGAAGAAAAGTTTTTACCAGCCGCTAAGAAGAATCGCTCTTCTCCCGAGTCCGGTATTTCCACAGGTACTCCTGCATCACAACGCACAGAGTGTAGAACTGAAAAGGATAGGTAACTCTCTAAAACAGTACGCACTGAGATTGAGAAGGTGAGAGATCAACGAAATTCCGGGTTCTTAGGCCAGTAAGGATTACTACGATGAAGCTAAGGTGAGTATGCAGTGCTATGATAGAAATGTTTGTATAACCTCTTTCGAAAACAGACCAACCAAATTTCCGTTCATTCGCTTTCTCTCTCTCTCTCTCTTACACACACACACATACACACATACACACACACACACACACACACACACACACCCACCCACACACACCCACACACACACACATACACACATACACACATACACACATACACACACATACACACATACACACATACATACACACATACACTATACATATACATATACATATTCATATACACATACACATACACATATACATGTACATATACATATACACATACACATATACATATACACATATGCATATACATATACACATACACATACACATATACACATACACTATACATATACATATACACATACACATATACATATACACTGATACATATACACATATACACTGATACATATACACATACTACACATATACACATACACTATACATATACATATACATGTACACATACACATACACATACACATATACACATATACATATACACATACACATACACATACACATATACATAAACACATATATACATACACTATATATATACATATACATATACATATACACATACACATACACATACACATATGCACTTATACATATACACATCTGCATATACATATACACATACACTATACATATACATATACATACATACGCACATACACACATGCATACATACATACACACATACACACATACACATACACATACACACACTCCATACATACATACACACATACATACACACATACACACATACATACACACATTAACTATACATATACATATACATATGCATATACACATACACATATACATATACATATACACATACACATACACATACACATATACACTTATACATATACACATATGCATATACATATACACATACTACACATATACACATACACTATACATATACCAGGCTGTCCAATAAATCTTGTCCGAAAATTGAACCATTTTTAATTTTTTTTCAATTTCATTGAAAAACAAGTCTAATCAACAATATAATCACCACAGTTATCCCCAACAGTGGCTCATCGATTGGGCAGGTCGCCGATGCCCTTCGCTGAGAACACTGCGACTCGAAGAAGTTCGCGATGTCGGATTTGAGGTTGTCGTAGTTGGTGAATTTTCTTCCGGCCAAATGGTGCTTCAGCGGGCGGAACAAGTGGTAGTCGGTGGGGGCGAGGTCCGGGGTATACGGCGGATGGGCAACCGTCTCCCAGCCGAACGTCGCCAACTTCTGCTGGGTCTCCTTCGCCACGTGGGGGCGCTGGTTGTCGTGCAGCGGGTGGACCGAGGCTCGTCGGGGACGCTTTTCTCGGATGGCGGCGGCTAGTTTCTCGAGCTGATCGGTGTAGATGGAGGCGGTGACTGTCCTGCTTTGCGGGAGCAGCTCGAGGTACGGCATGCCGTTGGTGTCCCACCAGCAGCAGAGCATGATCTTCAGCGGGTGCAGGTCGGCTTTCGGCGTCGTTGGCGGCTCTTCTCCGCGCGGGATCCAGACGGCACGGCCGGCGACGCTGTCGTAGAGGACCCAGCTCTCATCCCCAGTGACCAGGTCCTCAAGAATCTCCTTGCGATGCGGACGAAGGAGGGGGGGGGGACTGGCAGACGGCCACGCGGCTCTGCTTGTTGGCGTCCGTCAGACTGTGGGAGATCCAGCGGGCCAGAACTTTGTGGTAGCCGAGTAAGTTGAGTCGATTGTGGATGGTGGACTTGCTGCAGCCGAGCATCGTCGCCAGTTCACGGGTGGTGGCTTCCGGCTTCTCCTTGATACAGCGACGGACTTCGTCATCATCCACCGTAGAAGGCCTCCCGCTGTGATCCCTGTCCTCGAGGCTCGTGTCGCCGCTGTCAAAACGATTGAACCAGCGGCTGACTGTGCGTTAGGACACTGCATCCTCCTTGCACGCTCTGCAGATGTTGGCGACCGCGGTGCCCGTGTCGTTGCCCAGCAGCCACTCGTAGTACACGAACGTACGAATTCGACCTTGGTCCATTTTAGCATGTACTGGTAGTTAGACGCGGCGACTGCGCCTTATATACCCCTAGCGTAGAACTTTGGAGAAACTTCTAGAAGGTTCTTACACTTGCCTGATATTATAACACTTCTCAGGAAAATTATAAAATTTTGAAAATTTTCGGACAAGAATTATTGGACAACCTGGTACATATACACATACACATACACATATACATATACACATACACATACACATATACACTTATACATATACACATATGCATATACATATACACATACTACACATATACACATACACTATACATATACATATACACATACACATACACATATACATATACACATACACATACACATACACATATACACTTATACATATACACATACTACACATATACACATACACTATACATATACATATACATATACACATACACATACACATACACATAAATATACACATACACATATACACTTATACATATACACATACTACACATATACACATACACTATACATATACATATACATATACACATACACATACACTACATAAAGAATAAAATAACAAAATAGATACATAGTCTACAGCAATGGAAGTAGGACCTGGTGAGGTTGCGGACTCTTCATAACATACTGTAGTCTGATTGTGTTATCACTCATTTTTTCAAAATAACGGATTGGTCGGTGAGTTTTTGTTTCCACTCTCACATTCTTTTCTATTTTCATTGCTTCCACAGATGTATAGTGGAGTCCACCAAGAGTGTCTCATTTACTTATCAATAAGAAGCGGTCGGCTGGGGATCAATGTGCATGAATCCCATACCAGCACGCTCGATACCGATTGAGCGAGGGCCGTTGTGCTACAACGAGTTTCATGTTCATTGATCTCCAATCGACCGCTTCTCATTGATAAGTAAATGAGACACTCTTGGTGGACTCCACTATAGTCATATCGGTGAAAACACAGACTCACCGATCTATCACAACTGTTTCGGAAAAATGAGTGATACCACTCACAAACTACCGTATGTTAGGACGAGTCCGCAACCTCACCAGGTCCTACTTCCATTGCTGTAGACTATATAAAGTAGGCCAAGGCGAAATACGACAAAGAGGTTAAAGATAAGGTGTGGATGAAACAAATGACAATGTTGAGAATGACGCTAAACGATGACGTGGCGAATTGTTTGAGCACGTTTCGATTTGTCTCGACATGATCAACGTCGGGCGTACGTGCACGTTTCGGAAACTGCTTTGTCGTGGGCTAGTAGCGACAGCAAATCATAGATAAAAGTCAGCCGTATACTCGTGGGCTACTATAAAGTTGGAAAAAAGCATTTCGCTAGTGGCCCACGAGCTTTGCCAAAGAATACCGCGACGAAGTCGCTTGCGCCACTTCGCGGTATTCTCGCTCCAATCTCCACAGTCGTGGGCTAGGAGCTCCCCAATGCCTGAGTTCTCGCAAGCTTCAGCAATTGAGCTCTCACTATGTTAACGTCCTCATACTGTTTCCACTCCCTTTTTTGCACCCTTTCCATAAGGTCTGCGAATATTTTCTGCATCAGGTCGGAGCTCTTCATGCGTCTTCTACGGCAGACCGAGACCAGGAATTTGGAGTTGGTAGCGAAACTTAAACTATACCTGAATCATCTACAGCCTTTCACTGTTTGGTTCACATAACACCTCATACCATCGAGTGCCGAAGCTCTCAGAGGAGAAAAAATATTCCAAAAAATTACACACAAATGCTATTTCTCGCTCCGAAACGTTAGGAGGATAGCACACAATATGTATCCTCATCATCGTTTTGAACCTCAGCACTCAAGGAGACGGAACAATTTCAAAATCGTGCAAGCCGAAAGGAAGGTCTGGAAATGGCCGAGTGTCAGTTTCAAAAAGAAAGTACCCGGAACGAGGGTACCAAACGACTGGAAATGTTCTAAAAATCATTTTTAGATAGGGGGAAAAATGACTTTATTCAACAACTGAACTTCACCAAATTCGAAAAAGGGCCGTCTATATACATGACCTAGTGCAAGAGTGAAAACTGTAGACAGATGTCAGAAAATGTTAACGTCCGGAGATGAGCTCATAAAATCTATTTTGAGCCGAGTTATGGCGGTCAAATGTGCGGTAGTCCCACGGTGGTCCAAAAGCTCCACCGGACCACCGTGGCCAAAAATGGAGAACGATGATTTTTCCGGTTTCTGAAGTGTTTTTTAGCTACCCATCTGGCCGAAGTTTTTCAATACCGGCAGCGCATGGAACGCTATTCACGCCATTTGGAATGGTGAGGCTTCGAAAATTGAAATAAAAACCTCCAAAATGAAAATAGTCAGTAACGTCTACCTTTTCTACAGGGTCGTTTTTCAGCCGAAAAAAATGTCCCTTACAGGGGTTGGGGTCATATTTCAGGACGACCCGGACCACCGCTGTGCCTGACCCTGGATCTGTCCCAGATACGAAAGGAAACCATTAGGAAGGCCTCTACCGATCGCGTGGGCGTCAGGCCCAGCGAAATAAGACAATGAATATTCGTTAATCGGGTTCCTCGGGTTTCGAAAATTGGGTGCGAAATGCTTAAAAAAACTGAAAAATGCGATTCGCGAAACGCCGAAGGTGGAGTTCCGCTTATCCCGGGTGGGCGCACAGCCTCACTTAGACCGACTCTATATGCTGCGCACTGCGAGTGATGCAATTAAAAAACACAAGCTTAATTATGTTTCGTCAAGCCCAGGCGGAGATATTTATAGGAAGCAACACCACAAAAAAGCCGATCTATTCTTGCATCATGCTATCGGGTAAAAAAGGGTCGTATTTTAGAAAATCATTTGCCCTAATCACTTGAGCCCTTTTGGTAAAGTGTTTAACAGAGAGTTGAAAAAATCGATAGATTAGCATCACGCGTGCTCTTGCACATATGTACGCGCGTGTGTGTGTGCGATTGTTTATGAACGTGACCGCAGGCGCAGATGTGTGATCGCGTGCGTACGTGTTTTCATATAAGTGAGTGTACGAAATCGTTTATAAGCGCGTGCGTGTATGATTGTTTGTACGCGCATGCGCACGCACGATTGTGTGCGCATTGTGTGAGATATGTGAGCGTATGGTAGCGCGCGCATGCGTGCGTCGCGTCACGCGCTGTCTATATAATGAAACACCTGCATATAACCATATCCCTTCGCTTATGAGGTCCAAAGATCTGGGCCGCGCTCTTTCGTTTAAATACGCAAACCATTCCATAGGGCCGGGATCATGCTTCCGTTACCGCGGTACGGTGTTGGTACCGCTTGAACCGAAAACACCTCGCACGATCAGCGAGTACAAGCACAACGGGCTGCGCGTGGCGAAAACAAGGCAACCGCCACGTACCAGGGTTTATTGGAAAATCTTTCATAAAAAAATTGGTGATTCTCTGGCAAAACGCATTTACCACTGTTTAGTGGGTAAACTTCAGTAAATGTCTAGCTTTCCACTATTTTTTTGGCTACAGTTTTGCGGCACCCATACGACGAGAAGCTTTTTATTGGCGTATTGAATTTCGAGGCTTACTCGTTTACCCTCTGGGTCCAAGCCAAAAATACTCTGGTCCCTCGAGCGCTTGTGCGGAGCGAGGGTAGAGAAAGCGAGAAAGTGTGGGAGAAGGATACGCAGCGTACGAGAGCAGACACACACGATGAACGGAAATAAATTCCACTCCGAAACATAGGATATGTAGTATGTAGTTAAGAAATCGCAAGAAGTTCTAGTCTTTATGTTCGTCAAATACACTTACCCTTATTCATCAGATCATGTGATTTCAAGCAGTCGTCCGCACTCTTCTTTTCTTCACAATTAGATTCGTGTAATAGCTTTTCGCGATAATTTGCAGAGTCCTCGGTGAATATGCTTCGGGCCATAATGCACGGACTGCAACACGGCTAAAGGTTAGTATCGCTTTCCTAGGAAGCTGCGACCATAGCTGGGCACGCGTCCCGGTTAACCTTAGGGGGGTGCATATTGGACGTTGCAGAGAGGGCAAAGGGGGGTGCCTAAGCCGGACACCAAAAAAAAAAGCGAAGTGCATGTTCTGTAAAATTTCAGGAGCAAAATAATACACGATTCTTTTCTGGTTTGTCATATCTTCCTCTTCGCTTTTTAAGACAAACACTTACAGAATTAAAATTATTAATAGATATGCAGTTCGTGTTCGGAATAATTCATAGTTGCTGTCGAAGCTTCTCATTAACAACTCTATTAGTTGAAGATCATATATAATGTGTTTGATTGTTTTGATGAGGGAATGAACACTACTCTGTTATCTAGTAGCAAGTAAGGATTGATGTGGTGTAATGTTTCTTTGGTGTAACGTTCAGTGCTTACGCTTGTGGTTACCAATTAGAAGCGAAGATACAAAGACAGCGCTCAGATGAGCTATCGTTCACGTTCAGAAAAGGATTAGCGAACTGCTATATTATGGCAGACTAAAAATACAGATATCACGGTCAGTATAAAAACAAGCCAACGGAATTTCGTCTATGAGAATGACGTATGAAGAGAGCCGACTGTAAAAATTGAAGACTGCAAGTTCCAGTGTAAGAAGCAAATAATCGTATTTTCCTACTTGAGAAGTACCCTGTTCATAAAAGCCCGAATTTCATCCAGCTTGAATGCCGCAATCCCTTAGAGAGTGGGCTCGCCGTGCGATATGGTGCTTGTCCGCAGCTACACAGCGCACACTGGAGTGGACGCGCGCACGATATTAATTAAAAATAAGTTTTATTACAGAACGGGGAGGAGAAAAGGATCGAAAGTGGATTAAATGGAAGAAGGCAGAAATAGGTTGATTTCAACGTAACCATCTCAGAAATTTAATGTAAATAAACAGGGTGAATTTTTCGAACTTGACAAGGTTCATTCAAACGAACTTTGTTCATTAAAAACAGCATTAACCATGAGAACTAAGAGCATTGGGGGAAAGAGGGGAATCTGGCAAACAATTTTGTAATTAAAGCTTTGATATTCAATGTGATTTAAGGACCTTAAAACTCGTCCCGGTTTTGTCCCGGTTTTCGGGGTAAAACCGGGACGAGATTTAAGGTCCTTAAATCACATTAAAAAACGATCTTGTTGAAGCTAGACTGTTTGCCAGATTCTCCTCTTTCCCACAATACCCATTGCTCGCATGTTTAATGCTACTTTTGATCAACTAGGTTCGTTTGAATTAAACTTGTCACGGCTAAATACTTACCCCTGCTCCAACTTTGTTTGTTTACAATACATTTCTAAAATGGGTACATCCAGAATAGACAATTTTCATGGTCTTCCATCTCCTTCGGTTTCAATCGTTTTCTCTTCCCCGTTCTGTAATAAAGTACATTTTTTTTTATTAATATTGTGTGCGCGTCCACTCCAGTGTGCGCTGTGTAGCTGCGTACACACACCGGATCGCACGGCGAGCCGGGTCTCTAAAGGATTGCGGCATTCTACGTGGGTAAAAATCGGGTTTTCCACTCCCTACGCATCTCACCAATCCCTAAATGGTTCCACAACACAAAATAATTCTGAGAACTTCTTCATCAGAACGATCAAACACGGATGAATCCTTCGTACATAGGTTCATGAAAACATTCGATAGAAAACATTGATTACTGCAATAAAAGTAGCTTTGTTGTTGTTTGTAATTGCTGAATTGTAATGAATAAAAAATTGTTTTATCTTTTGTCACAACCTATCTTATTAAAAATTTTCTTCATAAGATTGTTTGGAAGTTTAAAAATTACACTACCTTTTTGTTCACATTTTCGGAATATTCTTTATTCAGTGCTTTTTTATACTCTGGTTTATCAAAATATGGAAGTCAAGATCATGGCTGCCGTGCTCGACTTCTCGGAAAACAGCCGATTTCGATTTCCCATAGGAGGGGGTGCCTGAAAATTACCGAGCTAAGGGGGGGGGAGCATATTCAAAATCGCCCTGCCGGGACGTGTGCCCAGCCCTGGCTGCGACGCGCCCATGATACCGCCATTCCGTGAGTGGGAAGGTCTTTCCTCCTCTTCTAATACTCTATGCTTCACAAGGGAATCGCTCGATTTCTAAATATGATAAGGCAGGATATCAAGGCTGCGGCTTTTCACAGAAATGACACGAAGAATATCTTTCAATTGAACCATTCTGAAGTTGAACTGCACATTTTTCAAAGTAAAATAGGCGGTTTGCAAAACAAACTGGGTTCTCATCACCCCAACTGATCTCGTCTCGTGCCACATCCGATGCTTTTCGGACTAAATGAACAAAATTTACGATTGAAAATCTAAATTTCTTGGAGCTCTGGGCAGCTTGTGCACATTACTTCATGTTTTTTCAGCTAAAACTATACCATGAGAAGAGTAGGTCCCGGATTCAATTTTGAGGCATCGCACGACTTACTTACTTTGCCTCGGGTCTCTTAGCTGGCGTAGTGGCAGAGTTCGGTACACAGTTGGAAAGATATGGCTTGATTTCAAAATTTCCCTCAGCCATCTACCACAGTTCGTTCGTCTCGATCCCTTTGCGCAACTGTTCAAAAAGTCAATATGGCGCGAATTCAAACGTCGTTCCCACCTTCTTTCAGCTCCGAATTTCTTTAGAGGTAGGGGGTTTTGAGGGGCTCTTCCGCCATTTCCTCTGACTGGAGGGATGCGTCCACCCAGAAACGTGGATAGGTAGTGATATATTTTCTGAGTGCATGATGCTTTTAAAGAACGTCCAATCCGATTACAAATGCGTAAGATCTGAAACACTCCTGAATCGCTCTCGATTCCGATTACCAGCAGGCGGTGATTTTTTTTTTCGTTAAAAGAGCTTTACCCACCAATTATATTTTACCAACCCTATCGCTCCGCTGGTCGAAACGGACAGCTCCGAAGAACTGGCGGAAAGATTACAATTGAAAAGAATTTACGAAAAAAGCCAATTTCAGACTGCTTCTTGGTGCTTCAAAGACCTTCGCAACGAACCAGTGATTCTGAAGTTACGATAAGGGCAAGGAAGTACGAGGAGAATTTGAAAGAATGATCTGCTACCCATTCAATGTAGGAAAGAGTGAATCAAGGTGAAAATAGACGACTGATTTCTTCAGAGGCAGTGTTTACGACTGAAAAGTTGCGTTTTTTTCCAAAAACGTAAGCTTTGGGTCCATATAGGAAGAGTTAGAACGGAAGTATGACGAGCAACGGCCACGAAGTGGGTGAACTTTCTGTGAGCCATCCGACCCATTGGATCACCCCGCCCACGTCGTACAACAGTTGTCCTGCGTTCGTTTTGTTAGAGAAGCAGTTGCAGAATTACTGAATATTCCTCAGGCAAACTGGGGCGTCGCCAACAGGTTGATAAGTTGTCATTTCACAAACCGCTCCCTGTTGACAAGTCAAATCGCGCGTATTGTCAGCCTGAGATCTGCCCGTTGCCCAGCGACGTCCGCCTGTTGACAATTCGATGTGTCGCGTTTAGCGGTCAATTTAGCAGCAGTTCACATCCATCAGGACTGTTTCATCTAGCTTAGGAACTACTTTACTCAGACACGCGTCGCGGTCGGCACACCGACTCGCGTCGCGGTCGGCACACCGACTCGCGTCGCGGTCGGCACAACGACACGCGTCGCGGTCGGCACACCGGCACGCGTCGCGGTCGGCACAACGACACGCGTCGCTGTCGGCACACCGACACGCGTCGCAGTCCGTACACCGACTCGCGTCGCCGCTGGTCGCCCAGCCTCCACTAGGGTCACCACCGGATAGGCAGGGCCTCCAGATGCTCGTCGGGCCAAAGTACCGCAAACTTGGGTAATTGAACCGACTGAACTATTATCATTCGCAGAATGTCTGAAAAATGCGTGTATACTTCCCTAGTATCTAGAGCGCTAGCTGTGCAACAGCTCGACATCGACCAGATCATAACTCGCGGCCAGGGCCCCACCGAATATCAGCGCGTTGGCCAGCGGTGACTCATGGTGGGCGGATCAACCTGTTGTTGACGCCCCAGTTCGCCTGAGTCGATATCGCGAAAAATTCCACATCCAAGCATTGTATTGGAACATCTTATTTTCGAAGGGTATTTGGTACAAGACACAAATAACAAAATCACGTACTACCTAAGAATTCGAAAGCGCAAAACTTATTCCGGCGTTAGGTTTGACATTTCATCTCCCCCGAGATAAACCAAGCCGGCGTGATTAAATATTCCACAGGTTTTAAAGAGTTTTTTGCGGTATTCGCGAGTTCTGTAGGACCTTCCCCCTATTAACCTCTACTTCGTGAACTTAACTACTTAGAAAATCGGAAATTAAATAGAATACGGTTTTTCATCGTGAACACTGCAGTAAGTTACCGCCAAATTGATGCAATCATCATCACAGACATTTTGTAAATTTTTCCCATTACGAAATCACCTGGGCTGTGCGATCGGCCATCGACGCAACCTAGTTCTGCGGGTGAGGTCAGCACATTCATCAATGCAAAATTTTGATCCTATGGCGATGGAATCACTCCGCAGTTGATGTGTTGGACCGAATTTTATCCTTTGTAACTGTCCCCACCCGATGAGCGGGCTGCTCGAAAACGACAAGTACCTGATTGTGAGCATGTAGTTCCTGGTACTCTACGGGTATTATGCGGGTGGTAGCAAACATCAAATCGAAGACACCTTCAGCTTCATATATTTAACGAAGGACTTTGCGAAATCCACTTGCTCTCAAAAAGTGATATGGGTCGATAAAAGGCAATAGTAGTTTCCTGACTAAAAGATTTCGTTTTTTCATAGCTTGAGAAGAGATCTGCACTTCGGACTAGATCTACGGACAGAACCATGTTTTCAAAGCAGCAAAACATCATCAATTATGTGGAGCTGAAGGTCTCCTCGACATGGTGTTTGTCCTTGACCGCATGCCGCATGAAATCCCAGAATTCAGACAGGTTGCGTGCGCGAGCAGCCTGCACACCAGGGGTGCACCGTTTATCAGGATGAAGTCAGAGTCTTTCTCGGCAGCTTGATATCAGAATGGTTCAAAAACACCCAGATCACAATTCTACACTGGTCGAAGTGCTGTTCTGATCTGATTTCAGTAGGTAAACATCAGGGTCGCGTCGATGCCAGATCGCATCTCCCAAGTTATTCCGTGTGTAGGAAAACACACAAAAAAATACGACCGCATTGATTTATAGGCGATTGTTGTAGTTTTTTAGGGATAAATCAGCTATTGCATATTTGCCTCAGAAAGATCGTGAAACTTTGTCTCAAGTTTAATCATTCTCGTTTTTGTCTAGTGAGCTTATTTGAGATGCGGATTCTGAATTTGGCATCCACCTTAATCAAGGTAGTCGAGTTCAAGGTGAAACATCGGAATTTCACACTTTGCTATACTTTTGACGGGGGCAGTACATATAAGACAGGGTCCGTAAGTGGCAGGCCAGTGGCAATATTCATGAAACCGTGGGCGCAGAAAGGAGGCGCAACCTTCCCGTACCTGACGTATGACAGGATGGGCCGAACGCATCAACGCGGCGGGTTGGGGCAGGGGCAAGGCAGTCGGCATCTTTGACGATCGCAGTGCCAGGGCAGTAGATCATCTGATCAATCGTGCCCTAACAGTGTTTTCCCTCCTAGCTGGGCAGCAGGGGCACGATTGATTTTGTGATTTACGGACATCTTGAGAGGCGCAGACTGCCTCGCCCCTGCCCCAAGCCGGCCTGTTGATGCATTAGGCCCCAGTTTTGTGTCTCCTCTGTCGATATTTCAGTAAAGGCGGCCTACACTTCGCCACCTTCAGAGCAGAAACGGGCATGGGTAGCCACCGGCAGAAACGGAGACGAGACCGCCGGGTAGGAGGCTGCTGGGTCTCAGCCTCGATATCAATGCATTCCGGCGGGCACAGCATGCTCGAAAGGGATGTGCGAAAAAAATTTTCTCCAGAAACAGAAAACAGAAGACAGAAAATTCCGCATATCCATGGCCAGCAACATATTGGCTACGTTCTGAAACGCAAGATCGACGTAGCAGGCAGCTGCACCCCTGTCCGCCTTCCCGCTAGGTGGCTAGGAGCCCTCCTGTCTACCCGCCAGGTAGCCGGGAGCCTTCCGGCGTCGCTGCCGGGTACTGAGGAAGGTGCAGCATCGAAAACTCGTCCAATAGCGAGTGGACCTTGTACCTTAAAGGCATCGTACACTAGAGTGAGGACCGAATATTCGAGTTCGAATAATTATTCGAATTTTTCGAACAAATTTTTATTCGAACATTCGAATATTCGAAAAGAGTAAATATTCGAACACTATTCGAATTCGACTATTCGCAAAAGGTGAAAATTCGAACATTATTCGAATTCGACTATTCGCAAAAGGTGAAAATTCGAACATTATTCGAATTCGACTATTCGCAAAAGGTGAATATTCGAATATTATTCGAATTCGACTATTCGGGAAAGGTGAATATTCAAATATTATTCGAATTCGACTATTCGGAAAAGGTGAATATTCGAATATTATTCGAATTAGACTATTCGCAAAAGGTGAATATTTGAAAATTATTCAAATTCGATTATTCGCAGAGGTGAATATTCGAACGTTATTCCAATTTGAATATCCGAGCTGATTTAACAAAAAATATGAAAATCAGTTCTAATTCATGAAGGAATCGACATACCTCTCCAGACTGATGACATTTTCTTCACTACTCCATTGTTCCATTTTTCAGAACGCAAGAGCTAAATTTTTTCCCCAAACCGTCTGATGAGGCTACTAGGGCGGCTCTAACACGAGGAGCCACATGGCAATCGCACTTGGCCCTTCCCATTTTTTTCATGCCGCTGCGCAATGATGACACCAACTATAGCTTCGTTGGGTGGAGCCATGTACTCCACCAACCTTTACGTCTGGGCAGGTGAAGGGGGAATCCCCATCATTGGGAAAACCGGTGACAACCGGTGAAACGCCCCGAAAAAAGAATGAAAGTGACCCAACACTCATGCAAGTCATTTTCAAGATTGGGTGGGTGTCACCGCCGGTTTTTCGTCCATAACTTTTTTGTGCTTGGAGATAGAATTCTGCGTCAACTTGTGCTTCCAGTTTGGAAAAATATTTTCTCGATCCTTCAGCCTAATTCATTTTACGAAACACCGGTTTTTCGCCTACAACTCTTTAACATAGTGAGGGTTGTTTTTGAAATCTACGTAAAATTCTGCGTCGAATGATATATCTATATCTATGATATATCATAAGCTCCTTAGGCTAAGTTAGAGCAGAAAAGCTGATTTTGTAGCAATCTTTGCGGTGTAGCCCGTACAGGTTTAGAAATGAGTTGTGCCTTATTAATTTCAATTGTAGGTGGAAATAAAGCTTTAGAAGAGGAATTCAACTTCTTATTGCCGCTCACTTCGTAGTTGCGCGATATTGCTATGGATGCTTAAATTATTCGTCATTCGAATATTCGGATTTCGAATATTCGTTCGTTCGAAATAAAAAATGAACGAATTTATTCGAAATTCGTTCGTTCGGAATGAAAAATGAACGAGTTTATTCGAAATTCGTTCGTTCGAGATAAGAAATGAACGAATTTATTCAAAATTCGTTCGTTCGAAATAAAAAATGAACGAACTAATTCGAAATTCGTTCGTTCGAAGTAAAAAATAAACGAATTCATTGGAAATTCGTTCGTTCGAAATCAAAAATGAACGAATTTATCGAAATTCGTTCGTTCGAAATAAAAAATGAACGAACTTATTCGAAATTCGTTCGTTCGGTCTCTTTTTAAAAAGTCCTCACTCCATCGTACACGATGAAAACCGAATTTCAGCTTTTGCGTTCAGTCGGACTAGTTGGCCATAACTATGTCACTCAGAACTTTTGAATTTCCAAAATATCCTCTGGATAAAGATTTGCTTACTTCAAAAGGGCTTCCTGGGTTTGGGGGGCCGGCCTCGGGGTCGTCCGTTGTTACAAGGAACAACACTCCGTGGTCGCTGCCGGCGATCGTGCGTTGACGCGTCGTAGGGCGCAGCCCACAAGCCACTCGATTTCACGTTCGACATCTATCGAAAGCATTGGACGCAGCATGCTAGTAACCCTACTTAACTTCGTTCAGGAAAAAATTATCGCTTTTCTGAATGGCGTCCTTGGTGAATTACTTCCAACGCAGCGCCAAGGAACGAATCGTGGAACTGTTCCTTGCATTCTTCGCGCAACTATCCCAAGTTGACGTCGGCGGGAAATTCAAATTTGTCTTGAGCTTTCTTGAAATGGGTTTTCCTCGGAAAGTTGACGTTTTTGAGGGGCTTTCTGCAATCTTTAGTCACTATAGGGATATAACAACACGAAGACATCAAAAACCCAAGTATGGTTTTCATCGTGTACGATGCCTTTAACGGGAGGCTCCCATCGTTTCATGAATACTGCCACAGAACCCACACTATTGAAAGTCAACGTGTAAGTATGACGAAAATCTAACTGATTATGGGTTAGGAGTGTATTGGAAGAGTCAACAAGCTTGTTACGCTCGTTGTAGAACAGGGAAGCGTCCGAAGGTTTGATAACCAGCAGTCATGTGGAATCGACAAACATCTTTTTTTCCCTCCCGCTGTACTACGTCAAAAGTAGCCATAAGGCGATGAATTGATCGCAACGCATTCAACTCCGGTTATTTAGGCGGCATAATTCGTTCGTATATTCTTTAATGACTCCTCGTTTCTCATTTCGTTTTTTAGCCGTTTTTAACCGGCTGTTTCAAAATTCACTGAACAAAAGCATATGCCACATTGAAGGCACTGCTCACGATAAACTTCGTCCTCGAATTTTCCATGACAAACGCTTCTCGTGGCTCTCAGAAGCAGAACAGCGTCGAAGAAACGGGACGGAAAGCTACCCAGGCGGAAAGCTACCCAGGAGCCGCAAAAGGGCTTAGAACAGTGAGCAAACCCCGACGCTTTGGGCAAGTCCGGCCCCGTTTCGCCCCTCATCGTAAACAATGGAACACTCGAGATCGTGAGATGAGCGATGGTTTCCGATCAAAGCCCCATTATTTCCTCAATTCTCAACTTCTCTCTCTACTCAGGTCAGCTCGCATACATCGGCTGCAAAAGACGGAAGTTACAAGTCTCGGACAACTCGTCCACCATGCTTCCGTAACTCAATTTTCGAGGGGCTATAACTGCCTTTAAAGGCAGGGTTCGCGATAAAAACGACTTTTCAGCTCTGTTCATAAGAATGTAGATTTGGCCATCACAAAAGTGAAAATAAGTGAAAAAACCCGGAAATTCCCCCTGAAAAACGCCCAAAAACAAAGTATAACGGCTAATTACTGGTGTCGGCCGGCCCCCTAATTAATGCGATTTCCAATAATGCTTGCTTATCCGACATTTATTTTGCTGTTAAAGTAATCAGTAGTCTCCAGAAATGTTCAGAAATTACTTAAGAAGCAAAATAAAAGTTGAAAAAACAGGCTTTTACCCAAATTTCGATAATTGGGGGCGGGAGGACACCAAGCCATAACTTTCTGCTGCGCGTTTTTCTCCAATTTTTTACTTATTTTCACTTTTGTGATGGCCAGATCTACCATTCTACGGTGATAGCACAACAACCGATTTTATCGAGAACCCTGCCTTTAAGAGGCATGCGGATTCCAAGTGAAAGGGGTCGGACTGGAAGACATCAGCGAAATTTTTCAGAAGAGTATAGTATAGAACAAGTCGTTCTCCCGGTGCTGAAAGTCAGATGAGCTGCCATTACCACAGCGGAAAGATTTCGGTGTGCGAATCCCAAAATTTGGTAAGGCAGCTTTAAGGCCATGCTCGTCGTTTGTCCGGAACTGTTTGACAGTGCGGGGTTTTGTGCCGTAGGCACAGAGATTGGGCACCGCGTGGAGCCTACACCTGTCGAACCAACTGCTCCGCAACGACTACAAATGTTTTTGTGTCGCCTTGTCATTGAGAGGGTTTCGGACAAGAACATTCTTGAAAGGAGTCGTGCGGAGAAGGAATCACACAAAAATCGTTGTACTTAAAGGTACAGTTCAAGCTCAGGGACGTAGCCTGAGGTTTCCACATAGTTGTGAAGTAGACCCACCCCATATAACACCTGCCAAGTGCGAGCTCTCGATTCCTCCGATTTTGGCACGCACTTTTTACGATTTTTCGAGCTGAACTGTGATGAGTTGAGCGATTGCTTCCAAATAATAGCTCCGTTCCTCCCTTCATTCTCAGCCTCCCTCTCGATTCAGGTCGTATCGCCTAGATCGGTTGAGAACGACGGAAGTTACAAGCCTTGGACGTCCACGATGCTTCCGTAGCTCTGTTTTTGAGGGGCCGTAACTCCGATCCCAGAAGGTCCTTAAAGGGGGGGGGGCAGACACGCTCAGAATAGCTGTTGAGATAAGTAAAATTCTGAAGTCGCATGGCTCCTAGTAGACTGCTCAAGCCGTTGGAAGCGTCAAAAACCAGTCAAAACTACTAAATTTCAGCAATGCAAATCGAAAAATTTCTGCAACCCCGCCCCTGAGCTTCTGTAACCCCGCCCCAAATTACAAACTCCTCCAGATTGATAGTAGTAATACGGTCACTTTGGTTGGTTTTTGATGCTTTCAACGAGGTGAACGTTCCAGTATACGCTGTAGGAGTATTTCGGCTTCTCTATCTCAACCGTTTTGTTGCTAATATTCGCTGTTTCAAACCGCGCGCCGTAAAACTCGTCCATTTTCACCTGATAACAAAATAACCGTTATTCCTCTATTTTCACACAGTTTTCGTCAGTTCCCAATACAACCAGCACCAAACCTTTGATTTATGTCATAAAATCGATACCATTTTTGAGCGTGTCTGCTGCCTTTAACGATCTCAGAGATATCATTGGAATCAGCGTTGGACCGGTTTCAAGATAGGGAGGAAAACTGAAAAACGATTTTGAGGTTGGACAGTGCCTTTAAAGGCAGTGTTCACAATAAAAACGGTCTTCGAGTTCTCAACGGAAGTTGAATGTCAACGTCAACGACAACGGAAAAAGGCGATTGTGCGGCTACGTATTTTCACTACTCAGATATTCGCTGAGTAGCAAGGGCATCGGTACGGCTTTTCTTTTTCTGAGCAGCATCATGGAGATATCTACTGACGACTGTGCACCAGTTTGTGATCGGTAGATGGACTTAGCAGTATAAATCCCTTCGTCGCACGATATCGTCCCAACACGCTGCAAATGCAGCACAAGTAGCGGAGCTCCAGCGCTCAACAGACGGAAAACGTCCTAGAGCCAGCGGCCGCTCGCTATTGGATGGCTCAACCCATGCGTATTCCTAACACGTCCTGCCGTGGCGCAACCGGTCCTGACGCGAAAATGGTGCTGAGAGCGCTGGAATTTCGAAATTTCCACGGCACGCCCGTTGACCCGGACAACCAGGGTCAAGTGGGCGTTGTCCAGGTGGACAACGGGAAGGGGGGGGGGGGTAAAAATTCTCGAACTTTTGAGTTTTTTCTGGGGACGTAAAAATTTCGGACCAAAACTAAAAAAAATCAGGGTCTTTTCGGTTGCCTTTATCTTTCTGTGAGGAAAACAGGTCTCAGAACGAGGGTTTCGTACTCGACTGTCTCGCATATTGTAATAGCAACAAAAAGATCAGAGACAACAATAGTACAGCGTCACAAAAGTGCATGTGAGGAAAGCATCTATACATACAGTGCGGTCGGCTGCCAAGGGTAAAGGCGGCGGCGGGCGGCGCGCCGTTTTTGTAAGCCCAATTTAGGAACTGTTTAACGCGTTCAACGACTTCCTCAGTTGTTTCTGTTCGTGAGAAATTCTTGAGGCAGCCTACGATTCCAAAGAATTTTGGAGAATTTTAAACCATTTGAAATTTTCGAAAAATTGAGCTGGGAGAGTGGAGAGTCTTCAGATGCTCATGAACAATTCCAAAAACAACGTTATATCGTTATTGATATGTGGTGCAAAATATTCAGTATCTCAAAAAATAAGATGTTTTTATAAAAAAACTCCGAGCTGAAAATAAAAATACTCTGGATGAAAGTTACAATAAAGCGCTATGCAGCCCGATTGAAATTAATTTTGGGCTCAGACAGGCCTACGCTGATTGAAATGTTATAATGGATCGTGATATTGAAGAAAAAAGGTTTCATACAGATAACTAATGGGCTGAGTCTCCTAATAGTCCTACCATAGAATCTCAAATGTGGATGATTTCTTTTCTTTGATGGAATTTTGAGCTCTGGGTCCGATCTGGGCTCACTATTGACAGATGGGTGCCACTAAAGTCCGATCGACGAAATTCGTCCTCGCCCACAAAAATACCCAAACAACATTCAGATTTATAGAAAAAACGTATACACCAATTTTTGTGCGAATTGTGATTCTTGGAGGGTAGCTGTGCGTTGAAAATTACGAACGTTCAGACTGAAACCGAAAATTGAAGAAATGTGAACTCGTCAATACTGAGAAGATTCCTTTGCGGTGATATATAGTTACGAATATGTAGGTTATGGCCAATATCATTCGTTCCTCTGGTACCGTTATGCCCTCGCCCTGCTAAACGCTGACTTCGCACCTCCAGTTGGACGCGTCAGGTCACCACAACGGCTCATCAACAGCACAGATGTCAACTCATGTATCTCTTCAGAATAGAAGTAACTACTCTGGAAGTGCAGACTCTTCATGCCTTTCATGCGTTGCGTATGTATAATTTTGAATCGGATATTGTTCTTGGCATGGTTCACAAAGGCATAGCCCTGTACTAAACTTGTGACCGATCCGAACAATCATTAGAATAATTCGAATATCCGAGTAATTTTTGTTCCGAACTTTCTGCTGTTTCAGGTGATTAAATTATTCGTGTTCTTAATTTTCTTATTAATTCGGAATTTGAATTATTGACCTTTTCGGAGTTCCATTCTATCAGGATTGGAAATTATTCACTTTCGATTATTTGATTCAGAAAATTGAAAACTCGATGTTTTGAGTACTCGGCCAATGTCGGTTGGCGACATCTGAGTATTAACTATGCTGAAAAAATTACAAAATACTCTTTAATTAGTCGGAAAACACGAAAGTTAGAATCACTATCCAAATACATAATCGAATAAATATTCCGAATTCTCATTCAAATCGAATAGAAATAAAATTAGACTAGTTCCCATTTTCTTTACTCATTCGAAAAGGTTCGAGGTTTTCTCGAACTCGCTCATTCATTCGAAAATATAAGAAACGTTATTATAAAAATTCACTAGGTTTTAAATGTGTCTTATTCGAATGCGTTCATTAATTCGGTAATTTAGGAAAGGTATATTTGAAAAATCAATTCACTCGAGACTTTTCAAAAGTGTTAATCGAATTTTCCATGTATTTCAAATCTAGCGTGCAATGCCAATATCTAGTACTTACCCTCATCCGATACTGAGCCATTTTCATTCAGAATTACCATAGTATTGACGTATTCTTGTCCACAACGTGAGGTTCAATAGCGAACCTTCTTTTCTTTCGTCCGTGACAAGAGCATTGATTAAGCTTGAAAGGAGAGTGTTTGACGTTGGCGTAAATATAGAACTTTTGATATCGTCATATTTTGCAAAATCAAAATTGAATATTAAAATTCTTTCCATGGATTTTAGAAACTTTCAGTGACCCCTCTCTTCATATAAATCCTCACCCATTCTTCAATGAATCCGGCTCAAACAAATTTTAAGGTTTAGAGATACGAGCTTTCGTTCGAGATCAGGGTTATAATCGTTGTATTGCCAGATAACGGTTTGAAACAGGTGCTGAATTCCAAAGAACAAAAACCACGAAATACACAAAATTTTCAATTTCTCGTTTTCGTGTTTGTCCTATTCTATTACTTTTTATTGATGCCCATATATACTTTTTCATAGTTAATTTCTTCGGCAAGTTCTTTTTATAGGAGTTATACAGTCCAGGGCCTCATAAAACTGGTTGCGTCCCGCAGAACAATGTTGAGTCAATGATAATTTGGAAATCAGAGATCAAAAATGACCAAATAACTCACCATCAACCAGAAAGTTCTTCGGTGATTTCGAGATTGGGCATATAAATTATTTGAATCACCTTTATAACATTTCAATCAGCGTAGGCCTGTCTGTTGAGAAAACATCTTATTTTTGAGATACTGAATATTTTGCACCACATACATTTCTCAATAACGATACAACGTTGTTTTGGAATTGTTCATGAGCATCTGAAGACTCGCCACTCTCCCAGCTCAATTTTTCGAAAAATTTCAAACCAGCTGAAATTTCTCCAAAATTCTTTGGTGGAACCGTAGAAACAACCGAGGAAGTCGTTGAACGCGTTAAACTTTTACCCTTGGCAGCCGACCGCACTGTAACTACGCTTAAAGCATTCAGGAGCAATATTCCAAATTGCACTGCCTCGAGCCGTCAAAGTTTTAAAGCTAAACCGAGCATTGTGCGCAGAGAAAACTGCAAAACCACCGCCGGTGATACACCCTCTCCGCGCTCGCACCCCTTCTGGTTGCACAATACTAGTTGGGAATCGAACTTTTCTGAACCTGTGAAGGTTTTGGCACCCATACACATACAAGTTTCTGTGAATATATCCTAAGAATTTCTGTATGTTGCAGTTGCATGTGAATGAACAGTATTCCAGAGCTTTTTTTATGCTGTATTGTGTTTCTAGGATAAATTTCTCTTTGACTCTCTAATTTGGAACGTGTGCTCGTGGTATATGTGTAGCAAGGCTATCGTAGCGTATATGGGCCGGGATTGTAGACCTTCCAGACATAACCAGGGATGGTGAAGGCTGGAAATTGTAGCGTTTGAAACGCAAAACTAGGGGCAGGATAAGTTGCAAGAACCTGTCTTTCAAAACGAAAAACTAGGAACAGCATAATTCGCAAGGAGCCGGCGTGCGGAACACAAAACTGAGATCACTCAGAAATTCGCTGAGCAGCTAGGGCACTGAAACGGCTTCTCATTTTCTGAGCAGCATCATGGAGTTATCTGCTGACGACCGCCCACCAGTTTGTGATTGGTGGATGGACTCAGCGTTACAAACCCCATCGTCGCAGGATATCGTCCCATGATGCTGGAAGTGCAGCACATGTCGCGGAACTCCGACGTTCCACGAATGGCTCCGCCCACCCGTCTTCCTAACGCTGGCAGTACTCCGTCCGGTGTCCTGACGTAGCAGGTCTAGACGCGAAAATGGTGCTGCGAGCGCGAGAGTTTCGAAATTTCGACGCCACGTCAACTTTCACTGCCGCATTCCCCGAACTCGCTTTTTGTTGCTCTCGCCGTTTCTCGGCCCATTTTTTGTTTGTCTTATCCCTATAGTTTCTGTATTTTCTTTGTTTAAGGGGTGTTTTCAGAACGCTGAACACAGATTTGAGTTCCGTTCGTCGCTATAGGCTTCGTTATACTTCCCCCGCCGAGCGGGGCGGAGAAGTGCAGTCTTATAATTTCGATCGTGCCGCGCCGCGTGATCAATATTACAGAAATCCACTGTGCCGCGCCACTCGTCGGTGGAAGTATAAACGACGCCATAGTAGCATAGATGAAGGTTAAGGTAGGTTACGATGGTCATGATAAGTTTTAAATGGCGTAAACTATATCAATATTTTGTAGATCGAGAAATGAACGCCAATTCGTGTTCTCCGCCCCAAATTAGCGTTATAGAGAAGTTTTGAGCCAGCCTTGAGACTTACACTGGACTAACGTATGCCCAACGTAGCCTATGTTAATCTATCGAATAAACGAAGCACACATTTGTGTTGAGCAGTCCAAATGACCCTTTGGGGAAGTTTTGCGGCATATTTTATATGGAGCATTTTGAAAATCGTTGGTTCCAGGTATAAGGCTTCGGGTCAAAGCAGCCGAATCCTTCGAAAAGCCGGCAATGCTATTGCGATGGGGGGCCTCTTCGCCACGCCCATTTTCCCGTGCCCCCGCGCAATTTGAGTACTAACGTGAGGTTTTCCTCTCCCTTCCGGGATCAGCAGAGTTGTTGCGGTGTGGCCAAGTGATCCACCCCGCTGCGATTTGCAATCAGCGCCCGAAACAACCTCCATTTAATACCTTTGAGCAAAATCTGCAACAATTTCTGTGAATACCATAAAAACTGACTTCTGGGTACACTGTTTCAGAATGTGCGCGGCTGTGACTTCGTTCTTCATCATTTTCATTCTGCTGATGTTTGAAATTAAGCTGTCAAAGGACGGAAGGTCTGCTATTCAAAGTGGATTCTGGTAGGCATAATTGAACATTTTTAAGGCAGTTCTAAATTCGAGGAGGTGGCCCTGCTTTTGACCTTTTGATGGGCAGGGATTTGTGCCCCTTTTTTCGCCGTTCACCTATCACCACCAGCTTGGGGGTTGATGCGGATAGCGGTTAGAAAAAGAGAATCTTCTTTCTGCAGGAGTTCTTAAAGGCATCGTTCGCGCTGAAAACCAATTTCCATTTTTCAAGCTCAATTTCATGAATGAGCCCGAAGGACCACGTCGGGAAAGTTTTGCGCGTCAAAACATGGCTCTGAAGTTGGAGTGGTTCAACATGACGATCCGCCACCAGTTTTCGCCAACCATCTAGCACAAGGAACAGAAGCGCCATCACAGGCGCAGACTATTCAGTATGTATGTGAGATCTTTAATTCGGGAAATTCTAACATACAAAATTGTCCCATGGATACTTCTTTTTTAGATTAAGTTCCAGTAAACGAAAGACTAGAGAAATTCACCCTCCTAATAAGTTTAAAGCAAAAATACATCAGACGTTCGTGAAAAAACTCCCGACGTATTGCACCAGACAAACCGAAATTGACGGAGGGGTGGGAAGTGAATAATTCGAGACGCTTTAAAGCGGGTTTTTTTGCGAAAGTTGATGGTTTTGTGGAGCCTTTCCACTCTTATTTTGTGTGTCAGAGAATCGCCTGCGCAAAAACATACGGTTTTTTTGCGCGTACGATTTCTGGCATTCGCTCGCGTGTTGCCCCGGAAGGCGTGGCCGATTTCGCGTCCTTTTTCGTCGGCGCTAGACGTTCCACATAATCGCGCCGGCGAAAGTCGAGTGCCCACAAAAAAGATTGTGGGCAATGCCCACAAAATCTTTGTGAGCATTGTGTGGATTGTCACGCCCCAGTTAGCGCCGGCACGGAGGAGGCCTGGGCGGTGGCGTGTGCGGTGGCGTCGCGTGCGCCCGCGTGTTGTCTTTCTCTCCTGATCATCACCTCAATCTTTCTCCATTTTCCACTTTCTTCTATGAGCTCATGTCTAGTGAGGCTCTTAAGAGAGCTACTTTTAGTTAGCCTAACTATTCTGGAAGAAATATCTCTCCAGGACCGTTTTTGGTGTAAAACCGATTATGGTCTTCGCATCTGCCTAAAACCGCACCGAAAAGAGGTATAGACGTTTTTCGTCAGATTTCTGTACCTGTTGTACCTTCCAAAACGTGCACTAGTCTTTAGAGAATTCAGAAACTGTCCTCATCATTGTGTTCAGCGCCCAAAACAACCCCTCTGGCCCATGTTTGGGTGAAGGCACATTACCCAAACTTTGCACAGACTGATAGCGTTATGGATTTGTACGGATTTTCGGTTGGGAGTTTATTCATATCAATTAGTGGGCCCCGAAAGCGTTTTTAAAAATGTTCCAGATTTGACTTAACATCATTACAGTTGTGTTATTTGGGGCGCTGATCACGAAATTGGGGTTTATGTGTCATTTTCCTGAAGTTTTCGAGTTGATTCTTTCGAAGCTTTTTTTAGGGAAAATTTGATGGCAAACCGCGACTTTTGACGATTTCCGAAGTGGTACGCTAGATACAAGTTTATAATTTGCCACCGGCACAAAATTCTCAGGGAAGTGTAATGGTTTTTCTTTCAAGAGTTCTCCATGTTTACTGCCTGATACCGTGACATATTGATGTTGCCCCCGACTGTCACTTTTGACCAGAATCCGATTTTTTTCTCTCAAAAACACCCTATAATTGCATGGGGGTGGGAACTATACTTCGACCAAATCAAGTGATTCGTAAATTAAATATTCGAATAAAGAAGGCGACTTCGAATCATTCGAAAAGTCGAAGATTTAAAAAGGCCAATTTCCGAATCATTTGGAAAATCGAATATTCGAAAAGTGAACATTTCCGAATTATTCGCAACACCGAACATTCGAAGAAAAAAACGATTCCCGATTTCTTCTAGAGTATGTCAACGAATATTCGGAAAACGATTATTCGGTCGAATAAACAAATAGTCGAATATTCGAATAATTCGGGTATTCGAAAAAGTCAATTTTTCGAATAATTCGCTTATTCGAATATTCGAAAGAGTCAATTATCCGAATAATTCGTTTATTCAAATATTCGGAAAAGTCAATTTCTCGAATAATTCGCTTACTAGGATATTCGGAAGAGTCATTTATCCGAATAATTCGTTCATTCAAATATTCGGAAAAGCTATTTTTCCGAATATTTGTTTATTAGAATATTCGGAGAATTCGATTTTTCGAATAATTCGCTTATTCGAATATTCGAAAGAGTCAATTATCCGAATTATTCGTTTATTCAAATATTCGAAAATTTTTATTCGTTTGATATACTCTAATTTATTCGTGATTTTTTTTCTAGTCTGATGAGGAGCATTTAGAAATAAATCGGGGGTGGTAGTGAATGGGTAGATAACCGCGAGTTAACTCTCGGCGAACTCGCGGTTAACTGCAGCTGACCGTGAGCTTTTCAGTTGACGATTTTCAGGAGATGAGCCAGGCATTTCTGAAACTAGGCACACTCGTGGCACTGTATGAGCCACTTGATACGCTTTGAAAAAAATAGCTTCCGAAAAAGTGCTCCGGAGGACTTTTTCGGAAGCTATCTATCTTTTTCTTCATTCACCCACTATTTCCGTTTTCTCTGTCCGCTCCCGTTTGGTTGCAGTTTTGCGCGGACTTAACGCGAGATCACATACGATAACGCGTTTTCCTTACGTTTACGCTTGCTGAAAAGTATGCAAGTCGTCGTGAATGAGGTGCAGGACGTTTGTGATTTGGTGCAGTACCACAGCGTGAGTGTGCAGGATGTGTGCAGGTCCTCACTGGGGGTGTGCAGGACTTCACTGAGAGTGTGCAGGACCCCATTGGTAGTGCGCAGGATGTGTGCAGGTCCCTACTGGGTCCTGCACCTCTACTATATGTACTGCACACATGCACATGACCCCCTGCACACTCCCAGTGAAGTACTACGCACATTTCACGACGATTTGCTTAGCCCCACTCGGGTCCTGCACACTTTCTCTGACGTCGTGCATCCCCTCAGTGGGGTCCTGCACACATCCTGCACTCGCGATGGGGTCCAGCACACATCCTGTACACTCCCAATGGGATCCTGCACACATCCTTCACATTCCCAATGGGGTCCTGCACACCCCCAGTGGGGTCCTGCACACCCCCAGTGGAGTCCTGCACACTCCCAGTGGGGTCCTGCACACATCTTGCACACTCCCAATGGGGTCCTGCACATATCCTGCACACTCCCAATGGGGACCTGCACACCCCCAGTGGGGTCCTGCACACTCCGAATGGGGTCCTGCACACGTCCGATCGGGTCCTGCACACTTTCTATGATGTCCTGCCCACGCTCACTCGGGTCGTGCACACTTTCTATGATTCCCTGCACTCGCTCACTTGGGTTCTTCACACTTTCTATGATGTCCTGCGCACGCCCACTCGGGTCCTGCACACTTTCTACAGCGTCCTGATCACTTTTTCACCATGTAGAAAGATTGGCAAGCTCGCATAAGCCTGGCCGTTAACTCGCGTAAAGTTGGTGGTTACCTCGCGGTTCAAAGGTGATGGTTAACTCGCGTTGAAAATGCATTTACTACCACCCATGGATTTTAGTTCAAGTGTTTTTGTTGCTATTGACAGTTCTCAACGAAGGAATTCCCTCATCCGCCTATACTTCAAAGGCAGTGGTCGCGATAAAATATGCTTGTCTTCTTTCCTTCT
This sequence comes from Aplectana chamaeleonis, assembly GCA_029168955.1. Lineage (NCBI taxonomy): Eukaryota > Metazoa > Nematoda > Chromadorea > Rhabditida > Cosmocercidae > Aplectana > Aplectana chamaeleonis. The sequence goes on from JAPDOI010001877.1 coordinate 109,555, forward strand.
CTAAACCCTTTTCTGGGTTTAGAGTAGTAGGACCAATGTGAAAGAATCGCGAAAAAACCGCTGTTTTGGGTCAAATTTGAAGCCTAAACTTTCTTGTCTTTTGATGGGGGACGAGCCCTCTCCACATGCTTTAATTGGTAAACTCTTTTCATTACGTAAATTTGCATTTATCTCTACCTCTGAATGTCGATGATTTTTGACTGCTCGGCATGAGGCGACGATCTTTTTTTGCAGCGGTGTGCACGTGTGCACGAATTAGCATCTTTGAGCCCTAGAAACTCTAATTCTAGCCCGTTTTTCAGCGCGCTACCTTCATAGTTTTCAGTTGTTTTCAATCTAGGCTGATTTTTATAGTTTTTGTAGATAACGCTTTTCATCGCGACCACTGCCTTTAAGGGGTCGTTTATACTTCCACCACGGAGCGGCGCGGCAATAAATGGGACGGCGCGGCGCACCGCGCATCTTAAAAAATCGCGCTACCAGGATGTATAATCGGGCTGCGTCGAATTTACGCGGCGACGTCGCAGAATGACGTTAAACACAACCTGGAGTAGCTCTGACATAACACGAGGCCGATTGTAATGAGCGATTTCTTGTGCAAAAGAAACATCTATATTTTTTTCGTACCATAGCACAGCCCCCGAAGGCGGATAGTGTCTTCGAAAACGATTTCTTTTTAGCAAAAGTCTTTCAAAAGCTAAAAAAACGAACTTTTCACAACCCAGCCTACTCTAAACAACGCCCAGGACGTTGGAAGGAATTTTAGAGATGAATCAGAAGAACAAAGTTGAGAATGTTTATGAAATAACAGCAAAAGAAGCATACTATGTCCATGCGGATCGCACGCGGCCGCCGCGCCGCCTGCTTTCTTCGGGCGGCGCGGCAGCATCTAGGCGGCGGCCGCGCGCGGCACCGTTGGAAGATTTCGAGCAGAAAAACTCTAAACGCGTCGCGGCGCCGCCAGGCGGCGCCGCTTGGTCGATATGGCTGTATTGCATCTCGCCGCGCCGCGGCGGAAGTATAAACGACCCCTAAGCCACACTCACAAGCGTTGAGGTAGAAGAGGAAGAAGAGGAGGAAGACGAGGAAGAAGAAGACGAGGAAGAAGAAGAAGAAGAAGAAGAAGAAGAAGAAGAAGAAGAAGAAGAAGAAGAAGAAGAAGAAGAAGAAGAAGAAGAAGAAGAAGAAGGAGGAGGAAGAGGAGGAGGAGGAGGAAGAAGAGGAGGAAGAGGAAAAAGAGGAGGAAGGGGAAGAAGAGGAGGAAGAAAGAAGTAGAGGGGGAAGAGGAGGAAGAAGAAGAAGAAGAAAGAAGAAGAAAGAGGAGGAAGAGGAAGAAGAGGAAGAAGAGGAGGAAGAGGAAGAAGAGGAAGAAGAGGAGGAAGAGGAAAAAGAGGAGGAAGGGGGGAAGAAGAGGAGGAAGAAGAAGAAGAGGGGGAAGAGGAGGAAGAAGAAGAAGGGGTTGAGGAGTACAAGGCGTCTAGAGGGTGGACGGAATCCGGAAATAAACAACGCAGTGGGGTCCGAACGATCAAATGGTGATTCCGAGCAACAAGTGGTTTTGCGGGGCAACAAGTGATTTAGCGGGGCAACAAATGATTTTAGAGTCAGCAGCTGCTCTTTTGAGGCAACAAGTGATTTCCCGAGGCGACTAGTGATTTAGTGGGGGTACAAGTAGTTTCGTGGGCACAAATGCCCACAATCGCCCCACACTTTCCATTTCGCGCCCCAGAAAAATGACTTGTCGCCCAGGTGTAACGGGACAACAAACGAGTTTGTGTAGGGCTACACGCGAGCGAATGCCAGAGATGCCTTTAATTAATGTCTCGTAATTTTAGTTGTTCCGGTTTTTCTTCGAATATCACTTTTTCTGTAAGAAATGAAGGTATTCGAGACGGTACTCGCTTGCGCGATTTCCGCCAGGGTGGCCGAATTCCTACGAATTTGTTTCTGAAAAAGCTATTCTGTAGTACGAACAGCCTCAAAAAAATCATTTTGGATCTAAAATTGATTCGGCCCCGGTTTGTCACGGCACAACCCTCGCTTGAATTTGACATAATCACAACACTCGGTCAATTTTTTTCTTCTTTTTTGTTCTGTCCGGAAACAATCCAGATCTTCCTGCATTAGATAAAAATACCCATATAATACCTATTCCAGCAACTAACCGAATATCTACTCCATTCGAACTGTAGACTGCCTTGGTTTGGGGAAAAAAGTATTGAAAAAATAAGTAAAGGGGTTTCAAAATTGTCCTTCATCTGAAAATTTCCAGAGGTGATATCCGAGAAAAATCAATCATTTGAAAATGACGATGAAGCCATATTGGAGATATTTGTTTGTTGGAAATTTCGGAAAGGGGTGATGCGAAGATAAAACTAATTTCATTTCACAATTTTTTGGTCCGCCGTTCCAAATGAGCCTTATGTGATAAAATCTAACTAGGGAATTTTTCGGGTGCTAAATTTAGTTTTGGAAAAACGGTCCTTTGAGCGACATGTAGGGGATAAAAAGACAATTCTGATTTAACAAAATTTTCGCGAAGACTGGATTGATAAAAAAACAGCCAAAAAGTTCTTGTTTTAGATAATTTCATTCGAGAATATCTGTGCAAAATTTTGTGCGTGGGGATATTGGTGGTGCTGCTCACGGCTAGTAAGTCTTTTTCTAGTTTTCCTTAAAATTACGGTGGGTTGTCGTAGCTAGATGACTTCTACCTATCTAAAGAAGCCATAATCTTTTAAAAAGTTGAAAATAAATACTCGACGTCCTTTGACTCTTCTGGATAAGGCTTAAAAGCAGTGGTCACGATGAAAAACGTTATCTAAAAAACTATGAAAATCAGCTTTTATAGAAAACAGCTGAAAAACTATGAAGGTAGCGCGGTGAAGAATGGGCTAGAATTAGAGTTCCTAGGGCCCAAAGATGCTCGTTCGTGTACACGTGCACAGCGCCGCAAAAAAAGATCGCAGCCTCTTGCCAAGCAGTCAAAAATCATCGTCAATCAGAGGAAGAGATAAATGCAAATTTACGTAATGAAACGAGTTGACCAATGAAAGCAAGCACTTCAGTAAATGTTTTTGACTAGAAGAGTTCGAAGGATAATGTTCATTGATTGAAATTCGATTTCAAGCCAGCTGATTTTCTTGTTATCAGAGATCATCGCTGCCGATGATGTGGAGTGGGCTCGTACACCATCAAAAGACAATAAAGTTCAGGCTTCTAATTTGGCCCGAAACAGCGGTTTTTTCGCGATTTTTTTCTCATTGGTCCTACTACTCTTAACCTAGAAAATGGTTTAGAGAGGAAAAGAATACAGGCTTATTTTTTCGCGACCACTGCCTTTAAGCAGAAAAGTTTCAGGTATCGAGAAAAGGGGACCTCTTGGCCACTTCCGATCTTAGTATCTGCGTCGAGGGAAATTTGAAATATTGAAATTGCTCCTTTTTTTCTCCACAAAACTAAACTGAAAGGTCTACAACACTCATTCGTGCGCTTAGGGTATTCCCTATTGTAAAACCGATACGAAAACCACTGCTTTTTGGTATCCGGCGTGGAATTTCCATGTGGGCATGCAATCTTGAAAATATAAATAGTATTTGATTGTAGAATACCTTGAAATGGTCTATATTCTCCTTAAATTTCATTCTTTAGGCTCTTCAAACATCTGATGCTGGCAGATTTTACGGTTAGATTCTTCTTAATTCGCAGTTAGAATTTCCCTACTTGTCTTTTGGTTTATTGTTCGACCAGCTGAGGAAGCGGATAGTTCTCCATTTCGAGACTTGAACATTTACATACAGTTTTCAACTCTGAAATCCTTTTGGAAGACTGGTGGGCTCCTGTTCCTTTGTTAATGGTATGCTACTGTTGCTGCAGTGTTGCCCACTACTAACTATATGATGTATGGTAATAATGTTTTTCATGACAACTTGACCCTGTTCTGGACGATTTGGTTGATCTTGCATGTTTAGGCGGCAAATGTTGGGCATTGTTCATACTCAACGCTAGCGCGGCACGCCCGGGCGTGGCGTTGGAGTATGAATGGCCTGACGCCACGCCCGCGTGGCACGCGCGTGACGCCCGCTTGCCGTTACGACTTTTTCACCATTTTCACTATTAATCCATCATCAGCTTCATCCCGTTTCGTGATAATTAACTGCATTACTATCCTGTGCTACCGTGATGTGAACTTATGTATAGAATTTGTTTGTTTGATTAATTTAAGGTCCCTTCCTTCCTCTCCGAAATGGCGACGCCACTGGCGTAATCACGCCATGCCCGCGCGTCACGCGCGTGCCGCGCTGACGTTGAGGAGTATGAGTAGCGCCTTACATAGTATTCATTGGATCCGACTCATTTCGGAAAACCGCAAAAGCTGTTTTTCTTTTCACCGCAAACCAACTGCTTCGAAAAAAGATTCTTTTTCAATCGAAACTCATTATAACATTCATGCCAGGACAAAATTGCCGTCAACTTCATATTAGTGTTCGTAAAACGAAGGTTATTTGAAATGATTCGGATATCCGAAAAGAATCGGATATTTTAGAATATCTTGTCTAGTTTCTTAAAAGTTTAGATAATTCTGCCTTTTTAGTCCAGATACATCCAAACGTAAACCTTCCAGTTCACGGTAAAGTAGAAATGATCGATTTTTGAAATTATCCTCAATCAGTCGGATCCAATGTATATTACATTAGTACGCATTTCCTGCGACGCGCGACAGCGAAAATGCATATCAGCAATATCGATTTTCCATCAATATAGATGACAAGCACTAAGGCGCGCCGCCCGTCGCGTGAAGTATGCACTAGGTCTAAGGATGAGAAAATTGGTGAAATTGAGCCTATTTGTGAGGTGCTCCCATGCAAATCATATTTTTTCTAGTTATTCGGTGTATCTTCGCTGGTTGTTCACTTTGCATTTTACTATGAATGCTGTTAAATTGAGATGGCAAGAAGAATTTGGTAATATGTTTTGAGTATATTTGGTGAGAGTCTGTAAATCCAACTTTGTAAGCTTCTGTGAATGTATTGCGCGAATTTCCGTGTATTGTAACTTCATGTGTCCAGAAAGATCTTTTTAAGCTGTATTCTGTTTTCAGCATAACTATTGTATAAACAAACCGTTCCGAAACAAGTACTCGCGGTAATTGGGCAGGAAGTGCATTGGGGCTTATAAGGGCCGGGATTACTAGCGTTTCAAACGGAACACGGGGTGGTGAGGGCAGGAACGTTTAGCGCTTAACACCAAAGCTGGTAGCAGCATACGTCTCGTGAACTGTTGTTTGAAACCCAAAGCTGGGAGCACCATAAGTCGCGAGATGTGGCTTTGAAACCAGGGCTGGGAGCAGCATATGTCCCGTGAACTGGGGTTTCAAACGCGAAACTGGCAGCAGCATATGCTGCGGTGGTTCCGCCCCGTTACGCCCATTTTTTTGCAGCAGCTAGGGAACGGCCTTGGACTAGAAACCTCCATGATGTGTCCTAGCTGCTCAGCGATAATACGAGCAATACAAGTCGCGCGAACGTGGCGTTTGAAACCCAAAGCTGCGAGCAGCATATGTCGCGAACTGGGGTTTCAAATGCAAAACTGGCAGCAGCATATGCTGCGGTGATTCCGCCCCGTTCCCCCCAATTCCGCAGCACCTAGGTAACGGTTTTGACCCAGAAATCTCCATGCTGTGTACTAGCTGCTTAGCGATAATGCGAGTAAGCATAGTAAAAGTTGCGCCATAATCGAGGGCGAAATTCTCTTTTTTTCCTGAATTTTAAAGGAAAACATCGGGAACGTTGGAAACCGGTGAGTTTCCTATCACACACAAACATTATCAGTATAGCTAAAGTCTTGCACCACATCCAAGAAGAAGTAGATGTGTGAGCACGACGATTGGTCGACACTCATTACGAATGACAGGCCGGACCGATAGATGCCTTTCGTGATCAGCCCAACCATAGATAAAAAATCAAGACGTTTCACTCGGCACACCCGCTCGTCGAGTGAAGCACAGAGACTTCGGAAATCCTATCTGAGTATGCGCCGTATTGCGATAGACGAAAATTGCTGACGCGACCGCCAAGGTCGTTGGCGGCGGCTGACTGTGTACTACCGCGGACTCCACAATGCGAACCTTTTGATCAGATGGGTCATTTGGAGCGCTAAACACGAATGTAAGGTCCGCTGACACTTTTTGGACTTTCACGGTAGGCAACGTTATTTTGCTTCAGTAACCCAACGTTTCGAGCTGATAACTTTTTGAGATCTAGGGTTACGCTCGAGTCACTTCTAATTTTACTATTAGTAGCATTGGCCTCCTACCAAGGCACACTCCGCAGTGACGCCAGAAAGGCGGTGGGTTTTTCCAATCAGCAAACTGTGGCAATGGCTGGCTCGGTTTCAAGTTTGCCATTGATCGAAAAAGGGAACAGATGATAATTTTTTTAGGTTATTGTGCTCTCTGTTTCTTTGATTTTCGGGAGTGATTTCTGCGTTCACGACGGTCTTCGTCCCTGAGTTTCTCACACAGAACAATGCGTGGGCCTCCAGGTGTTAACAAAATTACGAAGAAACGGCGAGAAACGCATTAAAACGTCGTATTTCAATGACATGATTCTATAACATGGACTAGTTGTCCGGTTGGATGAACATGTTTACGGTGGTTGTCACCGGTATAAAATGGAGCTAATCAGAAATGGAGGAATAGTTTAGGCAAAACATTATCAGCTAGGGACCGAAGGAAAGCACGGAGCAAAAAAGAGTGTAGAGAATTGCAGGCAGGAAGGGTCTACAGAAAGTAACTCTTTTTCTACAACAAACAGTTCCTGTGGATACTTAAAAGTGCCAAGGGAGTGATACTTAAGGATTTCTGTGTGACTTCTGGTGCGTTTTTCTGAACTATTCAACGTCCCATTTAGTTCTGCCCAGGGGCCAATCACAATAAATAAAACGAATAATCTTGGAAAATTGAGAGATTCATCTAATGTCACTCTGAATACACTGCCTTTAAGCTAAAAAAAAGTATTAACAAAGGCAGTGTGTGTGTAGCACAAAATGATAGGTGTGTGTAGTGTGTGTGATGTGTGTGTGTGTGACAGGTAAGACTTGTGTGTAGTATGTGTGTGTGTGTGTGTGACAAAAGTATGTGTGTGTATTGTGTAGACAAAATTGAGTATGTGTGTTTGTGTAAAGTAGTGTGTACATGTAGTGTATGTGACAAAAGATGTATGTGTGTACGTGTGTTTGTGTGTGTGTACTATGTGTATGTAGTAAAGATATGTGTGTATGTGGTGTGTCAAATGTGTAGGTAGATGTGTGTAGGTGTATTGTGTGGGTGTATTGTATGTGTATGTAGTGTGTAAATAGATGTAAGATGTATGTGTGTGTAAGATGTGTGTGTATAGATAGATAGTGTGTGTAAGACAGAGAGATGTGTGTAGACAGAGACTAGGGGTAGACAGTGTGTGTGTATGTGAGTCTAGGTGTGTATGTATGTATGACAGAAAGTGTGTGTGTCTGATGTGACAGTGTCTAGTAAGGGTACGTGTAGACAGAGACAGTGTACAGTGTGGCAGACAGATGTATGTCCAGGTATGTGTGTAGACAGGTATGTGTGTAGTAGATGTGTGTATGGGTGTGTACAAAAAATGTGTGTGTGTGTGATGTGTGTGTGTAGGTAGGAAGGAGGGACAGAGAGAGACAGAGAGGGGGGGGGGACAGAGACAGACAGAGACAGGAGGGAGGACAGAGAAAGACAGGTAGTACAGAGTGTATGTGTAGTAGCACAGTGTAGATAGACAGTAATCAGAGACAAGGTAGGTAGACAGGTAGACAGGTAGGTAGGTAGGGTAGACAGTACAGTAGGTGGTGGTGGTAGGTATATGCATGCATGCAGGTGGTGGTGTAGTGTTGTGTATGTGTGTGTGTGTGTGTGTGTGTGTGTGTGTGTGTGTGTGTGTGTGTGTGTGTGTGTGTGTGTGTGTGTGTGTGTGTGTGTGTGTGTGTGTGTGTGTGTGTGTGTGTGTGTGTGTGTGTGTGTGTGTGTGTGTGTGTGTGTGTGTGTGTGTGTGTGTGTGTGTGTGTAGTGTAGTGTGTGTGTGTGTGTGTGTGTGTGTGTGTGTGTGTGTGTGTGGGGGGGAGACCTGACAGTTTCCAACGTTTCCATGCATTTTCTATCCGGAGAAAACAATCAACTTAGCGGCTATTAAGACGTGACGCCCGCAGAGGTGCACCCAAACACCCTAAATGGCGGCAGGTTTTTATTTTCTATGATTTCGGAGAAAAAATTACCGGAAACTCTGAAAAATGGTGACCCCCCCCCTCCCCTCAACCCCGAAATAGAATACCATACACCTAAAGTCTTTACTGAAGATACACGGAGGAACAACACAAAAAAATGAAAGCAATGTTTGTGGGGCAGCTCATTCCCTTCGGCGAAAAGCGCTCCTCAATTTTGGGCAGGAAGTTGAAACCCCTGGGTGGGTGAAATTCCATTTTGAGTGCAGAAGCTTTTGAGAGCTATTAGTGCGTCAAGGGATAAGTGAATCCTTGATTTAGATTCCATTTTACGTTGATCGCGGGATGAGTTAACCATCAACGGAGCCAGCCACGGCTACAGTGGTTAGTTAAAATTGCCCTTTTCCGTTGTCGTGGACTCCAGTTGGTTTTGCAAACGCTGTACTTAGCTAAAATGGGTTTCCTTGTGAGAGCGAATAAGTCACCCAGTAAAATAGGTCGGTGCTGTTAGAAAAATCAATGCCTATTCTGCTTGCCCAAGCTTCAACACTATTAAATCCCGAATTTACAGTATACGTCCTCTGTGATATAAAAATACCTGGGTGAGCTTTACGAGTGTCATTGCGTGTGAGATGCAGTTGCGAGGCCATCTTCTGTTCTACAGGAATCATAGATCCGGAAGCCATCTGTGCTGTCCCAAGCTCAAGTCTCTTGTTGCCAACATTCAAGCTTATAAAATCAAGAAAAAATAAATTCATAAATAGAGCACACTGGACGATGGTCCAAGGGCGGGTCCGTCTCATCCTTTGACACAACCTACTTGTGCCCGACTACTCCATGGTGGCGAGAGGGTTAAAGGATTAAATTGTCGAATAAATTTTTCCCGCTGTACTGGTCTCTGCTATGATCCAACGCTCAATGCGCCCAATACAGTTCGGGGTTCACGGTTCTCTACTGAAGTCGGGATTAAATAACGGACGCTCCCGATCAAAAAGGAACTGTTGACAGGCATATTTTATCACACCATATCGCTCCCTTATCGGGTGAACTGAAGGTTTCTCTGCATCACCAAAATGTTTTTGTTGGCTAGACATCTCAGGGGCAAGACTAGTTTCAGAAGTGATTACTATTTGCAAGCGCAAGAGGAAAATGTATCTGATAACGGATTGGCAAGAGGCGCCGTTTTATGATTTTTGCCTGTAAATCAAAACCCCTTGGAAACGGAGTTATGGTTCCTGTAATATGCCTCTATTTTGAAGGCGAAAATTTGGTGGACGAGTAGTCCCAGGCCTGTGTTTCTCATTCGCAGTCGCTGATCGAGAGCAATACAGGATGAAGTGAAAGATGGACAAGGGAGAGAAAATCGAAGACCCGAACTCATCATTCCACATAGCCGCTGTTGAGCTCAAGGGGTCAAGAAAAGGGCGTGGCCCGTTGTGGTGACTGAGAGGGTCAGGCCCGTTGTGGTTTCATATTTGGAAGTGAGATCTCACCCTTGGCAAGCGTTATAAAGGAGGGGTCCACTACACAGTCAAATGAAAATCTCAGAACTCATGTTTGAGGGTGTACTGTGCCTTCACCTTTGAGAATTTTCTAGCGTTGAGCCCTAGTTCAGGAGTTGGTTCACGGTTGCTATATAAGAGGCATCGTGATTTGGAGTAAAACCGTAGCTTGGGCTGTACGAAATTTTAGTTCTGGCCGCACTCAATCTGAATGTGATACGATTGGATAGAAAGTTCACTGGAAGGCACAGTCAGGGCAATAAAATCAGACATCTGTAGAGCAGGATTGGCAGATAATGTTTCTGCATCACGCCTTTCCTCAAGAGTTTCCTGATCCAAGTAAGCTGTTTCTGTCTCTAGAGGCCGAGAATTTCTGGTTAATTCTTTGACCAAACATAATAGCTACAGAGACATTGAACAAACCAAATGATATGAAAGCGTTTTTCTATTTTTTAACTGGAGATGTCCAAACTCCTACACCCAATCATAGATAAAGCTTCGCATAATATGCTGAGTCAATATCATAAAAAGAGGTGAAATGTTTTCAAAAACGCCTTCTGGTTGACTGAAGATTTTTATAGTCCTTTCTCCTTATCACACTCCTGCCGGCAATGTTCTCGTAAATCTGAGCTTTATCAGTTGCTCTCGTAACTTGTTTTGTGTCACTTATTGCTAGTCTTGCCATCTAGAGGTTGAGACTCTTTTTCAATCCTGTGTGGTATCATGCCTCCTGGAAATATTCGTCCACTCTAGCACAGTAGGAACACAGAAACAGGCAGAACTTTACTCACGTGATTTGAAGGTAAAGTGGCAACTGTCCTTCCTTCATCTCATCATCCCTGAAATTCTCTTAAACCATTTACAGTGTAATCTTACTAGAAGTCACATGGCAGAGTTGCTTCTAATCAACTCGTTGAGTTTTATGGGAACAGAAATCGTGTAGAAAATGTGGTTTCTACCGTGTAGTAATCCTTTGAACAGGAGTGTCAAGCTCGCTCCTAATAACATGGGTTAGCAACTATCGAAAATTCCCGCTTTTCAGAGGTAGAATTCCTCGATGTGACGCTTGACCAGTAATCTTCGATGTTACAGAAAACTCAATTCGAAGATTCGAAACTTCTGTTCATTTTTGTTTTTTTCATATTAAAGATTTTTTATTTTTAGATGTCGTGGACTCGAGAGTTCTTCTCCATATCTTGCTTATACCATTGTTTAAGTGTTCATCTTTCTCAAGTTCGGTTTGTATTCGGTTTACTGTAAGGTGAAACTTCTCCAATAAAAGACGTTAACCTCCATATTTTTGCTGTAGGCTAGTCCACTATGGTGAAATGGTCAAGTCTAACTGTTTCGCTCACGCGGCCGGCGTTCGTGTTGCGCGGCCGTCGCGAAGGCATTTTTTGATCGAGCCTCCTCACGGATACACAAACAGCAGAATGGGACTATTAAGTTCACTATTCGTCTTACATCTCCTTGACTTACTTTCTGACTTAATCGGTTGGCTTTCGCCTCGACGCGGTCATTCCGCATCTTCTCCGAAGTGTGCTGGGTCCTAGTAGTCAGCCGTGTCCATTTTTCACGGTCTTCAGCCACAATTGGAACACATTCCATCCAGCTGTCACTATTCCATTTTCTGCGAAATGAAACATCGCGCCTGAACTGTCCATCGATGCCGAGAGTGACTTCAAATCCTCCCTCTTGAACCTACATCCGTCTCGAGAATCTTTCGCCTACGCCCAGGTGACCGTTTCTACAGACAGGATTTGGAAGCATTCTTGAAGCGTGTTGTACGAGACGATCCGGCGTTTTTCTTAGTATATGCCCGAGCAGTCGAAGTCAGGGACTTTCCATTGCTGCTTGAAATGGCTCATGTTAGGAGATGCTGGCACCTCCTCGTGTCAAGCGTAGATGTACTGCGTCGATTTCCTTTGTAAAGGTCTTCGTTATGGTACATACACGCGGCCAAAAATATGCAAGCAAAGCCTAGAAAGCTTCCTCTCCGTGCAATCCAAACTTTCCATCTGCGTCTTCGGTGCTGCCCACGTCTCGGATCCAGCTACATCATGATAGGCGAATAGCGGATAAGTAGACGCGCACTGATCTTCCTTCAGACGATGGTGGTGAACCACAAACACTTGGTTTAGAGAATTAAATGCAGACGTGAAGCTGTTGCACATCGTTATGTCGAATATCCGCTGCATAATCATACCATCGTTCTTCAGCAAATTAACAGCTCCAAATAATAACAGAAATCATCTGCCACCAAGTTCGATACGCGTTGTCCTGTCCACACAACTACCGTTGAAGGCCTCTGAGAGACCCACATCTGCTTGCATTTGTCGGGACGAAGACAGATTGAGTGTCCATAGGCTGCTGCATACTTTGGAACGAGGGTTCACAATCCTTTGCAGTTTTCGCGTTGTTTTCAGCGAGAATAACACAATGTCGTCGGCGTACCCAGGCCTCGACAAGGGAGCGTCCTGATGGTGTTAGGGTATGGTATACTTTTTGTGACACACGGTCGCGCGTCGCTCTGCATTGAGCGACAGCCAGACCGCTCCCGTCCTTTAAATCTGTCGCGTTGTCGCAGTCCACTGCACAGCGACAGGCGACAGTGGTAGGGACAGGCTTTCGGCACAGCTTGCAGTATGTCAGCCCTCCGCGACACGCCGTCCCTGCGACCCACACGCGACATTCTCGTTCTCGCTACGACGACTGTTGTCGTTGCTCCCATGCGGGTCCCACCACGATTTGTGTTAGATTGCATGCCTGTCGCCCATTACAGCGACAAAGTATACCATATAGGCCTTAGAATCACATCAGCAGGAAACTGTCTCCTGGCAACTCTGCGCATGATGTCATCATCAACGGCGAAGTTGAAAAGAAAAAGGTCCTGGCAACGGCTCCTAGCCTTACTCCTGTTTTCACCTCGAAAGCTGACGTAAATCCGACAGGTAATAAAAGTACGAACTGCCGCTGTTGTTCCTTTGTTCATGTCCTCGATTAACCGAACATACTTTCCTTCTGGGACTCCATCAGCTCGCAGAGCATTGAGCAATCGATCACGATGAGGAGAGTCGAACGCGGCTTCAAAGTCCCAAAAAGAGCCAGCTGTAATGGCTTCGAATACTGCTGCCACGATTCAATTACTCTTCTCACGACGAACACTTGGTCGATGGTCGATCTTCCAGGTCGCAAACCGGCTTGCTCATCTCTGGTCCTTCTTTCACGATACATTCCCAAAAACTCACTTTACATGGTCCGGAAAAATGAGCATATCGCGACGAAGCTGCGCGAAACGCGCACCAGACCGCGTGAGCGGACAGTCCCATTTCCGACTAATCGAGACAGGTGTGCGCGGAAGCGCGCACCAGAAAAATTCGGTATACGTACCCAAAAATGGTTTGGAACGGTTCACTGGTTTTGGAGTAAAAAATGAGGGTCCAAACCGCGCGTTTTTTGTTGTTAATCTCCTTTTCAGACGGCGTAATACACAGATCTTGTTGGTACACCTAAAATTGAGCTAGGGAGCTCATTTTTGGACAGAGGCTAGAAATGGATGCGGATCGCTCCTGTTCCATTTTTGAACTTGGATACCTTAACTCTTGAAGGGTACCTTTAAAATCGTAAAGCGTTTACATGCTAAATTAGCAGTGGAGTACGTGAAACTGCTTTACAGCTACGTCTGTGGAGACCGGGGTGTGTGGGTGAATCTGGCAGCCAATCAACACAGGTCGTCGGAGATAAGTACTGAACCTGCCAGAATCTCGTACTCATGATTCCTCTTCCATCGCTCGATAATCAATATTATCGATTTTCGCGCTTTTGCACGAAATGTGGCGAGGAGTGGTGACGTTGCCGATGGGATTGGTCTTCTTGGCTGGAGAATTTTGCTCATCAGTCATTATCGATAAATACCAATAAATAGTATAAATTTTTTCGTTCCTGTCTGCACCAAAAATGCGGCAAAGAGTGGCATTTTTTATGATTTTGGGTCATAAGTGTTTAAAAATTGTACTCATACGACAAATATCGTGTGTTAAATGTTTCATCATTCCAAAATGGAAATCGTTGAGAAAATTGAAGTCGTAGAAAGGGAACTCTTTCGCGAAAATATGTGAAATTTCTGAAAATTTAGCTTCCTGGCAAAAAGTAACGGTTTTGCGATGCCAATTTTAAAAGTCAAAAGAAGTTTCTAAAATATCTTGAAATATCTTAAAATTGATTGGTATGTAAAACAGCCTGGAAAATAAAAAATCTAGAAATGAATTTAAATAACCTAAAAATGCAATTTGGTGGTTGATCATTTCACAAGGTTCTCCGTTAAACTTATCAAAACGAAATCAAGCGCGCAAGTAAACGGAAACATTGAGCCATTTTTCAAAGCTGTAATAACTTCTGCATAATTCGTGACTTGATGCTTCAGCAAAAGAGACTTTGATGCTCGGTGCGTACAAGTCGGCATGAAGTCTTGATTTGCCACGTTAAATTCACTGTATGGGTGAATTTGCCGCATAGATGGGTGAGAATCATGTGAATATCCCGTGAAAATGGTGCGAACTCACAGCGAGCGAGGGGTCCAATTTGCACCGCGGAAATGAGGTGAATTTAGCTCGAAAAATTGGTGAAATACTACCTCGAAAATTTAATGAATTTGAAGGATCCAAAACCCAGAAGCTCCGCCTTGTCCGCAACAACATAAAGGCAATCTTCACCGAGGTCTGCAGAAGCCACCTCAGCGGACCGCGCCGTAACTCGCTCCTGTTCGTCGAGGATACTCCACCAAACCCCAGCAGCCAAAATTATGCTATTTCCGGGGCGGCATGCATGAACGCAGCGAACGGTGTCAGGAGCGCCCATGCGCCATGCGCGTAGCGTCGAGCAACGGTGAGAAGCCACCAAAGGGGGCGGCTCCCGAAAATCAGGCACGCCAATACACGCGTCACGAAATTCGGGGCTCATGCCCGTCGTGAGGATACCACTGACCTCCAGGTAGCCAATGCAGTTGGAGCCTGGTGATAACGAACACGATAAAAAGTGTAGCGTCGAGCAACGGGCAATAAATCAGGTGCCTGGGACATAGGGTGCGCGCATGGCACGCGGAGTCCGGGGCCTCCCGTTACTGACACGGCGCGTTACAGAGCGGCTCTGACAATTGCCATGCATGAACATGCCCCCGAGAGCAGTGACCCGAAGTCACCTTTTTCAGGGCCAGGCATCAGAATGCCGAATGAGGACTCCCAGTGAGATGAGGCGGCTTTTATACCGGCTGTGCTCATAGTAAACACATCGAGACGTGATCAAATGTTTTATCATGTTTTCGCTGATGTTTTCACTTGTTTAGAAATTTCTGGGAAGCCAAAGCACCGGCGGTAATTTCACCCTTTGCGCCAAGAGTGATATCCAGCCGCTCAACAACTGATAGTGCATTAACATGTTAGCGCTGGCGGTATTTTCACCCTTGCGCTGACGGATATCCGGATCACTCAGCAAAATCTCACCCTTTGCGCGGATAAGCTTTGATGACGGCGCCAAAGGATGAGATCGATGCCTATAGCCTAGTTTTGACTGCAGAGGTGGTCGCTGCGGCCATGCGAGGTGACAACTGTTCCTTTTTCATCGCGCGTATTGGAAAGCCGCTCCAATTGTGATCGCTTCAGTGGCAAACGTCCTACATCGCTGGGTCGCGGCGACGAAATCCTATAAGCTTTACCGCATCGCTGCTTGAAGAGCGATTTCCTCAACGGTCTCCTTCGACTATCGCTCCATCGCGGCCAAAATGCAAGCAGCGATGGAGCGATTGCCAGCGAATGACACGTTTCGTTTAGTGAACGGTAGACCTCTTTTCACATGACAAAATCAGCGTTTTCGAGTTGAAACGCGTTATCGATATGAATACCAGCCATTAATAATTTCTTCACTGATTGATTGAATTTCTTCTATCATCCGTGGGCCTATGCACTATGAACAGAATCCAACCGCTGCCGCTGCATACATCGCTGCAGCAGCGGGTGCAAAATCGCTGCGATGAAAACAGCAGCGATGCAGTCAAAATCTAGGCTTAATTGATAACAGAGCGTGATAAAGCGCCGCTTTCCCGAAGAGCATCAAGTCTCGAATTGGCAGAGAAGGAAATCAGCATAGGTCCAGCTATGTAGGTCAACTCCATTCCATATCGTACTTGGATTTCGTTTCTTGATAAGTTTAACTGGAGAATTTGTGAAATTGATCTAACCACCAAATTGCATTTTTGGACTATTTCACTTCATTTCCTAGCTTTTATTTTTCCAGGCTGTTTTGCGCCGAATCATTTTTTTGGCAGATATTTCAAGATATTTTTGTGCTTTTTCACCATTACCAAATCGTTACTTTTGTCATAGGAAGCTAAATTAAGCCATGATCATCGGTCGGGTTTGTGGCGAGAATGCACTTACTGAGGAGTGCAACAGACGGCGAGTTACTACAGGCAAAAATTCCTGCAGAAGAAGCTTTTCTTTACCGTCATTTCATGATTGTTGTTTCTTCAGAGGCGGGTATCGATGGGCTCCTTCTGCATAGCGAAGAATGCATGGTGTTTTTTTGGTCAGTTACCGCGTGTATGCTGACGCACAAACGACTGACCTACACCACGCCTCTTCTCCATCATTGAAGGCACCTGCTCAACGATAATCTTCTGTTCTGAATTCATTCCGCGCTGAAAAGATCACTTGGTCCCGGGGTAGAGCTGAAATGATTTGAAGAATCTCGGGAAAATGCGCTCGTCTGTTTACTCTCAAAGCAACTGTTTGTTGTGTGTGTGGGCAATGGAATCTTTTCGTGAACCCGTCCTTATAATTTTCTTCTCCCTATCTTGCTTCGTTCTTTCCTTTCTTTAAAGGCAGCGTAGATACGCCGTAAACGCGATTGAGATAATTAACAACTACGGAATTAGGAATGGTATGGCACAGAACGACAACGCCTACGCATTTTGAGAGGCGTCAAAAGGACCCACAACGACGCTACACGAGTGAGAGGCTGGCCCTGCCCCTGTATCTCGCCCGCCCCTGCATTCTCCGCATCCTCCTTCAAAACAGGGGTGCTGGGCCATTCCAACCGTCGGCGACATTTGTGGGTGGTGGAAAAAGTACAGTAGGTAAACCACACCTATCGACGACGGTGGGAATGCTCCAGCACCCCTGTTTTGGTGGAAGACGCGATTACAGGGAGCGGGCAAATACGGGGGCGTGACCAACTTCTCACTCGTGTAGCGTCATTGTGGGCCGTTTCTGACCCTTCAAAATCCGTGGGCGTTTGTGTTCGTGCCATACCATTCTAATTCCGTTGTTATCTCAATTACGTTTACGAGCGTGTATGCTGCCTTTAAGTCCCTTTCACAGTATGCCTGACGTCAAAGTCGAATCGTTATCAAATTTGGATGTAATTTCAAGATAGAGATGAAGATGAATAGGATGGAGTAGATAGATGTGTTCCATCACATATCGATACAACGAGAGACGTCCTGATGTCGGTCGGGCAACTGTGAAAGCGGCTTTAGACCCTAACTAAAACTGTTTTGAGGAATAGGGAAAAAAAGGAAGCGCGCACCAGATTTGGCTTTCAACTGCCCATGCGCAACTCTTCTGCAGATTCCTGAATCAGCGTTCAGAGTAACATGTGGAGATGCGGAATTTTTCTCCATTGAAAAAGATGCGTAAAAGTTGGTGAATGTACCAAAATGCGTTGTTGGAATGGTTTCTTGGCGCTCGAGAAAATGGCGAAAACCACGTGATTTTGGTCGAAAACTGTTAATCTCCTTTTTTCAGACGGCGTTCACGATCTTGTTGCAGTACTCTAAAATTGAGCTAGGAAGCTAATTTTTTGGCAGAAGGCTAGGAAATGGATGCAGCTAGTCTTTCTAATCCAATTTTGGGAGTTGAAAACTCACTTTAGCGGGAACCTCAATATTGGAGGGGTCAAGATTGCGGTAAAACATGTGTAAATACAAGTTATGCAGCAGGTAAACCATCCGATCGTTCCCTGAACTTCGAAAATGAACTAGTGAAAATCAACACAGCTAATGATAGGCTTCCCGGCACAGAGATTGTCTCTATTTGGAGATGGTTGGTGTAAATAGGACTTGAGGAGGTGCAGGGCACCGCAGAGAGAGACGATTATGATTTGCCACCGGGCACAAAAATTCTCACTCTGGAATTATCCTGTTAAAGGCTCTGGCCTACTTTGAGGCAAGTTCAAACCTGTTTTACGTGTACTATGTCAAGACGCGTATGAACATAGACATGTTTAGGAGAAAGGTATTAATAATGTTAGCTGGTATAAAAGGCTCCTCATCTCACCGTGTGTGCCTCAGTTCGAGTTCTTTCTGAGGCGGCACCATGGAAGGTGGCCTCCCAGTCACTTCTCCAGAAGATCCACCGGATACCGGAGGATACTTTGTCGCCGAGGGATATCCCCACGGCTCTGGAGGGGGTGGAGGTGGTACCCAAGTATGGGCCCATCTCCCCACTATTTGCAGGTGTGGTGGACCGTATTCATAAGACAGTGGCAGTGGGCTGTCACCTCACCTCCCGTTAAGATCGCAACAGGATGATCCTTGTGGGATGGTTTCTGGCACTCCGGAGCAGGCGTGAGAAAACCAAGTGATTTTGGTCGAAAACTGTTAAAGACCTTTTTTCCGGACGGCATTCGACGATCTTGTTGCAACACTTAAAAATTTAGCAAGAAGAAGTAAATTTTTTTAGTAGGAGGCTGGAAATGGATGGGTAGCTAGCTTCTATTCAATGTTGAAAGGAGTTCAACCTTAGTGAACCTCCAAATTGAGGGCAAAGAGTGTGAAAACATGTAAACGTGTTATTGCAAAACCATCCGACGCTCACTGAACTTTAAAAATTAACTAATAAAAATCAACACAGCTAATGATAGGCTTCTGCCCAGATTGTTTCTTCCTTGAGACTGTTGATGTGAATAAGATTTAAGGAGTGCAGGGCGCAGCAGAGCAAAAGAGCCTAAGCGGGAATGCGCAGGATGCTGCAAAAGTCTGTGGAGCCTCAGTGGGCCTGCGCCGTACGCTGTAGAAAGTGTGCGGGCCCCAGTGGGAGAGCGCAGCATGCTGTAAAAATGTACGAGACTACAGTGGAGTGTGCAGGATGCCGCAGAAAGTGTGTGGAACCGATTGAGAGTGCGGTGGACACCGTAGAATGTGTGCGAGACCCAAATGGAAGTGCGCAGGACGCCGTAGAAAATGTGCGGGCCCCAGAGGGAGTGCGCAGACGCTGTAAGAATGTACGGGACCACAGTGGAGTTTGCAGGACGCCGCAGAAAGTGTGTGAAGAACCTGAATGAGAGTGCGCAGGACGCTGCAGAAAAAGTGCGGGCCCCAGGGAGAGCGCGTGACGCTGGTAAAATGTACGAGACTACAGTGGAGAGTGTGCAATATCGCCGCGGACAGGTGGGACCGGAATGAAAGTGTCACCGTATGCTGTAGAAGGCGCGCGCGGGAACCCAAGTGGAAGTGCGCAGGACGCCGGCAGAAAATGTGCGGCCTGGTGCGGGAGTGCACAGGACGCTGTAAAATGTACGGGACCACAGTGGGGAGTGTGCAGGTGACGCCGGTGAAATTGTGTGGAACTGAATGAGAGTGCGCACGACGCTGGTGAAGAAGTGCGCGCCCCAGTGGGAGAGCGCAGGACGCCAAAATGTACGGGACCACAGTGGGAGTGCGTGCAGGACGCCGTGCAGAAATTGTGTGGAACCGAATGAGAGCAGCGATCGCCGTAGAAAAGGTAGGTCCAGTGGGAGAGCGCAGGACGCCAAAAAATGCATGGACCACAGTGGGAGTGCGCTGACGCCGTAGAATGTGTGCCACACCCAAGTGGAAGTGCGCAGGGCGCCGTAGAAAAATGTGTAACGGCTCCCAGTGGGAGTGCGCAGACGCTGTAAGAATGCACGACTACAGTGGGAGTGTGTGTAGGACGCCGCAGAAAGTGTGTGGAACTGGAATGAGAGTGCGCAGGACGCCGTGTAGAAAAGTGCGGGCCCCAGTGGAGAGCGTAGTGATGCCGTTAAAATGTACGGGACCACAGGGAGTGTGCAGGACGCCGCAGAAAGTGTGTGGAACTGGATTGAGAGTGCGGCGGACACCGTAGAATGTGCGAGACCCAAATGGAAGTGCGCAGGACGCGCCGCAGAAAGTGTGCGGCCCAAAAGTGGAAGCGCACAGGACGCCAAAGCAAAGTGTGTGATCCCAGTGAGCAATAGCGCACGATGGGTAAAACAAAGGGACCCGGAGTAGGAAAGAAAGATAGGCGTCGTTTTTTTGAGCCTGCAGGGTCAAGCAATTTTTAGAGTTATTGTCGTCCGACC
>JAPDOI010001878.1:0-129354 GCA_029168955.1 Aplectana chamaeleonis
ATCTTTGAATATCCTTTGAAGCGCCACTTCTTGGAACCGTTCCCGGTGGTTCGATGTTTCGAAGAACGGAACTCAAGAGGAATTCGGCCGTTAAGTTGTGAATGAAAATACGCGCTTGATATTTCTATCAAACGCAGCGTACACGTCGCGAGAAACTTGTTGAGATAGCTACGTTAGTGGGATGATGCCGGCTCTAGTAGAATCGCTCTACGAAGTTGCAAGCGCCAAAAATGAGTTAAAAGCAGTGTTCACGATGAATACCAAATCCGAGGTTGTCTCAAGAATGTAGTTTGTTGGGTCCCTGAAGAAACAGCGTGGAAAAGCGCTCAGAATAAGCTTTAAATTAGCAGTCTGTAACGTACGCACAGATTCAGGGCGCAGGCGAGAAACCGCGCTCGCGGTATTCCGCAAGCGCATTTTTTGTAGCGCGATCGTCAAATATGCGCAGATCGATCTGCAACTGGACGCGGCTTCCGGGATTTAGCTGGCAGCTGGTTACTAGCATCGGCGCGCGCAGCGTCAAAAGCTTTCTTCAGAATGGAGGCGGGCGAAATAACAGAAGGCGTACGGGGCTTACGAAATCTTCACTTCATAAAGCGCCATTTCACAGATTTCTGCCCCGTTTTCGCTGCTTTCTTCGACCCGATCTCCTCCAGCACTCTACCATCGTAGTAAGCTTCACACTCGAAACTTACGAAAGAAGAGTTTTCGGTTGTTGATGGTTGGTAGTGATAATAGGCCGTAGTTATAAATGAGATAACATATAGATAGGTCTGCACGGGCCTCAGACAGAATAACATTATGATGCTGAAAACTGTCCAGGATGACAGTATTTCCGGTTGAGTAATTGTTTTTCACTGCTCGTAGAGCTAATAATTTCTTTGAGTAACAGAATGAGACTGATTTGTAAATGTGTGGACTGAGAGTGATAGCACACAATGGAGCACAGAAACAGCTGAACGCTATATGTTGGTGTTGCAACTGACAAATCCCATTTCAAGAGTCAGCCAAAGTAGAGCGGCATTCTCAAAGGACTGATCAGGTATGCAGACATGTTATACTATAAACCGCTATTTTCCTGTGCACCTCTCTGTTTGATAGCACACTAATGATTTTACAAGAATCGATTCTCATTCTGTTACTCAAAGGGTGGAAAACATAAGGTGAAGGCAAGATTGCTCAAACATTGTCAAATACGTCATCCGGACAGTTTTCAGCGCTTCAAACGTCGTTGGATTACAGCACAATGGCAAGTAACGACTATGCTAATATTCTCGACTATGCTACTGAGTGTATGCCTTTAGAAAAAGAGATTCTGGATTGTGAGTTCATTGTTACCTTTGCTTTTGAGAATGAGTTTCTGAATAATACTTTGAGCACGCCTATACACTTTCTATCCGAAGTTTACATACTCGCAAACGTGACACATTCATTTCTCTCCTCCAAGGCGGGACTTGAATTACGTCAGCGCCCAGATGTCGACCACTGTCATAGCGAATGGTCGATCCAGCTGATCTGTCTCGAAGACATGGATATTAAAGCCGATTCAAAAGATTTTTCTCAAAGAAGACATGGATATTGAAGATAGTTTAATCTTTCGACTAGAATCTGGATTTTCAACGAGTAGACAAACACTTTTCTCTCGCCTGATACACTATACATGAAGATTGACTTTGAATTTTCGATTTGAAAATTGCAGATTTAAATTTGGGTCATTGCAACATACAGAGCTTTCTGGGGAGTTCAATCATGAGAAATTCGACATTTATCATTCTTTGCAGCACTACGGTGGTCAGCTGAAGAGTGCCAGGTCTATGTCGGTGATGCAGTTGCGTATTTTGCCACTCAAGTATATCGATTAGCCATGATTGGCTCCTGGTTTCTCAAAGCTCGCATATAGATCGACAAAGAAACCAGCTGCAAATATTCATTTCCATGTTTCCGGTTTCTTCTCTTTCTTTCAATTCAAAACGGGTTGTTCTGCCCTGCGTAGGCAGGGCGGGGATTTATGTTACGAGGTTTTCCAGTGCTTCTTTCTCCAAAAATTCAGGAAAACAATTAAAATTTACTCAATAAAAAATTGAGATATAAATAAGAATTGAAGAAATAATAGAAAAATTGATTGCTGCCAGACGTCCACATCCGCACCCAAGCGCCCTATGTAGTCGATGGCTGACCAATTAAAATTCTCATAATTTTTTTTTGAAGAAAAACACCGGAAACGTCAAGAAACGGTATACGTTCCCGCGATCACACAATAGCGAGACACACCTAAAGCCTTGATTGTAGATGTACACAGGAATAGCACAGAAAAATTAAAAAGAAAAAAAACATAACCCACAAAAAAGTATCAGCTGTTCCTGTATCGATTGAAATGGCAGAAAATTAGGAACTGAGCCAGCCATTCTGTGACTATTATTGCATACGCAAGAGCACCTCCGCCTTTTCCAGTTTCTGCAGTACTGCATATGAAAGTCTCACTTACTTACAGTTGCAGATTTCTTGGATTATGCATTTTCTGTATAAAGAGAGGCTTTGTTGGCTATAAAATTTGATGAAAATATGCATTCGGACTTGCAGTAGACAAACAAATTCAGGCCCTGCTGTTCAGAAGTCTCATTTAACTGGTCGTGCTTGCACTGCTTGGAGGGCCATTATGTCAACGCTTTCAACGCTTTGCAGTCTCTCTTCAAAATAGACATTCACCTTTGAACACTGCATAGATCAATACCAACATTTGATGTGTGCATGTACGATTCTTTGAAGATTCCTCAGGTAAACAAACTGTTCAGAGGCGTAATCGTTGAGCCCGAACAGATTTTTCTCTTTTCTTAATAGTAGCTGAGTACGATTACCCATTGAATGAAGATGTTGGCCTTGTAATCGGCTTTGCGCCTCAATGAAATGCGTCACCACCGAACACGCGAGAGAAACCCGCGCTTGATCGACGAACACGCCACTCTATCTTGAGGCTGGGAGGCTGCTGATTGTGGTTGTGCTGGGAAGGCACCCACCGCAAACCACCACCACCACCAGCAACAGCAAGGGCGGCTACTCTTCTGAAGTTCTGTGTTGCGCTTGTGTGGGGATGTCCGGCAGTGATCTGTCGCTCCCTCGCCACCGCTCTGCTATACATCATCTTGAGCTGGTTCCGCGCCCGGCGCACCTTCTGAGAGGTTCAGCGTCGGGTTATTCTCTTCGTTGCGCTTTCATATATACAAAAAGCTTGGTTATTGTAACAACTTCTCCCGCGCTCGTATCCATCGCCCCCGCCGTACCCACATAGCTACTGTAGTCATAGTCGACGATACTCCGCTCTTTCAGTATAGGTTTCATCTCCCCAACAGCTCATCGGACTATCTACTATTTGAAGGGAAATACAATGCTAATTCTCTTAAAAGCTTCTCTTGGTTGCTCACTATTCTTACCTCACCTTTTTACCTTCAGTTCAATATCTCAAAAGGTGCAATGATCCTCTTATTTAGGTTAGTTTTTGTGTGTCCTTGGGATGACCAATGCTGTGCAAAATCTGTATTCATCGAAACTGGGCTGTCATCTTTACCTTTCTCTGAAGGTCGTGAGCAACGAGTCTGCAGAAGGACTGAGTGGAGTTCTTCCGAGTTAGAAAAAATGTAAAAGTGACAGCTTCTTTTGTTTCTGCAAAGCTTTTTTGTTGGATTTCCTCCTCCTGTCATGTTGCCCAACATTGTTTCTCTCGAGCGTTCGTCATGCACTGTTCAAAATGACAGAAATACATTGGACTTAACTAACTTTGCAGTGGATATGGTTCTGAACTGATTGAATGTGCATGTCTGTAGTACCTTCAAGAAGATGTCTCGAGCTAAAATTGAAGCGGCAGTGTTCACGATAAAAATGTTTTTGAAGTAGTCAAGTTTGAAGTCGTCAACAACACTAGGAAAAGTGCCCATGAAACCCTCTGAATATCAGGAGAAAAAAAACTGTTTTAGAAACTAATCAAACATTTATTATCACGCGTGCTGGTGTGTTTTGTGTGCACTGCGGAAAAACGCCAAACCAAACGTTGCAAATGTTTTGAGCTCCGGAATCCTTAGGTGAGTGACTTCTTTGTTTTCTGTTTCCTGTACCAAAAACTCTTAAAAAATAAGATGGGCTAATGAACATGCTTGGATGTTAGAATCGTTCGCGACAAATACTTTTTCAAAAATCGGCCTCTGTCCCTCTGGTGAAAGGAAGGCAGGACAACTGTTACATGATGTGGGCAGACCCAACGGGCTGGCTGGACTGCGAGTTGCAACCTAGCCGTTTTCCGTCTTTGTGCTCTCCTACGTACCCTTCGTAAAGAAGCCCAGAGCTTGCGTTTCCGCCAGATAAAAAAACGGCCAACATTTTCATTTTGAACACTGCCTTTCAATTTTTCTGCGTGCAATTATAGCATTCGAGCTAGCTGATATCACCCGCGGAATTTACGACTCTGAAAATGCCCTTTTAGAAGTTATGGCCACGAGAAAACTACTGTGGGTCGATCTTAATCAGAGAGAAGAGTTCTAATAAAAGTAGGAGTTCTCAGAGCAGTTTTCTGGTGGCAGTATTTCTAGGGGCGCGTTTTCAGAGCATCATGTTGCGTGGGTGATGTCAGATAATCCGAATCGTTTGATTGTACACAAAAACATTTGAAGTGTCGTCACTGTCTATCAAGTACGAAGCCGCGCTCCGCAATCGGGCGCAAAATCATTCGATCAATAGCCATCCTCTCTTCGTTTTCCCGAGCACTATTTCTCCCGCCAAGCAGCATCGTGGCTTCCCCCCATCCAGTGAATGACGATAATTTCTAGCGCGTACCTTTAACGATGAACGAACACCAGATTCGTAATTGGCACCCTGAATATTCCTACATAATCCCTAGAGCATACTTAAAGAGCTCTCGATTTGGATCTCTCGAGATTAAATGTAACTGGTGGTAAGGATGCTTCGACGAGAAAAGCGCTTCTCGCTGCTAATGATATTAGAAATCGAGCGCTCGTCAGGAAAACCCCACGGTTTCGAGCCTGAATCGGATTTTTTTTGGATTCCCCCAATCTGTACCTATCCGCGGACTTCAGAAACGTCTACGATTTGGTTGACAGCGACCTAGCGCACCCTGCAAAATTAGATTTTCGCGGAATAGGTTCTAGAAACAGATATTCTGTGCTCAATCTATATTTTGTTTCGGTGGACTTCTTAGATTCTTAGATTCTCGGTCGAATTAATATGTACGTAGTTTCTCTAACATACTCTCAAAATTTGTAGTTTTGCGTTTGCCACAAAGGTGGTAACCATAATTTTGACTTACTCTGTGCCCTGTCGACTTGTTTGTGAAGTTTTCCGGAAAGAACTCTGGAGGCGAACACATTGAGAATGGGCATTCTCGTTAACTGCCGCTTCTGCTAATTAACGGGTTACATCTAGTAGTCCCTACGCGGTACTACATACTCTTCCAGTTATTGTCTAGAAGTCATTTTGTCTCTCCTCACGATCCGGTTCCACAAAAACGACCGCGCTAACTCCATTAGCGCACTATTTTCCACCGCTCATTCTCTATTTTGCCGCTAATCTCCCCACAATATGTGAGAAGCCGACAGAGCAAACCCACTAACAATAGATTTACCATACCCTGATACGCTAATCCTTCTTTTTTTTCTCTTCAATTGAAGCAAATCTCGTTCTTGAAATGATCTTTGCTTCGATACCATCAACACCAGGGATGACGACCGTTTCGCTAAGAGTCATTCGAGTGGACAAGGTGGCTGTGAAGATTTTTTCTCAAAAGTGCTTACGCTGAAATAGTCTCATTGTCCGGTTGTTTTTATGATGAAATCTTCAGCTAACAAGCCTCTTTCCCACGTGAATAGCTGTGAAATGGTGTCATTTGCAGAAAAAAGTCCGCCCTCTTCATCTGAATCTTCTGGGTTAAATGACCATTTTTCTGCTGTTTTCAGCTTATCAAAGCAAGGTACATACAATACCCGCGCTAAGTTTTGTGAAAACGGGGAGCATTTGCCAAACTTGGCAAAGAAACGTCCGATGTTTTAACGAAGACGTTTTTGGATTATGAAAACGCCATCATATTAACAGCTCAAGCTCGTACATAATAATGTACATTGTGGACCGAAGTTCCCTAAAATCGCTTTGTTTTCGAGTAAAATTGTTTTTGTGGTCGTTTCACAAGAACGTCGCGCGCGGCAAAGTGCGGCGAAATTTTGAGTAGTGATTCTACTGTTAATAGAAGAGCTATCTCTACGTTTTCTTTGTGAATTAGTTGAAAGTGGGGCTATCTCGAGATCTGTGCAGATTGAGTTTTCGAATTCCTCTAATTATCGGTCTGGGGCTTTCGCAACAAAAGTCCGAATTTTCAGGAAGATCCCGAGCGCGTTTAAAGGCAGTGTTCACGAAGAAAAAGTTTCCCCGTTTTTTGCTAAAACGTAAACTTTGGGTCCCTATAAGAAGATTAAGAGCGGAAGTGCGACGAAAAACGGCCGGTAAGTGGGTGAAAATATCGTAGGCCAGCCGACCCTTTGGGCCACTCCGCCCACGTCCTATAACAGTTCCCCTGAATTTGTGGTTAAATAAGCGATGGTTTCCGATCAAAAGTCCCGTTCTTCCCTTCATTCTAAACGTCTCTCTTTACTCAGGTCAGCTCGCACACATCGGCTGCAAACAGGGTTGAGCAGCGTTGTGACTGGTCACAATGGGGGGTCGTTAAATTTTTGGAAATTTCGGGAAAAATTGAAAATTTGGGGAGGGGTCGTAAAATTTTTGGGAAAAAATGGATTTTTTCAAACCACATGGTAAGGTAAAATGAGGGAGAAATAGTCAGTCGCGTGCGAGGTGTATGCATTTTCAATAATATAAAAGTAGATTATTTACAGAGACGCTGTTTAAAAAATTGACACTTTTTTGACAAAATGGACAATTAGACACTGAATAAAGCTTTGAAAAATTTTAGTCCCTGAGATCGTAAAATTTGGGGAATTTTTTTTTAAAAAATGGGGGGGGGTCGTGGCTGCGACAAAAATCGCCACAACGGCCTGCTCAACCCTGGCTGCAAAAAACGGGAGTTACAAGCATCGGACAACTCGTCCACAATTTTCCCTTGCTGTTTCGAACAGCCATAACTCCGTTTCCAGGGGGTCTAGTACTATTTCAGGGACATCGTTGGAATCAGCATGGAACCGTTTTCAAGCTAGGCGGAAAAACAGAAAAACGATTTTTATCGTGAACACTGCCTTTAAAGAAAGATTTCGAAAATTCAATCTGCACAGATCTCGAGATGGCCCCACTTCCATCTAATTCACAAAGAAAACATAGAGATCGCTCTTCTATTACTTGTACAATTACTACTCAAAGTTCCGCCACACTTTGCCGCGCGCGACGTTTTTGTGAAACGACCGCAAAATCAATTTTACTCGAAAACAAAGCGATTTTAGGTAACTTCAGTCTACAATGCACATTATTATGTAGGAATTTGAGCTGTGAATATGATAGCGTTTTCAGAATCTAAAACGTCCTCGTTAAAAAAAAGTTACAAGCATCGGACGTTTTTTTTGTTGCGCATCTAGATGTTGAACGTCGTATGCTCTTTGGACTTCATTTTGCCCTGATATGTGCATAATTTTCAAACGTGATGGAAATCATGTTTGAAAAAAAAATTAAACAAATACTCTCCCAAGATTGTTAACTCTCAATATGGTCCTCGGATCACAAACAATAGAGTCGGCTGCAAGACTTATCCATTGTCGTTTTTGGGCTGTGTCGGCTCTGATTTAGGGAGCCTATTACACGACCCGTACTTAGTTTTGTAAAACGGGGAGAATTTGGCAAACTTGGCAAAAAGAGTCCTATGCTTGTAACTTTTTGAATGAAAACTTTTTTGGGTTCTGAAAGCACTGTACTGTTTACAGTTAAAGTTGCTACGTAATGCTATGCTTTGCGGGTCGAAGTTTCCTAAAATCGCTTTGTTTTGAGGAAAAGTGTATTTGCGATCCTTTCTCAAGAACGTCAAGCGCTGCAAAATGTGGCAAAGCTTTTATTAGTGGTTGTACGAGTAGTAAGAAAGCAATCTCTATGCTTTCTTCATGGACTAGTATGCTTTCTTCATGGACTAGATTCAGTTGGGACAATCTCGAGTATGCAGATCGAGTGTACGAAATCCTTCATCAAGCAGGCTTGGTAACTCCCTTGAAAGCAAATCCCCTGACCGTACCAGAAGAAATTCCGAAAAGTCATGAGTCTCCGAGGTTGTTCCACTTGCACCTGATTCACGGAGGAAGCATAGGTATTGCTCTTCTATTACAAGTACAATAACTAATCAAAGTTTCGCCACACTTTGCCGCTCGCGACATTTTACGAAAACTATCGCAAAAACCATTCCCTTCAGAAGCAAAGCGATTTTAGGAAACCTCGGCCCACAAAGCACATCGTCAGCTAGCAATTCAAACTGTAAATATGGCAGCGTGTTCGAAATCCCAAAAAGTCAAGAAAGTTACGAGCATCGGACTTCTTTGCCAAGTTTTCTAAATACTCCTCTTTTTTACAAAGCTTAGCGCCGGTATTTTACAGTCTACGGCAACGAAAAAAGGCTGTTGTGCCGTTGCGCATTTTCATTGCATACTGTAGTCATGGCTGCCCCGATTCCAAGTCTGCCGTTAATTGATAAAAACATCTGATAATACTTTTTGGGTTATTGCACTTTTTGTTTCCTTGCGTTTTGCGGGTGAATGTTTCGTGTTTTTCCGTGTTATTGCTGCGTGTCATATATTGTTAGGACTTCGGGTCTAGACCTTGTCTTTTCAAACGATTATAAATTGCCATCGGCACAAAATTCTCACTGTAAACAAAATTGATTATACCCAATCGATAAAGGGTAGGGTATAAAAGAAATTGAGTGCGTTTTTTTTTCATTCACACATCTTTATCCGGAGGTGAGCGGCTGAAGCTGAACACACTAGGGATTAGGGAAGCAGCCTCACCGGTGATAAAGATAACACGATATTGGGGCCTACTTATGGAAAACTCTGGTAAGAAGAACTAGTTCACTTCCGTGAGAATTTTTTGCCGGTGGCAAATTATAAACCTGTTGCCTTTTCTTAACGTTTCCGGTTCTTTTTACCCCGAAATTGGGAGAAAAATGTTGAATTTGCCGTCGACTAGGTGCTTGCGTGCGCCTCTGCGACGGCGAATTATTCTTTTTTTAGAAGTCGGGAGAAAAAAGCAGCAGATAAGTTGAGAAACGGTAAGCTCTCTCCACACACAAAACTTTTATACACCTCGAATCATGAGGTACGCGCAGGAATAACAGGTAAAAATGAAAGAAACTGAAGAAGAAGAAACTCAGCTATTTATTATCGATTAGTAACAGACTTGGATCTGAGCCAGCTATGGCTACAGTATGCTTAATGAAAGTACGCAACCACACCACTGCCTTTCTATGATCCTTCTCCTCCTTGTAAGACGCCGCGGCGCAGCGAACCAACGTGACATCACTCGATCGATCTTATGACTACCATTACCCCCTCACTTCCGTAGGTGCCACGTGTGTTCATCGCGGCTACCCCCGATCCAGTAATCGACGATACGTTGCCGCGGACTGTATGTATACTGTCGCGCGGCTCACGCAACGCTACTCCGCGTTGAGAAGTTGCGCGACAACGGATTGAGGCCATAATAGCTTTTCTCATACATTTTAAATTAGGAATTCGCCTGAATTTTGCCAATTTTTCCTGCTTCTTCATGTCTGAAAAAATGACCAAAAAGGACTGAAAAATTGGGAAAATAGCGGTGTGGTTGCAATTATAATTTTTTACTCCGTATGCACTTTTCGCAGCGTAGGATCATTTTGCAGGAAACGGCATCTTAATTTTGCTATCAAAAATTCGGCGAATTCTGATCGGTTACTGCCGACTTCACTTAAAGTCTTCTTTTTCATCCTCCCTCGTCCACGTTTCTGATATGTGTCGACCGGGTTGTGCAAAGACGGCTAAATCTGACTAGAGTCGCTTGCGACCGGCCACCAACGGTTTTCCGACGAAAAAAGACGGGGACCATATGAATAGCCCGTGACGTCACGTTTGCGACGTCGTGAGAGTGCAGTGCACGCTTTTCTTGTAGACTATCTCTTCTAAATGCCGCAGGTACTAATGACGTTTTGTCTCGATGAGCACTCTAGCTATTAAAAATAAGTTCGACCATGAAGATTTTTTTCGGAAAATTTGTCTGCTCACGGATTTTTGTTTTCTAGCGCTTTCCGAGACATTTTCGTAGTCTTTGGTACTATGTTTTTGATTCCCGAATTTTTCTCTCTGTGTATCCCTGATGGTGCTGTCGTATTTGTTGCGTGACACAGCCTTGCCAGTGTGAAGACCTATGATAGGTCATCTGAACCAGTCTCAATTCCCCAAATAACGCTTTCTCTCGTAGGCTAGGATGATCTTCGTTTTGTCACGATACCTCGTTTCCATGTTCGAAATATTGCCTTGAGAGAATTAAAACCCTTAACAAAAGAGACAAGTATGTTTAGTGTGGCATGCACTTCGTGAGTCTTAGGTAAATCTACTTTAGCACCATAATCGGATTTTTTGTAAAAATCACTAGGACTTAGGCAGAAGAAGGGTTGCAAATTTTTTTTGAGCATTTCCTCTTTCGTTGCAAGTCTTAAGGGTTCAGAGGAATTCTATCATTTCTTAAATCGTTTCTATTCGCCTGAGTGCTGAATATGCACCTTAGATTCTTTCTGAATCGATTGCATTTTTGAAAATATCCGATTTTCTCGTATATGTGATTTTCGAATATGTTAAAATTTCATTTTTTCGGCTCTTTCGTTCCCGAATATGTTCAAAACTTGAGTTCCACAAGCATTCGACATTTCACTGACTGAATTTCTAACATTTTCGAAATGCTATCGCGAGTGTTCGAGTCGGGAACACTATCGTACTTCTACCGAGGTCATTGTCCGAGTCGGAAGTCAGTATTCAAATTTCGATTTCTCGAACAATCGCGTTTCAATAAAAATGAAAGTTTCACCCACGCGAACATTTGTGAGTATGTTTGAACTTCGGCTTCTTCGAATATTCGAATTTCTATTGAGCCGTAATCGAACATATCCTAAAAGTCGATACAAGCATTAGAGTCGTAACAATGCACATATTGCCACTATCTGAGTGGAAATTCGTGACGCATCTGCGGACAACCGCTATTGCGACACGTACGCCACGCCAAACCGTGCTGCGATCACGGGTAATCGTGGTGGGGCTACTACATATGTCCCGGCACGATTATATTCTAGCAGTGTGCTGCAGCAGCGGTTGTCCGAAACTGAGAAGCGGAATGTTGCTCATAAAAGGTTAGTGTACTGATTACAAGCCTTTCTCATCAGTGCTCCAAAATATCTATTTTCGTGCTAAACTTACAAAACTGCTGTAATCAAGTCTAAATCTTAGAAAAATTAGTAACGAATATCAGAGTCGTAAAGAGCATCTAAAAATCGTCTCTACAGGTGATAAATACTGGAACAATGAAGATGGAATAGTCAGCTCACTATTACTTCCGCCGGTATTTCACATGGTTTTTCATTCGAAGGGTGCTTTTTGAATATGGTGACAAAACTTTCTAATCCTTCCGCGCCCACATATGCGCGTCGCTAATCACCTTGTATAGTCACTTTTTTTTACAAAAACCTCTTTCTCAAAATGCACAATGTTTCGAAGCGCAAAACGGTTTTTGAAACTAATGGTGAGCAAGATTCTGAAGCTTACCCAATTTTTTTCACGGTATGACTCGTCACTAGGCCGGTTTCTGAAGTTTTTGGTACTTCCCGCGTTTTACCGTGGAAAACGTCTCCAATGGGCTCATTCTGAAGTAGAGGATATCTGCTTGACTACGTATAATAGCTGAAGTGCTTGGACTCTCAATACAAAGAACAACGATGTCAAACTCTCGAAATCCATTTTGGGGCCGAACAATGTTTAAAATAGCTGCATTAACACCGCTTTTTTCGATTCCCTGACGGCGTCCAGCGGTCTATCTTGAAGCATAGGTGCCTCTGGAGATTATCCGTCCGCACGCATATTACCAACTCTTCACTAAAATCGATACAAGAAATCAATTATCGACTTTCCTAAAAATCACTGCGAAGTACGAAATTCAACGGAGAATTTTCAGTAGGGACTATCATCGAAGTGGACTACTAAGCGATTTATTTCGCTATAATTGGGGGCGGCTCAAGCTTCTGCTCACCACTCATTTCAAAAACGATTTACGCTGTCAAATTTCGTTAGTGTTTATAGAGATGCTCATAGGAACGAACAGACCATAGAAGGCGATCTTGCTCACACATAATCGCAACGGAATGAGATTAGAAAGCTTTTAATTATTCTCGCTACTATATTCAAGAAACCCTGTAGAAAGAAGGATCGCGGGAGGCTAACACAATACTGACACAATACAATGGCAATTCTTTTTCGGCCGTAGGCTGCTCCAATTTCGCATCCTATTTGGATCTCTACAGAAATCGCCTGGACAATGTTGCAAAAAGGTCCTAAAATTGCCTTCTCGAGAACTTTTAACCCTCTTTTTTCTGCTGTTAGAAAACAGGGGAACAAGCAAAGTCAGAAAAAAAATGGAAAAAACTCTATCTGCACGCAAAACTTTGAACTTTGGAGTTGATTATTTAGGGAAACTAGAAGAACAACAGATTTGTGTTCTGTCTCATAACTCACAAAGGTACACCACCGCTCGCAGGATTTGACCAAAGGCCGTATTCATGAAACTACGGGATCCTTCCGGGAAGATTTTTAAAACCAGCAGATGTATGCGACGAGCGTACTTTGGACCCTCCCGGGAGACTCCCGTGTTTTCATGCATACGGCCACAAATGCGCGCGGGAGACGTTTTTGCGTCGTTAGCGTCCGTTTTCAGCAACTTTTCAGACCTGAAATAATTTTCGGAAACCAGGTAGGAAGGATCTCCAAACATAGGGCTTGCTAGGGTTTAGATTTCAAGAAAAAAAGGTCGGAGTGTGATATCTAGATAGTAATACAGTACTCATGGCTGTGCAGCCGCAAACTCGATTTCCACACGCTAGTGCACACTAATCCCTCTATGCAGGCTATTAGAGAAAATTATTTAAAAAACACGTAGTTGCGCATCTTGATGCAAACAAAATCATTCCTCAAAATCAGCATGGTTTTGTCAAAGGGAGATCAGTCGAAACCAATCTTTTGGAAAGTCTGAATGACTGGACAACAATTTTGGACGAAAAGAAGTGCTGTAATGTTTTATATTTCGATTTTCAGAAGGCATTCGATCGTGTGAGCACAGCGAAGCTTCTGCACAAAATGGATGCCATCGGATTTCATCCAAAAATTAGGTCCTGGTTGCAAGAATACTTGATAGGAGAAGCTTTCAGGTGAACATCAATGGAGTGCTCTCGAAAGTGCAAAACGCTGCTAGTGGGGTACCACAGGAAGGGTACTTTCTCCAATTCTTTTCAACATTTTCACGGCTGAAATACCCACGTTACTGGAAGAAGTAGGGGTTAAGTGTAAACAGTATGCGGACGACCCAAAAATATATTGTGAAACGTCACAAGCTGAAGGTACACTGGCTATGCAATCGGCCATACATAAACTTGTCAAGTGGTCGCAAGAATGGCAACTTCCGGTATCTCAGGAGAAAACCATTCATTTGCGAATTGGAACACCGCAAGCCTCATTTCCATATCAAATGGAGAACCTCTCGATTCGCACGGTAAATATGGTCAGGGACCTTGGATTTCGGTATACAAGTGACCTTGAATTCTCTCCACATTATGATGAAATATGTAAAAAAGCCATGGTACGTTCATTTCGTATACTTAAAGCTCTTTCGACATAGGTAGAAGTGTTTTAATTAGAGCGTATAAAACTTACATAAGGCCGCTTGTTGAATGTGGATGCACAGTTTTCTGCCCAGACAGAAAAAAGGATATCCACAGGATTGAAAAAGTACAGAACAGCTTCACTAGAAAAGTTTTTATAAGGACCGAAGGCTATCAGTATCTCAGGACTCCCCACTCCAAGGAGAGGAATTCAGTCCTGGAGTTACCAACTTTAGAATCAAGACGGAAAGTATTTGATGCCTGTATAGTTTATAAAATATTCAAAGCTCTGAACAGTTCTGATGTTTCAATGTTTTATACTATAGCACATTCTGTGACCAGAGGAGGAGGTATCAAGATATCTTATCGGAAGCCGAAAACTCGACATAGAGCAACAAATTTCACAGCTCGAGCAGGGTCGATTTTTATAAACCTAAGCAAAACTGTTGATGCATCCTGCTCAGTAAAGATGTTTAAACGTCAGATCGTTAAAAAACTTCTCAAGACGTGAATTGCAGCACACTTAGCCTTGTCTGAGTCATACTTTTCCCCCAATATTTTGATTTATTATATAGATTGTCATAACCAAGCCTATTTTCTCATATGGTATAGACTAACTTATTTTACGATTGTCTTAAACATCGTACAGAAATAAATAAATAAATAAATAAATAAATAAATAAATAAATAAATAAAAGCGTTTTTTGTTGAAACTCAAACACTAGCAGTCATCATACCGTTGATAAGACCTTCTCACCAGAATTTTAAATAATTTTCAGATTTGAGGGAGTTTGATTTTAACGCAGGTAATGAGAAGGGACGCTCAAGATGCGAAAACGTGTCTCTGTGCTCCATCTGACCCCATCCAGCCAGCATCATTGTACTTTAGATAATGTTTTTATTCTGCTAATTTTCGAAAACTCTGACCTGACAATGATAAGAATATTGGCAGTAAATGGAAATGCTTGTAACTCTCTAGGTGACGTGAGCCAGATTCTCGTTACTAGGTTTGTGCGATAGGCTTAATGTCGAGCGAATCCTGTCCCGTTGGCTTTATGTACTTACAACGTCTGTTTATAGTCCCGCGTTAGCCTAAGCTTGTTCTCTACTGCACAAGATGTCATTCCTTCTCTAGCATACAGAGTTTTTTCGTCCGCTGTCCCTCATTCCAGTCGATTTCTTTGTCCCGGCATTTCGAGTTTTCCGTTCGATTTCAAGAGATATTTGCTTTTTCAGCGATCGGAATGGTCCTGTTATGGCTGTCATGGGTGATTTTTCACAATGATTTATGAGCATGATTTTGGTTCGGCTTACGGCTTTCATTGTCCTTTTTTCTGTTATAGGCAGCCATCACTGCGGCGGCCGTTTTTGGATTTCCGATTGTTTCGGCGAAAGCAGACGTTAACGATAATTCTGGTGGGTATGCAGCACTTCCGATTTGATAACTCGACTTGGATTAGTCCACTGAGTAGTACCTATTGTACTATAATGCTTTTTGTATGGCACCCACCCTACAGACAACAGCTGTTACTACATGTTTCACAATCAGTTACCTCAGTAGGGGGCTAGAAAACTGATTGTTCCAATGAAGTCGGCTAACCGTTTAGCGCACATTTATCCCCTTCTACCATCAGCGCAGCTAGACAAACCGCTGTTTCC
This sequence comes from Aplectana chamaeleonis, assembly GCA_029168955.1. Classification (NCBI taxonomy): domain Eukaryota; kingdom Metazoa; phylum Nematoda; class Chromadorea; order Rhabditida; family Cosmocercidae; genus Aplectana; species Aplectana chamaeleonis. Next base: position 15,530 of record JAPDOI010001878.1, read on the forward strand.
CGTAATTTTCTAGTTATGCGAGAGCTTTTAGAAGTACCGGATCTATTTGTCGGCTGCCAGCGGCGAAAAACGCTGGAACGCTCGCCTCGAATGGGATTTGTTGACATTGAGCGCGTTGTTTTTTCCGTTGCTGCTATTAGAAACTGGGAACTGTTTGGAGACGAGATCTCTATTTATGGTATAAAACTTTTGCAGAGCTAGGTTAATGCCTGCAATCAGTCTGACCGTTCTTCCTAATGCAGAAAAAGTTTGAGAGAAAACTTAACCTTTTTCAAAACTTCAATACTCGACAAGTTTCTATACCCACTGAAACTTGTTGGAATTTCATTTGTTCCACGCTGAGAAATTCTGCCAATGGTTTTCTTCCACTGCGAAAATCGTTCTGTCCTAATGATTACTCTAGTATGACCGTTTCTCATAAAAATGCAAGCCGCACGCAGCCAAGCGTACTCTGAAAGTTTTTACCGCGGCTCCCCGCAACTTTTCCGAAGTTGTTCCTGTAGCCGAGGGGGACGCGAGCAGCTGCCGGAGAAACGTGGAACATTTACAGGAGTCAACACGGTTTCTCTCCAGTTGAAAACAACTTGTAGCCCGTAATCATGACTTACAGTTCGAATGTCTCGCGGTCTCTGCCTTTCCTAGATCTTACCAGTCCAATTAAATAAGGTGAACCGAGTGGGAATATTCAACACGAAAATCGTTGAGCAACTTCACTTCTCTTCGAAAATAGCTGTCAGCAGCGCTATTCTGGCTCCTGAGGGACAAGGTGAATGGCTGAAGAATGAAGAAGCACGATCAGCGAACTTATGGATGATTTTTCGGCCTCTGCTATAAAGTGCACGGCCTAGAGTGGCAGTCTACAGAAGGAAACTTTGTTCGATTCCATCAGCGACCTAATGCACCCCCTAGTGACCCACCCAAAGGATCCCATTCTGGAATGTCAGTCTACAGTGGGAGTCTACGAGTTGGAAACAAATCGACCAGTATTGCGAATCTTCTGAGCAACCAGTTTCTTCGCTCTTCCACAATTCGCCTTGCTCTCTTGCCTGTTGGTTAACTTTGAAGAATGGCAGAGTTGCTCAACGATTCTCAAGTTGAACATACCCACTCGATCCACCCAATATAACTGGACCCATAGGGCTCCTGTCATAGTCGGCCGATCGTCTGGCCAGCCCGATCGATACGCATGTAATACACTGCTCACTGAAGAGAAAAATCTCCCCGTTGTGGCCGTACTGCGCCGTCCTCAGTGCGCTCGAATGCGCCCACCTAATCGATTGGCATACAGCCGACTACTCAGGCAATCGCCGGGGTCGGTGACCGGTTAAAACGCCCGTTTCCCAATCAAATTGTTCGCGTCTGGCTGATCGGCGGAGGTTTCGGAATGACTCATAACTGCCGAAGTTTTCGTGGTAATGTTTCATATGTGGCGGAGTTTTCGGGGCAACGTGTTTCAGTGTCCGCACTGTTTTTCTCTAACTCTCTCTCTCGTGCAGAGCGTGGAAATGGTAGCTCACAATGTATACGCTGCACTGGAATATGAGGTGTTTCTGCTTGTCACGGCTGACAGTGGGCGGGATATCGACCCTCTGACGGGCGTCGGTGGCACGTTGAATCGTCAATTCTGCCTCTCAACCTGCCACCGACGCCCGCGACTGCCGGAGTGGTGGGTAGTGGTCGGTGGGAGGCGATCAGGCTAAACTTTTGGTGTAAACGCGTGAGTGTGACGTCACGTTGAGCGGTCGGTGATTAGGCAGAGCTCTCGGTGTGAACGGGTCAACTATGACGTGACATTGTAGGGTCGGTGGGAGGTTGACACGCGGAGCTTTCGGCATGAATGGGGGAGTTTTCGGGCCTCGCTCGCCTCTTTTCTCGTTTTGAGCGGCAGCACGCTACCTGTTCAACTCCTCTCAACCGGCCACCGACCCCCGCGAGTGTGTGAGATAGGGACGGGAGAGGACGGCGCAGGATCACTACGACCTGAAGAGGGCGGCTTATTCCGGCCTTCAGCCGACTATGACAGCGGCCTAAGATCCAGTAAAAGCAGAGATCGCGACACATTTCAAGTGTGAGTTGTGAACACCTAGTCCTACTTACTCAACAAATGAATAAGAGAACCCTTTCGAGAAAGATTGTCCTTTTTTCCCATTTCCGGAAGTGTGTATTTCCATTCTAAACAACCTATTTTTTTGGTTGGATGTCGAAAATCTTGCAGACAAGGCTGTTTTCAGGTGTGGCGAGTTCCGCGGTAATTATAAGTTTCACGACAAATTTGATCTAGACCCCATAACGACTTGTTCCAAGTGCGTCTATATTCTTGATGCGCACTGTGCAGCACCCCAGAAATTTTATGTCATTTTGTTTGTTTGAACTTGAATCTTAGTAACCATAGTTTCGATAGATAGTCCTTTTCACTCGGACCCTAAAAAACTGCTCAGATCTGATAAACTTAATGAATCAGAAGGAAGGTAATCGAAAGGTATTGAAACAACTACGGCATTCTTATCAAAACCTATACACAGTATATGCATCTAATATCCTTCGAGGCTTTCATTCATAGTTTCAAACAAATTGGTAGCACTTCCCTTTTGTTGATCATCCGAAATGTATGGAGAACTTCCGGAAGAAACTTTCTACTAGGCCTCTCAGATTTTACGGTTTCGAACTGGCTTTATCAATCCTTAGAAAATCCTAGCGACGATGGTGCGTCGGCATCCAATTCTGAAGATTCTGGAGACATCTATGAGATTCATGATCAGCACCCAGACTCTCCCGGAATTTTGATCGAATTCACAGCGCGGGTGGGGCTAAGGAGCAGTCCAATTGGCACACGTGGCGCGCGCGACCGAAAACCGCTGCGTTCACGTCGTCGATGGGGCGCGTTCACCGTGGGCCCCCTGAAAAAAAAAATAGTTGGCGCTCGGTCGGAAGCCGAACTGCTCCTTAGTCCCACCCGCGCTGTGAATTCAATCAACATCCCGACTCCTCGGATCAAACCTCACACACAATCCACTAACTGATCATTAAAGGCAGTGTTCACGATGAAAAATGTGTTTCAGTTTCTACTAGGAATGGGTAGTGGAGGGGCACACTGTAACGTTGACGTCGCATGTACTTGAGTAAGAATCACCGAAAAGTTCCGTGCTTCGGCAGGTTATACACGAGCCATCTAATAATAGACATAATGACAGAAAAGGTGAGACACTGCAGTTCATCGCTACGAAGAAAGGGAGCACATCTTTTGGCCTAAGCATCCTGTAATAGTGCTGGCTCGGTTCCAAGTTAGCCAATCATCCTGACTTACTTTGACCTAATCGGCTGGATTCCGCATGCCGCGATCAGTCCGCATCTCCGCCGAGGTGTGTCGTCTTAAAGGCAGTGTTCACGAAAAAAACTGTTTCAGTTTCTGCTAGGAATGGGTAGTGAAGGGGCACACTGTAACGTTTACGTCGAAAGAACGCATGAAATCGAGCCAGGAAAAGCTCCAAAAGAGCCCGAAGTTGCCACTTCGAGCGCAAGGCAAACTCGAAAAGCGCAACACACGCCCACCGAAGTGAACAAATAAATGCTCGAGATTGTGAGATGAGCGATGGTTTCCGATCAATAGCCCCGTTCTTCCCTTAATTCTCAACTTCTCTCTTTACTCAGGTCAGATCGCATACATCGGCTGCAAAAGACGGAAGTTACAAGCCTCGGACAACTCGTCCACCATGTTTCCCTAGTTCAATTTTTGAGGGACCATAACTCCGTTCCCAGAAGGTTTTGTACGATTTCAGAGACATCATTGGAATCAGCATGGGGCCGTTTTCAAGATAGGCGAAAAAACTCAAAAACGATCTTCATCGTGAACAGTACCGTTAATTCTATCACGATGGGTGGGTAGATGCCACTCACTTGTTGGTCAAATGCACAGAATGGGAGGCGCCAAGTGGAAGTTCGGCTCGTACATGCGACGCGCGCGACTGAAAACTGCTGTGCTAGCATCGTCGCGCGGTGCATTTAACCAGCCGCACTGTCGCTAAGCAACGTCCATTCTGTCCATTCCATCAACAAGGCGATGCATAGGGTTTCGGAAGACATCTGATCTAGTTTTGACCGCAGAAATTACCAAAACTACGAACTTTCCAGGAAATCTACCTCCGCAGCTCCTTCACACACTAGACTAAAACCTGTAATACAAGAGACTATGTAAAATTTAGCTACAGAACCTGTTGAGAGCTAATTTCTAGCTTAAATGAGAAAAAGATGTAATTTTTTTGCCCTGATCAATCGCATAGCGGTTTCCCCTCTGCTACGGGAAATCCACCCCTGTCGCCAACATTATTCTTGGTATGGTCTCCCTGAGAAGGGATCGGCGGCACCCTCCACGACCAGCAGCACAATATCGAGAATTTTTCTTCAGCGAACTATGATGAAATCTAACTGGGATACCTCTCGCTAAACGTTTGGCAGGGAAATCCCAAATTTGTGACAGCGAGAAGAAGAGAGCAGATTTTGCGTCGTTTATCGCTTGAAATTCCCGTACGATTTCCCCTTTGGCACCTCTGAAGGCACCATACACGCTCCCAAAGTGGTTGAGACAGAGATCTAAGCTGGGTCGTACGGCTCCAAATAAAACACTCACGTCGTTGGAAGCGTAAAAAACCAGTCGAATGACCGCCTTGAGCCCTATTGAGCCAGCAAAACGTGCAGTCTCGGCCCACTTTCTTTACAGTCCCGCCCCTCAAGAACAGCTCGTGCGTTGTGATTGCTCAAATACGGTCTTTTTGGCTGGATATTGACGCTTCCCACCACGTAAGCGTTCCAGCACAGGCCATAGGAGTCCACTGGCTGCGCTACGTCAACCACTTCGTCGATTTCTTGGCCCTTTTAACCGAGCGTGTATGCTGCTGTGTAAATCGTCCATTCCGACTAAATACGAAAACGACCCATTATTTCATTATTTGCATCGCGTCGGTTTTTATCATCAGTCTCCAAAATACTCGCTGTAAGCCTTTTATGGCATGAAATCGAAATCATTTTAGAGCGTGTGTCCTTTAAGAATTTCGGCTTTTTAGCTAGCGTAGCTAATGTGCGGAATTTTTAGTTTGACGAAAGAAGAGGGCGTAACATTCCGCTCTTTCGGAGGCATCGAACCAACCATCGCGAGGGTTGTGCACTAAAAGAACTCATGTCTCTCCCCGGTCCCCACCCCTGAGAAGCTCATCTGTGATTGGTCCAACACCACTGATGACACTCACGAGGAGAGATGAGCATACGTTCCCGATTCAACTTTTTGCTGTTTTTTTTTTCGTAGTAAAGCCTAACTTGCTCATTTGAGTCCGGGCGGAGGAAGCAGCGGAGCGGTCGATCATAACAAAATATGGCGGTGATAAAGAGATTTCGACATGATAAGCCGGATATGCCTTACTTCGCCCGGCTAGAAATGAGGGGGACAGACTATATGTTCACTTTGAATTAATTCGGCGGCTTTATGTTCGCAAGGTGGGCTCTCATGCATGACCGGTATTCGAAGTTGAAAAAAAACCGAGCATGATAGGAAGTCAAGTTTTACCTAGAAATCGGATCTTACAAATGTTCTAAAAACTATTGCTCAGGAAAACGCAGCAGGGCAAAGATCGAAACGATTTGAGAAAACTCACAAAGATTTATGGGCCTTTGGTCAATTCTAGTTTAGCGAATGGGCAAGACGCGACCATCTACAGCGATCACGACACCAGGCCAGTGGGCTCTTGATCGCGATCAATGGTCTATCGTCGTGCCCTTGTCCCTTCGCTAGACGAGAATCGACGAGTGGTCTATATGTTGTGTACTCGCAGTAATCCACAGTAATTTTCTTTAGGAGCAGTGTTCACGATAAATCTCGTCTTTGAGTTTTCGGTGTGAAACGCTACGATGGCAAATGCTAGAGGGGATAGGGTCGAAGAAAGCAACAAAAACGGGGCAGGAATCGATAAAAACGGCCGCGAAGTGAAGATTTCGTTATCCCAATGCGCAGTCCCCCGCCCCCCGTTCTGACGAGCTTGTGGCGCCGCGGATGTTTTCGATGGCTAATAGCCAAGCAGATCCGCCCCGTCCAGCCTGATCTATTCGCACACATTTCGCCATTGGCGCGCGCTTGCGGAAACTAGCGGGGCGCGTAAGCTCTTCCGCGCCCCTGTACCTGTACTTGCGTAAGAAACCGATATTTCAGCGTATTCTGAGCGCTTTTCTTCGCTGCTTCTTGACTATTTTGTAGCCCAGGACCAAACAACAACATTTTTGAGTCGAACTCGAATATGATATTCACCGTGAGCACTGCCTTTGAAATGGACCTTATTTTATTGTTGTTCCCCCCAGTAATCCTGGGCGATGTTCTATCGAGGTATTTTTCCAAACTGCAGTGTCGGAATAAATGTAGTGCTGGACTTCCGATCAGTACCAGCCTTTAGAAAACACAAGCGAGAAAATTCAGAATACTACTGAGATAACTACACATGCTGTATCCTCGACAACACATCTATTGGGTGGGCTATCCTGACCGCTCACCGAGAGCACGAAACGCTCTCCAGTAGCCGCTCTGGCCCACACGACCCGATTTTTCTGTGAACTTCTTTTTTCAGTGACGTGCTCTGATTCTGATGCCGATGTAGTTTTCGTGATCGATACCACATTGACAAACACGACCGCGTTCCTCGTTCAACAGCACCGCCTTCTACGAACACTAAAGTGAGTCGACACCATCGCGTAAGCACTGCATAAGCTGCTGGCGGCAGTTGTATTTCGCACAGTGATTCAGAGAGTTTGAAGTGGGTTCTAACGCGACGAGTTAGGCGCGACTTTTTGCCGGAGATTAGCGGGTTTGGCCGTCGTCGTGAAGGGGGAAATGATCCACCGATGTGGCGATTTGGGAAGATGATTCACTGCTGGAAATAGTGGGGAAAGTGTTATATGGCCAACTCGTTCGAGGGATTAGGCTGTAGAAAGTTGGAAATAAAGCCAGCTGAAAAAAAGCTTCTCCAAGAACATATTCATCTGAGAAGGGAACTGTCTGAAACATGGAGAGCTGAACCCAAACTGCTTTCCTGCTTGGTTTCTAGGATTCTTCAAAAAAGAGGTCGATCACCGAAAATCCTGTTCTTTTTAGGCGGCTGTCCAATGTATTAAAGGACCGATCAGTTCGGTATGGAGTTATCGCGTTCCATCGCACTGCAGAATTGATGCTCGAACTCGAATCACCTTTTGCCAGCGACACGCAACGGGTAATTGTCAGAGGAACTGTTCTCCACTCTGCTCCGTATAAATCGAGCATCTAAAGCTTTATCTAGATTTTAATAACTGGAAAGAGGAGATTGTTCAGCTCCGAAAAGATCGATCGATGCACACGGCTGAACACAAGGCGCTCTGCCGCCCCACCTACATGTAGCATTCCCAAGAAATCAGACAATACAAGTATTTCCTGCTTGACCTTTCAACTTTGAAAAATATTCGTCCCAAAATTATTCAGAATATGTAACATATGGGGTGGGGTCCGGTTGTATCGTCGCAACGCGGCGGGGCGTCGCGCGCGGTGAAAGGGCGCAGCGATACGAAATCTACAGTACCCATGGCGTTTCGACTAGAGCACGTTAACCCACGCTAGTGCATTACGACAACAACAGCAGAGAAATGACGCGTCTGATTCCCTGAAGTTTGATCTTCACAGCTAGTTCTTTAATGTAAAAAAAAACTAAAACATACAGTTAAATTCCAGTGATCCAAATATTCCATCGCAAACGAAATACATAGCTCAATCGTTTTCGGGCATCTTTCGGCAATATTTGAAATTACGAGTAGTTTTTCAAATCAGAGAATGAAATTAAATAATTACTCGAGCGTTTATTCGAGTCGGATATAGATCATTTTCTTGACTGCATTCACGCAGAGGAAAAATTTGAACCTATGAGTTCGAATAAGTATCACTTTATTCGGAAATTGCGAAAGCAAGTTCGAATTGATGGAGGAGAGGTTCCCTAATCAAATAAAACTTGAATAAAACATCGTTGAAATGAATTTAAAAATCGAAGGGTGAAAGGAGGAGTCTCGAATCGTCGGTCAAAGTCAAAAAAATCACAGAAAAATGAAAATGAAAAAAAGGAAGTATAAATGAGTTCAAAAACGTTTTTTTTCAAAACAACGGTAGTACAACTAACTTTTCCTATTTTTCAATTGCCCGACTGTGGTTTTTCTTTTTTTTTCTCCCTTTTTTTCAAAATTTAATTTGCTATTCAAGCGTTCTCTAGCTCTAAAAATTTTTACGGTCCTTTTTCCGGTAAACTGTTACAAACTAATCACTTATAAAACATCCATAATGAGCCTCGTGTTCATATTTCTCTTCCGAGAACTGAATATTGTCCACTGTTTACGGAAAAACCCTACATTTTTTTATTTAATGCTTCTTTTGAGACAAATAAAAACTCAAGGTCAATAATTTAATAATATTTCTAGGTTAGGATTACCAATGACGAATGCAATGAGTTAACAATGTCTTCAAGAAATATGAATAAAAAAGACAAAAAAATCACCAACTACAACCAGAACGTTTCAGTCGAACATGTGGTTTTCTTCTCATGGATAATAATCATTATGAAACCAACAAAAAATGCGAGCATATGCAGACCGAAATAGTAATGCTGAGCAACACCTTGGGGACATGGCCGAAACTTGCCCGGCTACTAAAATTAGAAAGCATGTGTGAATAAACAAAAAGTTTTACGTTTGTTTGGCCATATCTTTACACTAAAATTTTGAAACCCCCACCCTCCTCAATCGCGAACACTAAAATAGAGCTACGTTCCTTTCTGGTGCGTTCCGGGGTAACTCCATATTTGAGCAAAATTAAAAAAAAACTAATCTAGTTTTGGGCTAACGCTCGTAAGTTCAGACAAAATTATTAAGTGAAATATTTTGCTATAGTCCAAGGAGTCTAGTTAGAGAAACGAATTTATTGCAAGAATAATTTTTCATTCACTCGACGACTACCTTCAATATTTCAGAATTTGATCAGAAAAAATTTGGGACAACAACAGAAGGAGAGGAGCGAGTGATCCGGATCACTCTAGATCTGGAATGTAAATATAATCGGGGTACACATGTAATCATTATGGTAATGGCAATATGTGTGATAACGGTCCTCCTTTCCTGAAGGAAACTTCGCACATTCGCCACAGCCTACATATGTGCGAGCCATGTGTGACTAGCGCTGCTGATACGTGAGAGGCCCTGAGGTAATCTAAGGTGATAACATTTAGGGATCTTGGGTCACTTGAACGCGCGAGAGCGCTTATTGATAACTACCTATCCTAAGTCTAGTCAGTTGTCAACGACAATCGATTTTGGTTTCGAAAAACCCACCCAAATTGTGACAATCTTTCAAATTGGCGAAAATTTGGGCATAGTGGAGGGATGAGTTTTCGAAAAAAAAAACCATCTAGATTGCGACACTTTTTGATTTCGTTTACAAATTTCTTTAAATCAACCCTAAATTGAACATGTTTACCATCGGAGAAAATTTGGGCATAGTGAATGTATAATTTTTCAAGAAAAAAAACCGACCATAGATTTAAAATATTCACCATTGGGGTAGTTGGAGCATAGTGGAGGGACGATTTTTTGAAAAATTCATTTCAATTGTGAGAATTTTTGAAATCGGGGGAAATTTTGGCATAGTGGAGTTTTTTTTTTCGAAAAACCCGAAAATTGTGACAATTTTTAAAAACGGGGAGAATTTGAACATAGTGGAGGGACGATTTTTCGGAAAACCCACCCAAATTGTGGCTTATAATTGCAGTCGTAGTAGAGAAGTTGAGTTTTTATAAGGGAAAAAAACTCCACCTCACGAAAAAAAATTTTCCGACCCTCTTCCATCAAAGTTTTTATGATTATGTATAAAATATCTTAATGTAGGTTGAATTTTTGCACAAAGTCGCATGTTTTCATCATCAATTGTTATTGTAAATGATTTATTGATTACATACATTGTTTAAAACTTCAGTGAGTTTCAACCACAAAATCATCTTGATCAACGCCCTTTTCCGCCTTTTTTAGCTTGGACAAAAAAAAAGAAGAAACTCAAGTTAATTACAAAATTCAATCTCGAAATAGTTGGAAAAATAGAGGCTTTGAAGCATCACTATTATCAATAATTATCCACGGATATTCACAAAACGTAAAATTTGGGATAATTAACCAATGTTCCATTTAATTCTATTTCGAAAATTCAAGAAACCTATTACGAACTCTAGCTAGTTCCTAAATTTCTGCTAAACCTAAAGGTGAAGGAGCACTAGCCTTTTTCTAACTTTCTGCGATAAAATACACGTTTCAGAGAACGGGAATTTAATCGCAAAATGTCTAGAAAAGTACAGCTTGGACGGAAACGTAGACGAAGACTAGAATAATAGTGAATATCAGTTAGAAATGTAGACGAAGATCAGATAAACAGTGAATATCACTCAGAATAGCGTGTTAAGAATAATATTGCAGTAAACAGAGTCTGCGCGTCCTTTAAGATTCAAATCTAGTATCGCGGAGGGTAGCTCGTCCGCGACCTAGCCGTGCGACGCCGCGTCGCGACGGGGTCAAGCTGCGGCGATACAAGCGGGCGTCCCCCTAACATATGTACTTCCTCTACAATGTTTTTCTGATCCAAAAAGTGATTTAGGATCCAGATAAGGAGAGCTCTTCAGCAACATTAGGTTTGCTCGAATACCTTAGTGCTCTTCGTGGTCCACCCTGGTTCAGGCTCTAGTGAGCTCGTTAAAGACACAGTCCAACCTCAGGGATTGATTTTGATACTGTTGTCCGGCCACCGTGTATACTCTGCCGAGCGCGAAATCTCAGTAATTTAGGATCCAGATAAGGAGAGCTCTTCAGCAATATTATATTTGCTAGAAAATAGATTTTAAACAAAAAAAGTCGGAATATGTTTTTCAGTTCATTATACACAACTTGTGCCGCTATACATAAGCATACTGTCATATTTGTAAACTCTTCACAAAAAACTTGAACCCAACCTTTTATTTCAAATTCGAACCCTCGCAATCAGTATACAGTTACATAGGCTTTCATTTCAGAATCGAATAATTTTTCGGATCCAAAAAGTTAATCTGAAGGGAATTAAGAAAGAAGGGCGCACCTGACGCGGAGGTGTGTCCCTGCGCGCCTGCTGACCAAATCCTACGAGCGATAATGTATGTGTATTATACTTGCTATACGGAGACAATTTTTCGGATAATGGATCGATTCGGATAATGCCGATTTTTAATTTTCCGGATTTTGGCTCCATTCAGATAATACGCTTTTTCAAATTTTCGGATAATGGATATATTCAGATAATGCCATTTCTCCAATGGTTCGGATACGGATATCCGGTCGGATAATTTCGGATAACTTCGGATATTTTCGAAACAAAGTTGAGGAAAACGGTGAAAAATAAACCAGGCACTCAAAGCAAGCTTTGAAAACATCTAGGATTGCATTCGCAGCATGTTCACATACAAACTTCAGTCTTCATAAATGCATAATAATACAAACATGAAAACAAATTTTCAATTACTCTATCGTCGTTGGGAGGCATAGTATTATCCATACACAGATTTGATTCAGGACAAGTAGCTAGTAAAAAGTATGCAAAGCAACTATACTAAAAAAACTTCTGCACTGAATAACTAGCCGCTTGGTTATCTCACTTCACCACGCCCATTCTTCGGAGCCGCAACGACTCTTCCGATTTCGAAAGGAGGAGGAAAATCCTGGGTTGATGTACTGAATAGAAGGCGGTACGGAAAACGGGCGTGGCCTAGTGTAATTTTATCCGATTTTATCCAAAAATTATCCGATCTTATCCGAAATTTTACCTGAATTTTATCCGATTTTATCCGAAATTTATCCGAATTTTATCCAGTTTTATCCGAATTTCGACCCTTCGGATAATGGTTCGATTCAGATAATGCCGATGTTGAATTTCCCGGATATTGGTTCGATTCAGATAATGCGTTTTTTCGAATTTTCGGATATCGGATTATCTCGGATATCTGGTCTGATATCCGATTGGGAGTGATTCGGATACTAAGTATAATGTATATACATTTTGGCACGCGCAGTACCGCAGTAGAATGCGACTTGCAGCGTAAAGCAGATAAATTGTATCCGAAAGAGTCTGTCCGTACACGCGGTCAGCGTGCGTGTCGAGCGGTTGTCGCGAAGGCAATTTTTGAACAAACCTCCCCACGGCGGCAACCAAATGGCGGAGGTATTATTCTTTGTACGTCTAATGTTCATGCTATTTGACTTATAAGACAGCAGAAACTTTCGCGACGACCACTCGGCACGCACTTCGACTACGTAGGCAGACAGTCTCATTTTCGGATAGGCTTTATGTCTGATGGAATGACGTCGTTCTCACGGTGCATCGTGAGCGATTATCAGGCGTAACGATAACATTTTATAGCTTATTTAAGGACGACTCCTGGTCTTCTCGTTGTTATTGTGTTAGAAATATGGCAGTGCTCACTATTACAGGTATCCGACCTGATCTCGTCTCTGCGACCGCATCAATCCACATCGAACTCAGTAGCGCGAGCGTTGGAGGAGGCGATGTCGTTGTTCTTCGAGTCGCGAACTCGCTCACCTCGACGCAAGATCATAATCCTAGCTCATGACGGAGTCAACACTGACCTAGTCGCAGAGACACTTGAGGCCGTGTAAGTCGACATTTTCCCCTTTGTTCGATTCAGTCATACTCGAGGCGTTGAAAGAGCGAAATGTGTTAGCCCATAAATGAAGAATTATTAAGCACTTTCGTTCCAGGTCCAACGTAGAGAAGCTTGGTGCTGTGGTGTTTGCTATAACAGGTAGCTCTAGACCGAATGCATTTGCGTTGTTGGGTTACGCTGGTTCCCGCGATAGGATTTTCATTTCCGCTTCGGACAGAGCAACATTCCAAGAGACTCTTGACGAGGTATGTACTGAAAACTTGTTTTTGTTTTGAGTTTCATTGCGCTAACTTCATTTGGAGGTTTTCAAGAGTAAGGAAGACTTTCCGTGTTTGATTCAGGAATATTGCGCTACATGTATGTCCATTTCAGGCACTAGGTATTTGCGAACAGGTGCAATCTGCAGTATTACCAACATCGAAAACTCCCAGACGAAGAGTTCACGGAGTCCGAGGGCGACGTGCCAGGGAAGAGAAAAGTATTTTTGTTCCTGGACAGAAATGCGGCTACGAGAAGGTGGGTGGAGAAGACTATAAAATCTATAGTATTCCGTAGCTCAAAATTGTCCAAGATAAGCCCCGCGATTGGCTAAGCTGAAGTTACCAGCTTAAATGGAAAGCCACCCAGGATTCAAGACAGAAATGAAATGAATCACGGATAGCAAAGCTTTCAATCGAAGTATCTATGTCTATAGAATTCTAAAGACAGCACTGAATGATTGCGGTATCAAGCACCTGATACCAGAATTTTTCTGCATTTCTGTGAATAAATCTTGAGTGCCCCCTCCCCATTTGGGATAGCGCCAACGTGGGTTCAAGGGCAGATCCTTCTATCGAACACAGTACTCACAATAAGAATCACTTCGAAATTTCTGAGAGTCAGAATACAAGTAAACAATACTGTAAACATATTGACGAAAATTTTTGAAAATAGCTGCCGAAAGCAAAGAGCCGACGAAAGCTGAGCGGACTTGGTGGGAGAGACAAGTCGCCGAGTGGAGAACATCTCCTTATCTTGCTACTGGTTTGTGCATTTGAAATCATTCCAGTAGCCAGACGTGAGCGCTACCCTTCCTGCTCATTCAAAACTCGCCGGGTCGGTCTGTCATCCTTCTTTACAGCTCCAATAGCGATTTTAGCTAATCTCACACTGAGAGAGATCTTACAATAATCACCTATAGTATTAGGGTGAGTCATAAGTTCTTGGAATTTTTTATTTTTATTTTTCTCTTAAACACAAGGTAACAAATTTATTCAAAAAAAGAGCGATTACAACGAACAACTTTCTGCCAACGACAAGCGAGACTTCGAATACCGTAGTCTTAGAATGAGCGCTGCTCCGATGCAAAAAAGCGTCCAACTCGGTCCTCAAGTGCTCTTCGGTCTTAAGCTGCTTTCCCCTCAACCAGTGTTCGAGGCTTCTGAATAAATGGTAGTCCGATGGAGCAATATCTGGACTGTAGGCTGGATGAGGGAGAGTTTCCAACTGCAGCTCCTTCAATTTTTTCTTGAGTTTTTTCGCTATCGGCAGTTGTCCCAAAGCAGTAGGATCTGGTTACGTTCTCGTCTATTTTTCTCCGCGTTGGTGACCATTTCCTCTAGTTCTTGGCAGACGTAGTCAGCATCTATAGTCTTTCCTGGCGGAAGTAATTTCCAGAACACAACTCCATCAGTGGACCAAAAAACGGTCAGTAGACTTACTCGTCAAGATTCAGTGCACGATGCTGTTCGGCAACTCCAGCGATGTCTTCTCGATTCAGCAATTGCAGAGAAGAAACGACTACGAAGTTATTGCATACGCAACATCGTTCGCCTGAAGGATATCCTAAGACAGCGTGTCAATGTAGAATGTTGGCGAGAGTTGATCGGCTACCACAGTGCGAGTTGTGATGTGCTCAGAAGAAATACGAAGGAGAAACTTGAGCATAAGTTCGCCCAGCTCACTTCACCAACATTTCCGCCTTTCACACCTCAGTCAACTCAATCTTCACGATTTACGGTTATCGACAATGATCATGTGGATGACGACGTCCGAGCAATGTTGAATTTGGGACCGAATTTCTGCCCCAGACCAAGGTTTTCAGAGGAGATGAAGACGGACATCGTAACGGCGGTACATAAATTTTGGTATACACAAAGCTGGAGAGAACAAATCGGACCAACTGTTCCAACGTTGCAAGAAACGCTGCAGAAAGCTATTCCATTTCCCCGTACACACATTCGAATCCCGCAGCACACTCCCGATCTCTCTTCAAGAATTGCTGCACTAAAGCTTGAACTTGTCCGAGTTTTTGATCAACACAAGAATCGACCGACTTCCGACAACATGACTTCCGTTGAAAGAGCTGGCCTGAAGAAAGCTATGAATCTGAAGAGGTCTCTTCGATTTTCGGTGGGAGATAAATGCGGTGGCTTTGTCGTTACTTCGCAAGAACGAGACATCTCTCTCTGTGAAACGGTACTATCGGACACTACTACATACGAGTTGGCTACTTTTGAGCAACACAAGCGAGAATGTAGAGGACTGGAAACTACGATTCGAAAGATTCTCGGTCCAAAACTGGAGAAAAGGATTGTTACCCAGTTACTGCCAAGGAATACAAGCGTGCCAACGTACTATCAGCTGGGTCAAGACGCACAAGTTGGTAAGGGACGAAAACGACGGCCTCTTGAAAATTCCGACATCAAGACGAGGCCAATAGTGTCATCCTGTGGTGGTCCAACAGATCGTATCAGCTGGTTGCTACATCACCTACTATCTCCGCTCTCGCCCATGTCCCAGCTCATTTGAAAATGCTCAACAATTTCTCGAACAACTGAGACAACGCAATTTTGAGGGAGAGGAAAGACTGGAATATCAGAGTTTTGATGTCGTTGCATTGTACACGAATGTTGATACTGGCAGAGCTGTTGAGGCTTGCGTGCGTTTACTACGACAACATTGCCGAAGCCTTCAACTCTATGGTCTCAACAGTGAAGAAATTGAAGAGCTGCTGAGAAGTGTAGAAATGATGAGCACTTTCCGCTTTCGAAATGTGTTCTACAGACAAACGCGAGGATTGGCAATGGGAAGTCGACTGGCACCACTTCTAGCTATAGTATTTATGGACAGTCTTGAGCGGCCGGTACTATCTCGAAGAGTGCTATATTTTGGAAGATACGTCGATGACATTTTTATTGTTGGAAAATCAAGAGCAACCCTACGGCAGACGCTGGGAAGACTGAACTCCGCGTTTCCTTCCATCCAATTAACATCGGAAAGTCCAGCGGAAGACGGATTTCTACCGTTCCTCAACACGAAAATCAAGATCACAGAAGGTCAAGTTAGCAACATGTGGTATAGGAAATCGGCATCCCATAACATCCTCATTCATGCTCGGAGCTGCCATCCTACGTACATGAAATGCAACGTGATTCGTCACACGGTTACCACATCTTCTATGCTGACCTCGGTGAATCAACGTGAGGTGGAAGATCAAGTTCTCGAAGTGTTGCAGCAAAACGGATACGGCTCTATGCTGCGCCGATGCTGGAGACCCTACCGTTCATCTTGTGGTACACCACTCAATCTACCTTTCGTCACAGATTCTTTCGCAAAGGACGTGAACCAAGTCGTGAAGCAATCAGGCCTCCCCATAGTTCTGGGTGTTTCGACCACCACCGTCACTGCGACGACTACTAACAACATCCCGTCTATATGAGAGCCGATGTGAAAGACTAAACTGTACAATTTGTAGTGGTGGAAAACAAGGTGTGCCAGATGAGGTGCGTGGTTTATAAGGTGGAGTGTCTCTCATGTCAAGAGTTTTACATCGAGAGACAGCCAGACCACCTACCTGAGAATGGAGGAACATCTTAGGGCTTTACGTAGCCTCACGTCTACCCAGACAACCCATTCTCAAGGCACCGCACCTCCGGCATCCACTACAACATCCGCCACAACTTCGCGTTTCGTTCTTCACAGAAATCTGAGGGATAGGGTGGAGAGGAAAATAAAGGAGGCGGGGGAGATAAAGAACTGGCAACCACCGATAAATATCAAGCAGGAAATGAAGTCGGCGATGAGGCTTATCACTATATGAGGATGAATGATCAAGAAAAGCGCGACATATAAGACACAGTCGCCAATCATCCCTAATAAGAAGGCCCTCTAAGTCCGTCCCACTTCATTTTGGTCTACTGCTCCATCGTGGCCGCTCCCCTCCCTTCCCCTTCGGTGTTTCCAGTATAGTGTCAGGTCGGCGTTAGCACCCTGCTATGTTGCTGTGTAGTGGTGATGCACATTGTTTTGCAATTTTTCAGCGTACCTGAAGAAGGGCTTAGGCCCGAAACGTCGTGTCAATAAAGTTGTAAGAAGTTGAGCGTTCATATACAGTCATATCAAGAATCATCAATGAAGCTCAGGGAACCTACCATTTTGAGAGGTCAGTAGACTCTTTTTTTCCGTGGATATCCCGACGTTGCACAGGATCTGGCGACTCAAAGGGCGTAACCCACTGCACAGACAGGTCAGGATTGTTATAGTAGCACCACTTCTCATCACATGTAATGATGCGACCAAAAAAACTTCCTTTGTGGTGCCGTTTCTGTAGTTCTTGCCAAATGGCCATCCTGCGATTCCTGTCGGTGTCGGATAAAGTGTGAGGAATCACGGACGGCTTTTTCGGTCTCAGTTCCATATTGTGTAGCTGGCGAACTGCGGTCGACTGCGAACTCCTTGTAAGCTGAGCGAGACCTCTGCCGTAAAGGTGCGGGTTTTTCTCCAGCTCATTCGCCGCCAACGTGGGGTCGTGCATTCGTGGCCTTCCACATCTCGACTTGTCCTTCAGAGAGCAGCTGCGGGAGCGAAACTTTTGATACCAGTTTTACACAGTACTGGCAGCAATTCGAAACCTTCCTTCGTTGGCCCTTATTTCCTTGACAGTTTGAGCAGCTGTGAAACCTCTTTCGAAGTAGTGAAGAATCAGTACGCGAGCATGCTCTTTTTCCGACATTTTACTGAGCCACGAATGGCGTTTCGAGGGCTGGCAGGTATTGATTAACGAGGTTTGATCTACCTAGCAAACAACCGCGCACGAGTGGCATTTGATCTATTCGCGCGCGAATTAATATGAATTTTTGAAAAATTCCAAGAACTTATGACTCTTCCTAATAATATATTTGCCACAAAGTTTCAAAAGGTTTCATTGTGATCACTGCTTCCGGAGGAATCTAAAAAGATCTGGACAGAAGTGCGCATAATGGAGCATTATTTTTGTTACAAGTGATAAGATCCAACGTAACTTCTTGAAAAGCTCAGGGGTGGTTGTTCTAAAATGTCTTCTCACGCTGTATTCGGCCGGTACGCATTCGACTCTAGTATCTCTTAGATTTGAATGCTCCTTTGCACCAGCATGTGTGTGTGAGAGCACACGAGCGATGTCCCGGGCTGGAAGATCCAAAGCTATTGCCGTGCCCGTGTTATCATTACGTGCTCTTATTATACAGGGGCGCGAGCACCACAACGTTCTGAACGATTGGAGCCCCGCCCCTTCCATGGGGTTAGGGTCTCTCACAAAAGGGATAGTAGACATGTAACGATCCGCTGTAAGTAGGTCAGTGCTGCCACATTCCGCAACAAGAACATCATTGTCGCCACGGCCCACATAGAGGAGGCTTTCCGTGCTGTTAAGCATGATGGAGACCTCGGTGGTCAAAAGCGGTCTAGAAAATAGCTCGAGGACACATTCTACAACAGATCGCAAAACACCAGCTGCACTCTCTATAACTCGCCTATCATGCTTTTGCGACTGAGGCAAATGCCGCAGATTTTCAATAGAAAAACGAGAAAAGCGACGCGGCATTTGCCGCCGGCGGCAAACGCCGCAAAGTGCAGCTTTCATGCATTCGCGACGGCGGCGTCGCGAATCGTTGACCCCGTCGCTGTTTTTCCTTGGCCCCGTCGCCGTTCTCGATGGCCCCGTCGCGGTTTATGCGGCAGCGACAGGAATGATCCCGACCATTTCCGTCGCTGCAGCTGGACTCGTCGCAACCTGTCGTCTCGGGACCGTCACCAAACTCGGCATTTCGCCAGAGAAATCAGCTGATTTCTTCCTAGCATTTGGAATTCGGTTGCGCCATCGTCATTATTCAAATATTAGAAATTCTGGCAATATTGTTCAGTGATTTGCTGTAAATCTATTCTGCTGAACAACAAAAAGATTTATTCGCTAGATGTGTTATGATCCTTCATTTCACCGTTCGATTTCTAACAATTTTGAATGCATTTGCTCGTGATGTGCTCTTCCCGTTTCGATGTTATTTTACGAGCATTTATTCAAATGATTGTTGCAATTTCACCGTGCTTCATCCGAATCCATATCACCGAGCTATGCTGAATTAGACAGTATACTCTCTGATATAGGCTCGGAAATGCAGGTTTTTCTAATGCTATCCATAATATCCAAATATTTTCACTGAAATCTTCTTCTGAATATGGAAAATGTGTGAGTAATCACCTGATTTCATGTTTGGCAAAATGCCCAACCTTCTATGAGTTCGGCCTCTTGTCTCTTAAAGGCAGCGTTCACGATGATCATCCTCGTTGAGTTCCCACAGTGAAATGATAGGCGAAAAGGATCCTAGGCTCCTTGTGTCGAAACAACGGTAGCAAACGAGCCAGGAGCGGCAAAATAACGGCTGCAAACGAGCGTTTTGGTGCCCCAGACACGCCTGGTCCCAGACCCCTCGAAATGAACAAATGAAGACTCAGATTACAGGAATGATCAAGTCAAGAAAGTGCTGATAAGTGAGCTGACCGCTTCATTGCACTGATAGGTATCATTCTTCTAGCGGTCAATTCCTCCACGCTCAAAAATCAACGTAAACAAGAGAGGGCCTATTTTTGCTCAGAAACGCGTCTTTCGTGTCCTTTTTAAAGGCTGTGGTCACGATGAACAACGTTATAGAAAAAAACTACAAAAATCAGCTTAGATCAAAAACAGCTGAAAAACTAAGGTAGAGCGGTGAAAAACGGGCTAGAATTAGAGTTTCTAGGGCCCAAAGAAGCTGTTTCGTGCACACGTGCACAGCGATGACGAAAAAGATCGCCGTCTTATGCCGAGCAGTCAAAAATCATCGACATTCAGAGGACGAAATAATTGCAAATTTAATGAATAAAAACAGTTGAACAATGAAAACAAGCACTTCAGTCAATGTTTTTGACTAGATACACACATAAATTCGAAGGTTCATTGATTGACATTCAATTTCAAGCTAGCTGATGTTCTTGATATCAGAGGTCACCGATGCCGATGATGTGGAGTGGGCTCGTCCACCATCAAAAGACAAGAAAGTTCAGGCTTTAAATTTGGCCCAAAACAGCGGTTTTTTCGCGATTTTTTCTTATAGATCCTACTACTCGAGACCCAGAAAAGGGTTTAGAGGGAAAAAGACGACAAGCATATTCGATCGCGACCACTGCCTTTAAGCATGCCTTGCTATATAGGGCACCAGACTTTCCGTAAGCCGTGGAGATATCGGAAGTGAAAATTATCTTGAACACTGCCTTGAAGTAAATTGGCAACAAGTCGCGATTCACGGTTTTTTCTGTTTTCTGCCCAATTTTACCTATTTTTACAGAAAACAGAAAAAGTGGCCAAAAATGGGCAGAAAACAGAAAATTCCGCACACCCCTGATCCCGACACAACCGGCCAACAGGGTTTCGATCGCGCGCCAGGTATGCTCTACCTTCTTTGTAGCTGAAAAGCGTCTGATTAGCGGAGAACGAGAGAACTTTGTGTCCCATTAGGAGCGTGGTTACTCTATTATCTTCCACACGTTTCGTAGAGGGTATCGCGGTCGAATTAAACGCATCGAGTGCTGCAGCCCGTGCTGTTATTTGACGTGCTGCTTGGGAAAGAAGTGGCCATATTGTCCATCACACTGCCTTGTAGTCAGGTTGAAAGCGTATTGTAGTCGAATTTGACCACCGCACGTATCCTCTATTTCCAAGTGTGATTTATCTCCGTTCGTCGCCTGCGTCTGTGTACGTACGCTGCGTCTCCTTCTCACCACAATTTCTCGCTGTCTCTACCCTCGCTTCGCACAAGCGCGCGAGGGAACTGAGTAAATCTGGCTTGGAACCAGAGGATACAGTGCGTGGGTTAATCCCTGCAAAAATATTACAAAAACTCTCAATGGTTGAAAAGCTTTCCGAACCTCTTCTTTTTTTGCGTTATGGCCCAGATGAGCTACGCTAAAGTTTAGAGGCCCTCGTGTGAGATGAGGATTTGCTACTAGCTAACGACTTGAGAAAGTTCTAGTTAAAGCCAATTTTAGGTCGATCTTACGCTGGTTCTGGATACATCGGGATCAGTTTTCAGAGTGTTTGAGGACCAGCGCGCAATCGCATTGGACATATTGAACGAAATTCCTGTGGAGGCGTTTTCAGATTCCGTACAGGTGATCTTTTCCACCATACTGTAGCATGGTTTTACAATGTTTCGGACCGTTTTTTTCTAATAATGCACTGTGATATGACTCCAATAGAACTATAATCCTGCCTGCGATTTCAACTTGACCAGTGAAATTATAATTTCCTTCGTAGTTAGTACAGCTGGCAGCCTCTCCGCTGTTCGCAATAATTGATATCGAGAGTCCCTTAAGAATGCCTCAGAGTTTATGTACTCCACAGCTGTTGAAGTATGAGTGAACGTGTTCAGGTGTCAGTGACGCGGTTTGCTGCCAATGCTGACGTCATTCTACCGTTTTTGAAATCTCGAACCGTATCGGAAATAAAGGACGCCGTGAAAGAAGTGAGATTCACTGGACAGAATACACGAATCGCCAGTGCTGTGGAGATAGCACTGGACGAAATGGAGCGCGCCCGACGACCAGATGCCAGACAGGTGAGATAAAATAACGAGTAGTTTTTTTGGCCTCCAATTCTTTACCTGAATAGCAAAGAAAATTTTACTCAAATTTTCGACTTCATAATTTCCTGTACTTGATCTCGCCTGATATCATTCACATACTTTAGTGAAACAAAGTCCCCATAAATACATATATGTAGACGCCCAAAAATATAACAGCTCGGGGTCCAGTTGTGATTTTATCGCTGAAGCAATCCAATTAATCAGTGTTGAGTATTATTACACAAGATGCCGACTTGATCACAAAACGCTTGGCTTCGAGCGAGATTGAACGAGCATGTTCCCTTTCTGGGGGAGCGCCTTATCGCGTTGCACCATCGAAGCCCCAGCGTCGCTTTCACTCAGCTGTTCGCTAAATCATCACCTAAGCAATCACCCACTAAACGCTGAAATGCAGTTACGGCAGAAGAAACATCAAAAATCGTGTTGCTGAGTGTTATTGGATTTTAAAAGGTTTCTTCTATTACTATGTCAGAATCCTAGCCACGTTCATGATGCACTCGGTACTTTTTAGATATTCGTATTGATCTCCGATGGGCACGGACAAGAATATTGGAATGTCGTTCAGGCCACTGGAAAACGTCTACAGGTGCTTCAATATTTCTAGATTTCATACGCATTTTTCCTTGAAGGCAGCATACACGCTCAAAATTGATAAATTGATATCAATAATATGGATTGAATCGAAGGTCCGAAGCTGTTCGTATCAAGAAATAACGAAAAACCCGAAAAGAAGCGAATAAAATGAAGATATAACGGTTTCCTTTGTACTGGTCCGGAAGTGGACGAGTCCGCATTGGCTGAAATAGCGCAGCTAGCGACAAAGTGGTTGGGATAAAGACGTTAATACACTCGTACGGCCCTTGCTGGAAAGCGCACGCCCACAGAAGCGTAAAGAGTGAGCCATAATGACCGTAATCGAGCATTAAATATTCGTATCGAGGGGCGGAGTGCGTAACGGTGGGCGGAGAAAGGAGACTGGTGACTCGTTGTGGCTTAAAGACGGTAATTTCAACTCGTTTTTGGCGCTTGCAACTTCGTAAGGGTTCTACTAGTGCTCGTACGACACTAATAACGTAACTATCTCAACAACATTTGCCAGCTTGTACGCTGCTTTCAACCTGCATATGGCTATGGTTGATGTAGCCGAAATATAAATCTATAGAAAGCTTATAATTCTGAAAAAAAAAACTTGTGGAATTTTACATGGGCTTCTTCGCAGCCAAATACGTTTTAATTTAGGAGACAAAGGCTGAGTTATTTGCTGTATCAGCAAGTCGGGACTACAACGAGGCCGAGCTTCTGATTTATGTCGGCGACGAAAGTAGGGTATTCGTCGGCTCGAAGTATAACGGGTATGTTGAAAAACTCGTTTTTTTTATAGAACCTATTAATGGTGTCCCAACAGCCACTCAGTTTTCTCGAAGCGCTATCCATGATGACCCCCCCATAAGCAATAGTTCCTAACGGGGGTGAATTCTACCCAACTGAAAGAAATAATTCTCCGTTCTAATGATTCGCCTTCAATAGTTTTCGAGCTTATGCACGAAATAACTTTGTGGGTGTCAACTTTCCCTAGTCTATGAGAATTGAGAAATAACATTTATAGTGTACCCCGCCTTCAAAAGGAATCTAGATCTAAGACTACGTGGCTTTCAAGATGCTTTCAAATGTAGTCGAAAGCTCAGCAAGTTGACTCGATGCTTCAGATTCCTATCAACCCTTTCATCATACGTCAAGGATTGTATTTTCAAAGGTCAAAAACCTCCGGCCGTGAGCTCCGGCAGAAATTCGCTGGTAAGAAAGCTATCATCTTGGCATTGAGATATGATCAACACATTATGGAGGCTGTATATGTATAGCACATGACATCTCTTCATGCAGGACTTCTCGACCACACAAGAGAGCCCAATTGAGGAGCCTACTACGACAGTTGCCTCAACCTTGGAAGAAGCCTCTGCTAAGAAGCTGGAAAACATTGCAACGACCGAGGAAACCCCCATTGACAACAGCTCTTTCTCGTCAACAGGTGAGGAAATTTATCTTGCATGAAATCGACGGTTCCCAGAAAATTGTTTTAGCTGAGTCTTTCAACGATGCGGATAATGGTGACATTGACGGCAGGTTCATTGATGATGTCACCGAGGTTGACGCCGCAGATCGGGCCAATGAGAGGAAGGCGGCGAGGCTGAGAGATATTGCTCAGGTCCGCATAAATAGACTTTATCTTTGGGCGAGAAATTACTAATAGCTATTTGTCAATGGACTCTTTGGAAATGAAAGCGTAATGCTTGCTAAAGGTCGAGCTCAAGTAGACCTGCAGTTCATGAAACTATTACATGCACGAGTGTTCTCGGCAGACAAAAAAGCTGGGAAAGCGTTTTTTGTGCCCGTTTGTCGCAACCCTATTCAAATCGGTCCGTTTGGGAATCTAAGGAGACACTTGGAATTAGCATCGAGAGCTCATACTTTTGAGATGGTATACATCCTCTGTTTCGGAGCGAATTTCGGATCGTTTATCGCCTGCGTCTGTCTACACGCGTATGCCGCGTCTTCTTCTCCCCACCCTTTCTCTCTGTCACTCCCCTCGCTCCGCACAAAGCGCAAAGGAACATAGTAAATTTGGTTCTAGCACAGAGGATACATGGCTTATTTTTGAAGAAAGCATCAGGGCGTGATCTGCTTCAATTCCAAAATCCCATTTTGCGCGTCTAATGATGATGGTTGTGTTCGCCTATACACGTTGATCGAGTAAATTATGTGTCACTCAAAAAAAAAAGGTTTCTATGTTGCTCCCAGATGTCTCTTTCGATTCCCGGATAAGCCATTTTGAACAGAGTTATCAGAGGTATGATGAGGCAAAAGAAAAGTTTTTTCGGCCCGAAACGTAAAAGTTACTACCGGTATTCCAACCAGGGTTAGGCTGTCTCAGACCCCTGTCAGACTTGGCCGAAATACCGACCGAGTCCGGGGCGGAAAAACCGACCTCGGGTGCACTGGCCCTACCCGTGTGCGAGCGTGGAACACCAGTATCGCTTGGGGAGACTGCGAACGCAAGCAGACGGTCGCAGACCGACTCATTGAATGAATTCGCTGAACCCTTCTGTCACTATTTCGGTGCGTATTGGCCAGTGTGACTCGGTAGATGAACGAGTTCTGATGATGGGGGGGGGCATGCACTGCTACCGAGAAATCATGTACGGTTTCGGCAGTGATCGGACAAGGTGTAAGAGTGTAATGCAGATTAGAGGGGGAAAGGGAGGGGGGCGGGGTTGTTTATATGGAGACGGAGAACAGCGGAATCTGAGTGATTGAGCAGCTAAAAATCGAAGACTATGTCGTAGTAATTGAGATTTCCATTTACTGTTCGATGTTCAGAGCTCTTCAACTTGTGACGTAGACCTCGTTCTGATTGTTGATCGATCACAAAGCGTTGAAAGCGATTTTAAGAGGGAAATAGAGGTCAGTTGCTGTTAAAATGTTGTTTTAAAGAAATCACTGTGAGCGCGTACCCATTGTATAACACTTTCTCAGCTCTACCTGAGGTTCTTTACCCAAAGTTGGGTTCGGGCTAAGATATAGTGGATAGCAATTAATCAGACATGTACCATATGATAAAACGTAACTCTCTTTGAACTCCTTTCATTTCGCAGTTGGCTATTCGCTCCGTGGAACTATTCCCCATCAATGAATTCTCTTCTGGTCGAATCCGAGCTGGAGCCGTCAGCTTTGCAAAGGTAAGTTTTTTTCTCCATAAGTCCGTCTAGATTTCGCTGTCATGGAAATCGATTCATTTATAACTTTTCAGGATGCAAAGCTAGAGCTACCCTTGAGACTTAGTCAACGAGAGGTGGTCGTGAAAGCAGTTGAAGGGATCAATCATACTGGTGGATCAACATCTTCTGTGACTGGAGCAAGACTTGCGCTGCAGGTGACATGTTGATCTCGCGAAAAGTAACAGTTCTCGACCATCTAGAGCATTTTTTAGCAACTGATTTCGACAAGAAGATCGAACGCCCGCCTTGTCACGCTGCTTTTCACCGATGGACAGAGCCAGGATTACTGGAAGGAGCTCATCGCAACATCTATGTTAGCTCTTGTTAGAATACAGATTTTCTCGAATATTTTGGGTATATATTTACGCACTCCAAAAACATACTGATGCTGGTGATATAGATCACATTTTAGGCGCCTTCGTGACATTCCCAACAGTGTGTTACTGGCGATCACTGCCAGTCAACAGTTCTCGCAGAGCGAACTGCAAGTAAGCTTTTGATTTTCCGCCTTAGAGGCTTCGAATGATTTCTTCATGGAAAACTGGTTCATTATAGGTATGGGCCGGAGAATCGTCCAAGGTGTTCCGCTCAAACGAGGGAAACAGCTTCCTTCACGCCGTGAACAGGGAAGTACGAAGATGCAGCGGTAAAGACGAACTCCAGAGTAAAGCTAGCGAAGTGGAAGGACTCTTGAAGAAAGAGGAACTTGCCAATCAAACGGAGAATGCCAACATTCTTGAATTCACTACTGCGTTACCAATCGCCGAATCTACTTCTGCCTTGATTGAGGAGAATATCGACAATAATCAACTGCAGGACTCGACAACTACGGGAGAACTGGTGATAGTTTCGGGCATTTGTAAGAAGCTCCGCATTCAATGTTAGGCTCCGTCTATAGCTAACGACCAACGGCGAGCGTTACGTCGCTGATACGCTGAAACACAACGCTGAAACCCTGGCGCACAACGCTCAATCGCTGGCGCCTGCAGCGTGTCCGAGCACGTCGAGGGGTTACCTATGGTATCGATAATATTAGTTACGCAGTTACGATACCGCCGACATCAGTGGCAGGCTGGCTGCAGTGGTATCTACGGAATGAAGTCAATAACAAAGCTTACAGGCACAGTCCAACATCAGAGGTAATTTTTGATATTATGGTCCGTCGGCCGCCTATAGCAACCCTGCCAAGCGCGAAATCTCAAGTCACTCAAATAAGCGAGAAAAAGCTAGGAAAATGTCGGCCACGCCCCCTTGAAAGAAAAAATGGGTAATGCCCACCGCCAGCTTTCCGACTTCAGTAGGGAAGATACGCGCGAATGATTTCATGTAAAACCTATGTTCTTCGATGCGCTTTCGGGCTGGCTTCATATTGTGGCCTGCTACTTAACGATGGCTGCGAATAACGAAAAAATACAGGCCCGAGACAACTCGTCCGAGAACTTCGACCCGTTCAAAATCGAAATTTTTGAGGAGCCGTTTTTGAGGGTTCGTAGAGTGTTCTGAGTGATTCTAGAGACAACATTGTGATCAGCGTGAAATCTTCTCCAAGTTAGGCAGAAAAACGAAAAATGGCTTCTGAAGTTGGACTGTGTCTTTAACGATGCAAAACCCGAGCTTAACTCTACGTTCGCAGCTAGCTGTGGACGCTTCCGCTTCCTCAGCGACCGGACATTTTTTTTTGCAGACATCGTTATCAGCAGTTACGTTTCGCAGTGTCCGCCCGCCCGCTTTCGATGTGAATCGAGATGAGAAGCTCTTTTGGAAAGCCTTAGAGACTGCAATACTTCATATTTTTGCACAACTCGGTCGAAGCATTGAGTGAATTTTCCAAACGCAAGCTCTCCCTGAACCGAATAGAGGCCCGTTAGAGACAACGCGGAAGGATGAGGACAGACCGAGCTGCCGATGTGCTACAACGGGACAGTTTGTTTAATGCCTCATAGCCCTACGAGCTGCAAAGATTTTTTCGTAGAGTTGAAGAAGTCTCGTGTGTTATGTCTTCACATCGAGGATGACTCCTGTGGGGAATCGGTGGCTATTTCGCGCAGGCCCAATACCATAACGACGTTAGTCCCACGGAAACATTCTCAGCTGAGAAAATACTACCTGTTCACATTTACCTCTTAAACCGAGTACTATGTATCACATACTGTATGACAAAAACCACAAACACCACAAACCCTTAATAATCAGTCCGGTGCCTCCGACCACTTGAGTGTTTTCGCCTATAATTACTCACCCAAACTTTAGCCAGTAAGAAACACTATTAAATGTAAGCATTTGTATGTGGCAACTATTAAGAGGTTAAAAGAGGGTACAAAAGAGAAAATTGGACCACGTTCGGCAAGAGTACATCACTATATTAGGGCAGTGGTATACTTCTTCGACACTCGGTCGCGATCGCTAAACACAACTGCAAACTCTTAAAGGACTGGTCATTGACACAGCCTCCGCAGATTTGCGTATTATATCGTGCACGCCCGAGAATGCAGACCAATCCTCTGTTTTTCATTACACTGGCGTACACTCGCTGCAAATTCTGTGTCAAAGTTCTGCAGAAATTGAGGCTTTTATATGCAAATTTATCGTTTTGAAGGCTCCTCTTCCGACGAAGTTACTGAAATTGGGTAAAACTCAAAAGATTTGAATTGTGTATTAAAAGTAAATCCTACTCAGTGCAAAGGTTCTCTAGGCAAAGAAAATCAAGAATCCGGATTTCGTTTCGCGAAATTTTCCGAAGGAGATGGTGTACACAATGATGAAGGAACACCGTACAAATGAAAAAGCTATGCAAAACCATAATGAATCTCGATACGTAATGAAAAAGCAATAAGAAACTATGAAGAATTCCCAGTGTAGCGACAAAGAATTAAGAAAACACAAACGGGATGAGAATCGCCACTGGAAATCGTGTCATTGTGCTGGTCGCATGCACCGCACAGCGCTAATCGACAACGTCAGCGGCAAGGTATGACACAGTCCGGGGCACTCGAGGTATGACACTCCATCAAATCGTCACCGCGACGGGCGCGCGCCAGCTGTTCCTGCGATGGCCGCAGCCTTGTTCTGATGCTGGTCCCGCCGCGATCGGTGCTAGATGACATGCCTGTCGCTCATGAAAACCACGTAGTGTACCATAAACCCTACGAAATATAGATTACTGAGAACCGGCCATAACTTCGTTGGGTGGAGCCATGTACTCCACCAACCTTCACCCCTGGGCAGGTGAAGTGGGCAACCTTCACTATTGGGAAAACCGGTGACAACCGGTGAAGCACCCCAAAAAAGAATGAAAGTGACCCAACACTCATGCAAGCCATTTTCAAGATTGGGTGGGTGTCACTGCCGGTTTTTCGGCCATAACTTTTTTACCCTAAAAGATATCCCTTTGGTGAAGGTTGTTTTTGGAATCCCCATAAAATTCTGCACCGAATAGTGTTCTCAGTTTCGAAAAAAAATACGCTCCCCTTCTACCAGCCGATTTCAGTTTATAAAGTGCATTTTTCTCGCCTGAAGTGATCGGTTTTTCGTCTGTAACTTTTTTGTGCTTGTACATAGGCCTTTGGTGAAGGTTTTGAAATCTCGATGGAATTCTGCGTCGACTGGTGTTCCCAGTTTGGAAAAATATTTTCTCGATCCTTGATCCTAACTCATTTTACGAAACATCAGTTTTTCGCCTATAACTCTTCAACCGTTGAAGATAGTGACTGGTGAAGGTTGTTTTTGAAATCTACGTAAATTGTGCGTCGAATGATATATCGGGTTCCTTACTTTGCCTGCTCCATAAGCCAGCTAGGTCGGTGGAGCCGAGCTCCATAGTTATCTCCATAGGGTGCTCTCGCCTCTATGGTGTAAGCAGGAGACGCAGAGTTCTCCTGAAGCCTACAACGGGGCTCGGCTCCACCGACCTGCCTGACTTGTGGGGCAAGTAAAGTTAGGAAACCAATATATCATTCGACGCAGAATTTTACCTGGACTTCAAAAACGACCTTCACCAGAACCCTATCTTCAACGTTTAAAGGGTTATAGGCGAAAAACTGGTGTTTCGTAAAATGAATTAGGCTAAAGGATCGAGAAAATATTTTTCCTAACTTGAAACACTAGTCGACGCAGAATTCCATCGAGAGTTCGAATACAGCCTTCACCAGGGACCAATAATTTCAGGCGAAAAAAAAATGCACTTTATAAATTGAAATCGGCTGGTAGAAGGGGAACGTATTTTTTGAAAATGAGAACGCTATTCGATGCAGAATTTTGTGGAGATTCTGAAAACAACCTTAACCAAAGAGCTATCTTTCAGGATAAAAAGGTTATGGACGAAAAACTCATTGATTTTGGTGAAAGAAACGTTACTTCATAAATTGAAATCGGCTGAGAGACTGGAACGTATTTCTCTCAACATGAAAACATTATTCGACGCAAAATTCCATGAAGACTTTAGAAACAGCTCCGTTCAAAGATTCGTCTTAAAGGGCAAAAATTTTTTGAGCGAAGAACGGGTAGTTTTTCAAAAATCGCTTCAAAAATTTTAAGAAAAAATTTTGACTCCAAGACAGCTCAAAGGAAATTTCTCATGACCTAGGCAGATCACTTCATTAAGAATAGTGAATTTCAAAAGGAGGTCAGCTAACGGAAAAAATGTTTCAAAATTAATGATTAAAAAATGTACTGAATGCAAAAAAAGAGGATTGAGAAAACGTCAAATTTTGAAGTTGCAAGTCTATAGGGAACCTTCACCATTCCTCACTCAGGTATCCTGAACAACCTTCACCTCTCGGACCGCTGTCTCCACCCCAGCGAACCTATGGAACCGGCCGACATCCAGCTGGAAGGGCAAACTCATCACGAGCCCTGTATTAGCGCCCAGGAAGAAAAAAACTAGGAGCTCCAAAACACTCAATGCACTAAAAAGGATACTTAGGATGGACACACAAAGCGAGAGCGACTGCATTCGGTCATGGCAGACATGCAGCTATCGGACGCAGCTCATCGATCCGAAACGGCTCCGGTGGCTACTGTTTCGTAGCTATCGCTATGGGACCAACTGCACCGCGAACCCCTCTAGGAGCGATAGCATCGCGCATTCGAGACAATTTTCTCTGTCAAAATTTACTTGTATGTAAAGTTTGGCCACAAGTGACTGTCCGCCCAGGCGGTCGGCGTGAGTGTCAAACGGCTGTCATGAAGGCATTTTTTCCAACATAGAAATCGATTAGTAGAAACACTTCACCAATTTCGAAGAGCGCCCCAATTAGATATCTGCAGCCATGAGCAGGCTCATCCGAAATAAAGCCTTTGCTACGGCCGCTCAACACGTACGCCGAGAACGCGTGGGCGGACAGTCTCGTTCGGACAGACTTCACCTGTGGAAGTCTATTCATCGGAGTCCTTTGAAATCTCAGAGTATGATCGAAGGCAGACAAATATCGCGAGGGTTCCGCAGTGAGTTGTGTAGCTGAGGTTGAAGCCCCTGTTCAGCACGTTGTATGTTTATGGAGGGTTCGCTCTTCGATGATGACGAACGGCATGCATCGGTCTCGGACACTTTGATGGTGTGTAAATTCGGTACACACGATATCCTCAAATCGCGTTTTACTTAGCTAAGCAGCGCACCTGGTCATATTTTGAAGGGATTCTCGCAAGGGTCTAGAATACCCGAACAGTTATTATGGAGAAAACGTGAGCCTACCTGCTTTCACTGTTCCTTGTAAAAAAAACGCTTCAGGAACTTCTGCGGAGTGTATCTTCTGCCTCAACCGCTCCCGACCTGGGCTTCGCAGAAGTTCAGACTACCGTTGCAGCACCGGAAACCACAGCGGCTGAGGGGCTTTCTCCAGCCTTGAGCGGTTTGAGTTCTAAAGTTCCAGACTTGGAACCTAGGACGGTAACCCCTGAATCTGAAATCGAAACGACGTCTTTAATTGACGGCAGTGGTGGTTCGTCGTTTACCTTAGCGCTGTTTCGAATACCTTACCCACTTTCCCTTGCTTCAGAGGAAGGATCCGGTGCAGATGCCACTGCCGAGGAGAGAAGAGCGCATGGAATTCGTACGGCGAACGATGTTGTTAAAATTGCTGAAGGGAAGGAACGTGGTGAGTTCGCCTATCACCCTTTTCGACATATAGCCTATCTTGAAAAAGCAAGCAGGGTGGGGCCGCATCGCGTGATAAAGCATATCACAAGTGAATTTTCTTAGTCGCGCCGACGACTTTATAGCTTTCCTTTTGATATTTTATAACCGAGTGGACCGTATACTGGGCGAAGAACTTCAAGCAATTAATGAAAAGTCGTCGGCGGGCTAGGAAAACTCACTTATGATCTGCTTATCTTCCACCTGGTTTACTTTTTCCAAGGTAGGCTGTACACAAATACTCATTGTTGCACCGGGACCACTCTCTTCACAGCGCTCTATGATGCCGTTGAAATATGTCGTTCAGGAGCCACAGATTCATCTTCATGTATGACAGATCTGATGTTTGTGATTGACACCTCGACTAGTGTGGAGGCCGAATTCCAACAACAACTGCAGCTGGCGGTTGATCTGGTAGGTAGTGTTTCTGACTGTTGGACCTCCTGCGAGTTCTTCATACTCACTTGTGGACAAGTACATAGCGTTGGTACGGGATTTTACGATACCACCCTGCGCGTGAAAATCACCTTTTTTAATCTGAGATTGCTCAGCTTAAAATCGCAATCATTACAACTTGCTTTGAAGCTCCTTGGGATACCTGGGACGGTAAACTCCCAATTACACAAATTGCCATCAGGTTGAGTACCACATCAAACAATAAGAGTACTTTCCATCGATATGGTGAGGAACGATCTGGGGAAGGGAATCTGATGTAATAAAAAATTTGATGTCCTTTATGTCGATTTCTATCGTGTGTAGACGAACCGGGAACCTAGCGAAGGATCCTGCGAGAAAAACGCTGTGAGCCGCACTCTCCTGCCAACTGTTCCAGGTGAAGCGACTACCGTCCGAACATTTTGAGGAGCGGATCAGAGTTGGAGTTGTAGTGTTCAATGCAAGATCGTCAGTCGCTCTTCGTATGGGAGAACTTCGCTCGAGGTGTGTTTTGCACGCTCATGTATCAGCTTTTTCCTATCGACTCAATTCTGCAAAGAACTCCTACAGATTGCTATTCAAATGAAAATTTATTTACAGGTCTTCTGTTTTGGACCTGCTACTTAGCCTACGTCATTCTGGGGGATCAACGTCTGTTGCCAGTGGAGTCAATACGGCCATAGACGAGATCGAAAAAGATCACAGGGCTGGAGCTCGGTGGGTGGCTTCGTCGATCAAAGATCTTGATGCAGGTGGCGACTTCCAGTAATTTTAGAGGTTCTTGGAATTTCAGTCTCATGGTTGTCTTGCTGTCTGACGGTAATAGTCAGGATCACTGGAATGAAGTGATCAAATCGTCAAACCGTCTTCGAACTGTCGGTGCTGACGTATATGCCGTAACCATTAGTAAAAAGTACATGTTCAGGTCAGTGAGTTCCCTATTCATTCAAATTTATGAGCGGCGATGCTGTTGAGAAAATAGTAGGATCAACTCTGTTCGAGTCGTAACTATCTGTTCTCTTAGCTACATATGTTTTGAAGGCGCCAGGCAACCCGCCTAAACTTCGGAATGCAGTATAGTCGCCTCTGAATTCCCTGTCTATTCATATGAGTAATCTTTGCATCGCCCGTGGTGGTGCACTGCTGGTGGCATCAGCTGCCGCGATCGAGTGCGACGTCGGCAATGCCATAAGTGACTGGACTAGAAATTTTAAAGCGCTGATACATGTTGGTCTCAAATGTGCAGGCCCGAACCAGTCTGCTAGGATAGCTGATGGAAACAACACTTCACTGCGCCTGGCACCCAAGCCAGGCGGTTGCACCTGGCTTGGGTGCCAGCCGGGTGCAACCGCCTGCCTCGAACGCAGTGATATGCGCACTCAGGTGCTGCCAAGAACATCGACAAGCTGGGAAGCTCCCCGCAAACGATCCAGCCACTGTGGCCGTGTTCATGAAAAGGCAGGCGCTGGAAGGGGGCGTAACCATCCCGTTCCCGGAGTATGACAACCAGTTTTGTGCCTCCCCTGTCCAAATTTCAATAGTGGCGGTCTCCTCTATGCCACCTGCAAGAGCAGAGACAGGCACGAGTAGCCACCCGCAGAAACGAATTCTCAGCTCCGCTATCAATGCATTTCGGCGGGCACAGCATACCCGACCTCGATTGATAGGGTGGAAGGGGCAGAGCGAGCGCTGCCTGCCAGCAACGTATATATTGACCACCCTCTGAAAAATGAGGTCGACGTAGTACGCAGCCGTAACTCTCTCCGTCCACCCGCTAGGTGGCTAGGAACCCTCCCATCCACCCGCAAGGTAGCCGGGAGCCTTCATGTCTACATGTCGGGTACCCAGCATTGTGACGAATTCTCTCGAAACAATGTTACAGAGAATTGGAGCTGTACGCAGGTGATAAACTGAGAGTCTACATCGACGCTAGGGTTAGACAGTTCCTCGACGAAACGGAACAGGCTGTAACTCATTGCGGAGGTACTGCAAAAGTGAGTTATCATTAAGTGTTGTCTTTTCCTTTATTT
Organism: Aplectana chamaeleonis; assembly: GCA_029168955.1. Taxonomy (NCBI): domain Eukaryota; kingdom Metazoa; phylum Nematoda; class Chromadorea; order Rhabditida; family Cosmocercidae; genus Aplectana; species Aplectana chamaeleonis. The sequence goes on from JAPDOI010001878.1 coordinate 49,547, forward strand.
TTGTAGATACTTCAACTTTCATTCGTTTTGTTATTTTTTTGCAGGGCACACCTCAGGCAATCGTTCTGCAGGCTCCCAAGTGAGCTACCTTATTTTCTGCTCTCTTGGCAAGCCAACCACTCCTGACCATGTTTCAGGTCATGTTCATCTCTTGTGGACTTGGTGATTGTGTTGGATATCTCAACACCCGTCGAGGATTTCTACCGAGAAAAACAACTTGCCGTCGATCTTCTCAAAGCCCTACCAGCTAACGCCTTTGAAGTACATAAGAACATTTTTCAAATTTGAAAATACTATATTTATTCATTGAAGGCGGGTCTTGCCAAAATTAGGATTTTAGGATTACCTGCTAAACTGGTGTTTGGCTCAGTTTGATCCTGAAGACGAATACATTAATAACTTCTACGCTTTTCTAGCCTGAAAGAAATTGAGTTTGAAGCGAGCTTTCAAAAAAGGCTGCAGAAACACAAGGAGGCGAAGCTGCCGCATGCGTTCGGATGAAAACCTACGAGCACCCCCAAATAAAGGCACTATATTGGCATACTGTTCGTATTTATTACATGGTAGACTTTTAGAATATGAACACATAAGAAAAACTGAATGCTGTGGGAAAAAATCGATTCAATCAATATCGTCCCGCTAGATGCGAGCGTTAGGGGCGCCGCGTGTACTATCGTTCGCCGAGCCGAATTCCGGCCCGCAATTGCGGACCACGTCTGTTGCATCATGCGGCCCGTGATAATCGTGCTGTGAGTGTCGCGTGATGCAAAAGCCTTAGTCCGCAAATGCGGACCGGAATTTTGCCCCGAGAACGACAGTAAATAGGAGCTCAATACCTCAAAGAGCTTACTAATATTATCGCACCCCATCCTTTTACATCTAAAGCTCGCGTTCAAGACATTATTGAACTATGGAACATTGGCCCTCATTTTGAACACCTACCTGCGAAGGCCTGAGGCTGTGATTCGCGAATTCGATTTTAAATCTTTGCCGGACTTTGCCTCTAAAAATACCTATTTAGCGGCGATTGGCGGTCTCCATAATATCCTTTGCTAACGTGTCTTCAATTGTGACACCACTGGGACTCCTGCCAAAGGATGAGGTTATTTTCGAGTTGGAGCGCTTAGGAAATGGAACTGGACCCGCAAGTCTCACAAGTGCTGCCGTCTCTGCCATTGCGGTGAGATTTTCAGATGCGAAATTATATTTTGGCATGCTTACCACTTTTTCAGGAAATCAAATCCCATCGGCGCGAAGGCTCCCGAGTTATCGTAGTAATAGTGTCAAATGGCAACGGTGGTGAGGACAAGTGGAGGAACGTGAGGGTTGGTTTCTGCAATAGTTTCTATGCGAAGTTGACGAAAAAATTGTTACAAGCATGAGTTATTTATGAAATATTGTAGAAGTCGTCGGCTGCCTTACGCTCTTCCGAAGCAGAAGTGTTTGCTGTCTCATTGTCGGAAACAGCAAACGTGGAGAAGCTGAAAGCATACACTGACGCGGAAAATAATCTGTTCCTAGCTGACCAGTCGGACAAATTCATCCAGGTTTGTAAGCCTTCAAAAACGTTTATTCCGAGAATTTCCTTCCGAGAAAGTGGAAAGCTATTCTAGGAGGTGGGCTCATCCATTCTATCGTGTGCTGCAAGCGCTAGCGGTGTGAACAAGTGAGAGTTCAAGATACTATCATGTGTTTTCAACAGGAAGGACTCGTATTAGGCTAGGGCTGCAATCACTATCTCATTTTAGTATTGAGAGCGAAGACGCAATCCTTCAACCAAACAGCAATCTTCGGGAAAAACTGGAGAACTTCAGACCCGACAAACAGCGGAGAAGGTGGAGTTTTGTAAAATTTGAGTTTATAGTTGTGGGGGGTGCACAATTCTCCCCAATCGTCACATGCAGACTGCGGTTGGTCTCCATGCCTTGCTACCGCCATATGAGGGAAACTCCGCCTAATCAATCAATTAAGGGAGGCTCTGAGCAACCTTGTTATTTGGGCCGCAATCTCCTTAGCACGAGCTGCTGCGATGATGACGTAGTTACGGCAAAAGTTTTGCGCATTTCACTCCTTGCTGTAAAAGGGCTCTCTCAAATCGACAAGGTGCTCGCTTTCGAAGCGCGTCCTTGTGGAACTGAACTAGAGTGCACAAATGAGGGTGGACTTATCGCTTACAGTTTAAGATGCCCGTACAACAAGATGGATCTGCAGATTATTTTGGATGCATCATCTTCCCGCCGAGAGGTAAGTTGCCTCATCTAGCTTTCATTTACCAATGCTCGTACAGTCAGACTCACTAAACGCAGTTCTCAGGTATTCGAGCACCAACGTGAGCTGGCGCTATCACTGATCGAACGCCTTCCAATATCCGCCGATGGTTCTGAAGTCGCAGTCGGAATCAACAGTTTTACGGCAGTGCCAACAATCCGACAACCTCTTGGCTTAGGCAGAGACAAGGCGGTGAGGCAGAAGAACTTTTACAATGTTCTTATAATGACAAGGAAGTCCGCGAAGTATAAACGCAGGACGGGGAGTAGGTGACGGTGTCAGCCCGTCCGCTCTAACCAGAGTTTAAGTGGTTCAACTATGTTGACAATAATACCATTTTTCAAACCTTTCCAAGGCTGAAGACGATTCTGAAACGAAATTCCGCCAATCAAATTAAGGCGGTGCGTGCTGCGCTCGAGTCCATCGAATATCATGGAGGTTCTACGTTGACTGCCCAAGCCGTCGATCTCAGCGTGGACGACCTTCTTCGTGGACGACGTTCAGATGCAATTCAGGTACTGCAACCACGTTGGTAAACTAGTCAGCGTTTCTTGGCCTACACCGCAGATTCAACACACTCTTTAGGTGGTAGTTCTCATGAATGACGGTTTTTCTCAAGATCCATGGGATCGAGTGCTGGCGGCAAGTGAACGGCTTGTATCTACGAAAGCCGAGCGATTCGGAGTGGCGCTTGGGCATGAGGTCAGATTTGTAGAACCTCTAGGAGCTTTCAAAGGAACCTTGTTTGGCAGGAATTCATCTCCCTTTTTCTGTTTTTTATTCACCCATTTTTGTTATGAGATCTGTTAACGTTTTCGCAGGTGGACCCACGGGAGCTGGAGCACTACATTGGCGGAGAGGACCGAATCTACAGAGATGGATCCACTGAGAAGTCAGTTGCCCTTTTCAACCAACGGCATTAATTCGACTCCTGAACCATGATTTCATTCTATTTTTTGAGCTCAAAATTCATAAAATCTGATATATAGGTTCCTGAACGATGTGGTTTCTTTGCTGAAAGGAGAGAAAGATTGTCCTGGTACAGAGCTCCTCCGAGAGGTGAGTCACTTCTCAAGTGTTCAATGGAAGCACAGCACTCTCTCGTCTAATTCTGTCATTTAAGAGCGTTCTCCCACGTCGACGTCCCATAGCAGAGGACGACTGCTCAAGTCCAAACCTAGATCTAATTGTCATCTTCGACAACGCCGAGCGATCATCTCGAAAGCGCGACACATCTATTAATGCCAACCGATACCTGCTTCTCGATGTTCTCGGTTGGTTCATTTTCAAAAAGATCAGTAGAGGTGGAATGACTGCCACGGATTCATCGACTTCCGACTTCAGGTTCCCTGAAAGCCGGAGGCCGCGTGCGAATTTCTGTGATCTCCTTTGACGAGACTAAACCGAAAATGATCTTGGATTTCACTGATATCTCTGAGAGGGATAAGATATTTGCCCGGGTATGTGAAGTGATTCCAAACTTTACCTAGAGCGATGCCATACAATGCTATGTACTATCGGGTGTTTGTAGATCGAGGCCATCAAAACAATTTCCACAGAGCCTTCGTATGGAGACGCAGTGTCGCTAGCACTTGACAGGTTGAATAATGATGGCCGGTGAGGATGATTGCTGATGAAGAAGAGATTCTATCATTGAGATACTAATTTTCTTGAATAGTACGGCTTCCAGAGCGGACGCCAAAGCTGGTTTGGTGATACTGGGAAGTGGTAATAGCAAGGACGATGAAGCTGTCAGAAGTGCTACTGCTTCGAGAATTCATGAGGTTAGTGTATTGTGTCTGTGTAAATCCTCAAAACCCTCTATCGGTTGTTGTTTTTAGCCGTTTGAAACGCGAAATTTTTTTCCTTATACTAAATAATATTAAGTATAAATTAGTGGATATTGTTATCGTCAGTGATCACTCCGAATGTCGAACTCTATTTGAGTGGTCCTTCTCTTGTCTGCCAGGCCCAGTCTAAAAGTTCCGTAGCCGCGATCGCTTCGAGCCAATTTGAAATACACACCGACAGTAAAATGTTTACCGACTTTTCCATCTATTGCGGCTTTCTCGGTTACGAGTGAGGCATCGCGGCCTACGGGAGGTAGGACCAGGACTATATTATGAAGTTCGTTGGAGCTCAGTGTTCAATTTTGTTGATTTCTAATTCTCCATGATATGGTAAAGAAGTGAAAATATCGTTTAATGCGAACCGAAAGTCTGAGCTCTTCGTTGGACGAGGGTGCCATTGTATTTCTAACAGCGGTCTTGAGCGCGTCCCACTAATGCTTGACCACTAAATGGCTGCTACCTTATCAGCCAGCGACAATCCAGCTGGCTGCTAAGGTTTCCAGCGAGACCAGCAGCAGTGAAACGCACTGTAGGGCTGATGAACTTTGTCATTGTTTGGGTAGAATCACAAGCGTTACGTAGAACAGTTGTGAACGACACCATTGAACTCAGTTAATAGTCTTAGCTTCGCGAAGTACGCGAGGCTGAACATTTTTCTATTCCAAATCCAATCTGGGAGAAGTCCGTATCATAAGACAACTTTAGGTCAAATCCTATTTGTCCCCCTATAGCACCATTTTACTATCGCTTTTGAGGCAGTCTGTGACACGGTTGGTCCTGAAACTAGCTACAGTACATTGCGCCGCCCGCGTTGGGATTTGTTCCATCAGCAGTGCTCGTGTCGTTCATTAGAAATTCAGGCTCATACTTCCAAGCGCGAGTAGCATACACGTAATATAAGTTGTCACTAAAGCGGCATCCTGTGTAGACCAGAATTTTTTCAGACACCTGGAGTTACGTGCTTCGCCGTTGATTCGTCACGCTCGACGAATGTTTCCGCTCTGGAAATGTTCACAGGTTCCTCATCACGAGTTTATCCATACGAGAGGAATGCGGAGTTCGCTAAAGAAGTCAGTCGAATGGCAAAGGCGGCCGACAATCCCAAATGCCGCTTTGTAGTAAGTATATCCTCCTACATGAAAGACTTACATTTGTAGTACATATTATCTACACACCTCATATGACTGGCTTTCCGCTTCATCCTGAACTCGTCAACATTCGAGCTGATACTTAAAGGCAGTGTCCACGATGAGATTCTTCTTCGATTTTCGGCCAGAAATCGAAAGGCCAGGGTCTCATTGTAGCAGTAGAGGTGAAAAATCGAACACAAACGAGCTCGAAAGAGCTTCAATCGGCTCCGGGATCAGCTCGCGCTAGCCTTTTCTGCTCGCGGTCAAGTTTTACGTGGACGAGTTTGGTCCACTTCTTCATTAGCAGTGGAGCGCGAATGCGGCTTAGTTTTAGCATTGGGGCGCATCTGCATACGCTATCTATTTCCGGCCCATGCCCGCGCAACTCATCCACCGTTTAAATGTGGCCTTCAAGAAGATTAGTTCATTTTAGATGTTTCGGAGCTTTTTTTATGATTCTTTTATCGCTGATGAAACAGTCAGACACTAAACCTCCGTTTACTTGCGAAAACTCGAAAACGATAGTTATCGTGGACACTGTCTTTAAGAGAATGTTTATATTTTACGTTCACGTATCCTCTGTTCGGAATGAAATCTATTTCCGGCGATCACGTGCGTGTGCTGCGTCTCCATATTCCCACGCTTTCTCGCTGTCCATCCCATCGGTCCGCACACGCACGCAAAGGAACAATGTAAATCCGGCCCCGAAATAGAGGATATTGACTTATATAAAACCCTAGGCTCGTCCTTTAAACCTTTTCAGAGAAGTGAGTTTATAGTAGCCTTGGAAGGAAGTCCTTAATCCCCTTAATATTCGTTCTCAGTATATTCGAGGTTGTTTATTCAATTACAAAATTCAAAACCACGGCTTCCTAGCTGGGAGAAACTCGTGAGCGTGTTCACGCAGCTGCCGCTGTTGAGGTGCGCTCCGTCACGACGCCAGAATCAGTCTACATTACACCGGGACCCCTAAAATCGGAAAATACCGTGCAACGAGACATCATAGCCCAACCAGTGAGCGTCGACAAACTCAATGAAGGGAAGGTAAGACTGCCCACTAGCACAAAATTCATAATATTCTGCCTCCAGCTTTGACCTTTTCAGCGTATTCTCCGGAAGAAAATCAGGCCGACAACTACCACGACCACAACAACTTTACCAACAACGACAACAACAAGACGAACCACCACCCGGAGGTGCCCTTTTGTTCTTTCCAAATTAATCTTTTGGATAAGCCGATTTCGAATTCATGGCATCAAAGATTTTTTTGTAATATTTGTCTGTCCAGGACCCGAAGGCCAACTTCTCCAATCCCACTCACCACCAGAACCTTCACGGCTCGAACAACCACGACAACTGCTTCAACGTACCTTCCTATATCTCTGTTTCAACCCATTTTCGTTCTAGTCCTAATTTTAGCATGTTCAGAACAACACGCGCACCAACGTCGCCGTCGTTCACACTGTACTTTCCCAGAAGGGTAACGGAATTACCAGAAGAACCATCGACTACATTCAAACCAGGTTCGATTTCAGTCATTTCATTCGAATATGGCAATTCACAGTCAGGTGCGACATCTTCTTAGTTCACTGTGAGGCGAATTCACCCAGTGGGACTAAGCATGAAGACAAAAATCACCTGCACAGCTTAAAAATATATATTGGGGTTTGGGTATCATAAGTTGTTAGGGCCTCCGTCATAGTCGGCCGATCGGCTGTAGCCAGCCCAGTCAATGGGCATCTACTTCACGTGAATCGGTTGTAATAAATCCACCCGTTGTGGCCGGGCTGGGCTCGCCTGATCCAGCTGTGGCCGTCCCGGTCGATACGTATGCAATACTCAACGAGGTGGGAAATCCCCCGTGTGACCGGACTGAGCCGGCCGCTGTGGGCGGGAGTACGCCTGCGCAATCGATTAGCACGCCGACACACTAGGGGCGGCGCAGGATCACTAGGGGCTGGAGAGGACGGCTCGGTCGGAGTTCAGTCTGATATGACGGGGGTCTAAGGTCTTACTTGATTTAAACGTTTAGGCTGCCTTCTCGATGTGATAGTTGTCTTGGATTCATCTGGAAGTGTGGAGGATACGTTCCGTCGTGAGAAGGATCTTGCAGCTGGAATCGTTTCGCGATTCAGGATTGGGCCGAATAATGCTAGAGTCAGTCACCAGTTGCAAGATTGAAATCTTAGGGGACACTATTTGACAAAAGTGGAGTCTGAATTTCTCTAACTTTCGATTGCAGGTATCCATAATCAAATTCGCGGGAGCACAGCAGGTGAAGACTGTCTGGTCGTTCGCAGATGCGCAATCTAGAGGGAGAATCCTCCGAGTGTTAGATTCGATACCGTTCAGCTCTGGAACGACGGCGATCCACTCTGCTCTTCTGAAGGTGCCGAACAAAAATTCTGTTCTCCGAGATTTTTGAGCGTGACTCGATTGGTGCAGAGAATAGGGTGGACCAGTGATGTTCTGTATAGCACCTGTTTGATTCCAGGCTCTCTCTGAGTACACCTCCGATCGTGGAGCTCGTCCGGGCCGAGCTCGACCAATCGCCATCGTTTTCACAGACGGATACGGACAAAAATCGACGGCTGAGGAGGCAGCGATGTTAAGGGCGGTTATTCCCGACACATATGCGATCGCCATCAATCATAACGTGGGTTTTTCCTAATTCAATTCACCCATTGAAGGGTAAGCACTTGCTGAGAAAAATGGAATACATTCATGTTGAACTTTTAGTTCCCAATCGCTCGCCCAGAGCTGGAGGTGATCGTCGGCTCGCCAGATCGGGTCTACACCGACTCCAATATCGGCAAATTCCACACTGTGCTTGAGACCATAGCAAAGGACTGCATCATAGAATAGGAAAAGTATACATTTTTAGGCGAAAGGGTTGGCAGGTAGTAATTTTGTTATAGAGGCCATTATGCGCTTCACATTTTAATTAGCATCATGCAGTGATTAATGCAAATGATATGGTCATGAATTTGTATATGACTTGCTCACATAGTCCTTAGCTTTGCTATTATGAGTTCGGAATTGCCAGAATACTTGAAAGACCAATCTCATGCCCCCATAGTACTCTTGTGATATGTACTAGCAACTCTGCCCATTCCTTAAAGGCAGCAGACACGCTCGAAAAAGCTGTTGAGATAACTACGTTACTCGGGTTGTATGGCCCAGAGCAGGAAGCTCTCGCCGTTGAATACGTCGAAAACAAGTCAAAACCACTAAATTTGAGCCACGTCAAGTCGAGAATTTTTACCAACTCCGCCCATGAGCTTCGACAGCTCCGCCCCCCCCTCCAGTTCAAACTCGTTCTGGTTGATCGCTCGAATACGGTTACTTTGGCTGGTTTTTGATGATCCCAACGAGATGAGAGTCCTAGTACAGGCTGTAAGAGTCTATTGTCTTCGCTATCTCAACCGGTTTTTCGCTAATATTCGCTGTTTCAACCGCGCGCGGTGTAACTCGTCCACTTTCACTGAATCGCAAAAGCAACCACTAATCATCTACAATACTCACCACCCAAAGTTTTGGCAAAAAGGCGAAAAAAGCGCGGAAAATTGCTTAATTCGTCTTTTGATCGTAACTCGCTTCAAAGTGGACGATTTTCAAATTCGAAGACATTTTTGGAATCAGCATTGACCCCTCTTTCTTTTTGATCGATACGTGGCCTACTCTGAAACAAGGCATATAGGGTTGATACAATCAATCGAGTGGGTGAGTATAAGCTGCTGAAATGTGTGAAATGGTCTACTCTAAGTTATTCGAATTTTCGATTCAGTTTTTCTTTTCATTTAACAATTTGTATTTTTCTGTATTTTTAAATCTTTAAAAATTTAATCTCACTTTTCCTCTAGGTATTATTTATTTTCGCCGCTCAAATTCAATTCCTTTCGGGGACTGTCTTCGAGCGAGGAGTGCGTTAAACCGTCGAGAGGAACAGAGAGATAGAGTGGAAGTAGTGGAGGCGCAGGAAGCTGAAGGGGACCATTGCCAGCACTGATTTCATCTTAAACCAGGCAGGATCAGAAGTAAATCTTGACTGTTCCCCGGGTATGGAGACAGTTTCGAAATTCACAATACGACAAGAATCGATTGGTGATGTTTTCAGGTTGAAGTTTCATAGATTCTGAAGAATTTCAACTTCGAGGAAGGGCGGAATATGTCATAACTACTTCAAGAAATAGCTGTTTTTATAAACTTGAAAAAATTCTAGAAATCAGGGCGACGAATGGTATTCTCGGATTCGTAAAATAATAACTCCAAGAAATTTTTAATATTGACACAAACAATTGAAACCTGACTTTGCTCCTACGTCGAAGACTCTAGAAGTTTTTACTGTTATGAATTGTTCGTCTGAAGTCAAAGTTGAAACGATTCATATCCGAATAATATTTCATCGTTGTTATCAAAACCATTTTTCAGATAAAGCGATAGTTATAGTAATCAAATTGAATGATAAAAGTATTCAAATCACAGTGAAAATTCATATAAAAAAACAATAAAGCAATTTGAATTAAGTATTAAATACAAATAGAAAAACCGAAATAGTTAAGAACCGAAAAGTTTCAAGCAAGTAACTGAATGAATAGCTAATAAATAATACTTAGAGGAAAAGTGAGACTAAATTTTTGTAGAATTAAAAATACAAATTGGTAAATGAAAAGAAAAACTGAATCGAAAATTCGAATTAACTAGAGTAGACACGGTCACACACTTCAGCAGCTTATACCCACCCATTCGATTGATTATGTCAACCCTATATGCCTTGTTTCAGAGTAAGCCACGTAAAAAAAGAAAGAGGGATCAATGCTGATTCCAAAAATGTCTTGAAATTTGAAAATCGTCCACGTTGAAGCGAGTTATGATCAAAAGACCAAAAAAGCGATTTTCCGCGATTTTTTCGCCTTTTTGCCAAAACTTAGGGTGGGTATTGTATTTGCAAACTGTTTTAGCTGATTTTTTTCTGTTAGTTTCCCATGCCACCAGCTCTAAACCTTTGATTTATGTCATAAAATCGATACAATTCTTGAGCGTGTCTGCTGCCTTTAACACTCGAGGGGACGTACATTTGCAGGTGCTCTTGACTCCATGCTCGTATTCTGGACAATCAATCCTTCTTTTATAGGTCATTATCGCATAAACGCGAACTGTGTTCTTACGAAATTATCTAAGAGTGGGGTTCTCCGCATTATGGCTCTGGCAGGAACAGATGGACCCTTTCGAACCTTACGTCAGTCTCGGGCGAAGGCAACTCCCATTAGTGGTTCCTTTCTACTGGCCATCGTTCGCCGCTTTAGTACTACCCCTAATCACTCAAATGTGTCGTAGTGAGTTTATCGTACCTTGATACGTGGTCTACGTTTCCTCCTGGTGATGAATCCTTCTTTAGTCACGCGGAACCCTCTACCTAAGCTAACTTCTCGCCAGTTGTCTACCATTAGTTTCATGCGCTTCACCAGGCCAAAGACGTTGTCTCCTCTAAGCTGGGTGCCAATACTCCTTGTCATCTTTGCATCTTGTGATAAAAATACCCGCCCGTTTTACAACCAACATCACATCGACGACCACTGGTCTTCAAAAGTGCCCCTAGGTCTTGTTTCACAACGAAAATGGCTCTACCTATCTCTGAAGTCGGAGGCATAGATGTGGGCGCCAATCCTCAGCATAAGATTGACCCGTCACATATAGTCCCTCATCAAGTAAAAGAGCTGTCCTGTACAAGCAGTCTGAGCATAACTCTTCTGCTGTGGAAGTTTTCTCTCTGAGGTGTGGGCAGCCGAATGACATGTTATGCCGATTTCCAGCGATCGGCGCTCATCAGCGAATTGTAAAAACCCAGAACAATAGACATGCTGCAGGTATCTAGCCACAATAGTTTCTCTTTTCATCTTATCATTCAACTTGTTTCTGTAATCATGGTCATTATGCCTCTTCGTTAGCTGATGACATTCCAATTCAGTAGTGCTAAAACGCCTCCACTTTTCACATTCGACTTTAAAATAGTATTTCTCTTTCGAATCCTTCAAGTTGTCTTGTTCTTATGTTTCCACACTGCCAACAAAAATGTGCCACAGATTAGTATTGGAATGTTAATCTAATTCAATAACCGTAGAATCTCCTCACGCCTACTGGTGCATCATGAAATATGAATGCTTGTTGCATTGTACAGTTATGTAGATCTATTTATTTTGTCCATTTCAGATATTTATCATTTAATCTTTCAGTTACTATCAGAATAATATATGAGTAATAAAACGTCTTGATTTTCTTGTTATTCCCCGACAATATCAATTTAATGGGGCGCGTATAGGGCAGTGGCAAGAGGCGCCACTTTCACGCACATGATCGAGTGATCGATCCGCGCCAGAAGCCAACCAAGCCTTCTATCCCTCCGGGGTCGGTAAATTGGTACCAGACTTGTCTGGGAGGATAAAAACACTGGTTTGAACATCGCTTAGCTCGCGCGAGCCATTGTATAGGCCCAGACAAGTTAAACTACGGACAAGTTGAGCAGCCTCCAGATGGTAGAGCCCATCCGCGTCGACAAGAGGTTCTCTCAGGTGTGTGTGTAACTGCAGTTCAGTTCGCTCCACATTTGTTTGAATTTCCAGAAACTGGGTTCATTTGAAATAAATTTATCAACCGTTCAAAACACAAAGGAATTGAATTCATCCGTGTACTCGTTCGTTCAAAAATTGGGAATTCTCATTCTTCGACTGTTCGATTGCTCGTTAAATTCTTTTTGTCATCTCTATAATTACTTCAACGAGAGATACCTTCAATCATTCCGCTTCTAGTAGTAAGGTTTTGTTTGAACGCGTGCCTTCAGTATTTTAGACATTTATTTCATTTCAATGTGATCATATAAATAATTAAAATATATCGCAGCAGGATGTACGTATGCACGTTTATTTTGTTGGTTATTTTCTGATGTTTTTACATGACTTAGATTCCACATGGACAGCGAACACAGAATAATGAAGAGAGGAGACAAGGAGCGATGAAAGCAGTAAACACGCGGAGGATTATGCCCAGATCTGAAATTTATGTTTCTCGTCACTATTGGGTAGTGGCTCAATGACTTACGCTACTCACCCTGATAGTGCAATCCCAACTGGCAGAACATATTGCGGTCCCATCGGGACTTGTGCGCAAACAGCTGATACGATTCTCGTGTCCATACAGGACCGAGTGACGAGTGCATTTAAGTGAATCCCACACACCAACACGATAATCACCATAACCGGCGAACAGAATACGACCTTAAAATATGTCATCAATTGAATCGACTTCCCCTTGGAAAATCAACTGCTATCCTTGAACCAGTGGAAACTTCGACTTAGAAATTTTCCATTCAGTAAGTGTAGACAACTCTAAATTCCGAAAGCTGACGGAAACCGTAGTAAAAACGGTCTCCATTGAGTTACTCATAGGTCTTCTAGTTCTAATACTGGGGCGGGGCCTCCAGAGGCTGTGCGGGGTTTGAGTACCTCAAACTTGGAAAATCCAACGGTGTTGGGATGTGGTCTCGGCTCACAAATTGACCCTGCATATTGCATTTCGAAGCATCAGGATATTCCATCCAAGCAAGGTGGTTTCGAGTGGAATTCTTTCAGTGGAAGATAGGACAACTCCTCCATTTTTGGGAGCTGAGGCTACCACCCGGCGGTGTTGACATCTGAATCATGCCTCGAGAATGCGCCGCATACTTACTTGAAGGGCATTATTTCTCGGCTATTCGGCGGTAGCCAGCTATTTTCCGTCTATTTCTCGGCTGCATTTCGTGTCTCTTTCTCGACCAAAACTCTAAGAGGAGGAGATGGTCAACATGTCGTCTTTCAATACAAATCTGCCTCAACAGTTAAAGACAGGTATGGTTTTTAGGCTTCTACATTCTGTAGAAGTTTTTGATAATATCAGATAGACGAGCTCTAATGCACAGCTACAAAGCCATCGCAGAAATTAAAATATTGAATAAATACTAATTATAATGAGAAAAATGTTACAAACAACCACCATCGAAAGCTCAACCATCTCTTACACTTACCGCTTACACTGAAATCTACACCATTCACAGGGAAAAGAATGGATTCCTTCTCGTAAACGCATACTTGTCGGTCAGCACGTAGATCGAAGAGGCGACACTGAAAAAAAAGAACAGAAATCATATTAGTTTGAAAATGCATGTCCTTGACAGAAATCTCATAAGACGGGAATTCTGCTCTTCACCGGTGTCTAGAAAATGATTGAATAATTCCGTACCGTTGCATCATCGGAGCCAGTTGCAAACGCGTCACCGTTTGGATGGAAACGAACCGTGTTGATATCCGCTTCGTGACCCTCGAACGACTGGAAAAGCGTTTTATTCAATCAATACAGAGGATGCCGGATTAGGCCGAACTCTTAAGCTTTAACAGAATACACACCTGCACACACTGCCCTGTACGAATATCCCAAACGAGGGAATGTTTGTCGGCGCCAGCAGAAATAAACACATTGCCCGTATCGCATTTTGGGACGTCGATTGCGAAGACATCGCCAGTATGCCCGTGGAAATTTTGGATCATCTAAAATAATATGAATAGCTACATTCTCGGAACAGTCATCCTAGACAATCACTGAATACAGTGTTGCGTTTTCGAACACTAATTCCTGTGATATGCAGCATTCTAGTTCAGCGATGCTGTACTCACTCGAGCAGTCACTCTATCGGACTCAATGTGAATAGGAATCAGACCATTGTGTTCAACTGACTCCGATCGCTAATTTTGAGCAAAGAGCAGGCGACTTGGGCTGCTCTTCGATACACCATAGATCGGCCTCTTAGGATGTTGCCAGATCATAAGCGTTATCGAGCTACTACTACCGATATGCTTACACATTTCTAGTGCTAACTACTAGATAAGGGATTCACAGCGAGCTTCCACCGCAGAGCGAGCCACGACAACTCAGAATGGGGATCACCGCCAAATTAGGGATAAGAAGCTCCAACACGACAGTCAAGTAAGATCTGTTTCCCGTTTTACATAGCTGTTGTGAAGATGCTGTTATCCAGGACATCTACAGAAACTCCGAACAGTTCGGATAAATTTCCACGATAATGGCGCCTACATTTTCAAGGACTCTCCAGTCCATTTGAGGGTGTAAAGCCACCTGAGCGCAGTCGAGTTCCGATTTACGCCTGTCTTTACAATGTAGGCAGTGCAGAATCGAATAAGGAAAACCTCATGAAGAAAGCAAGCAACCCTGCATAAAACCGCAAAGGCTGAAAAGCACAAGCAGCTGAAATTGCCTCGCCTACTACAGGACGTTCATAAAATCTCTACCAGGTCAGTTCGAGCATCGACTGCTTCTAGCAGAGTAGTTAGCAAAGGAATCGCGCCTTGTACTCTCTTCGAAAGTGGCGTTCAGTTTCTATGAGAAGCACGATAAATATAGTTGGGGAAGAGCCCCAACCAATTCGAAGATATGCTCGGCTTCTTATCTTATATCAAGCGGAAGGCAACGGACACTCTATTTCTGGACGAAATTCACGCTGCTTCTTCGCGTGCGGTAGTGGAGCGACCTTAAGTATGCAGCAGCACTGTGTAGCTGTAAAATAAGGGGAACAATCGTGGTTTAGAGGGCACTGGGAATAGGTCGTGATAGACTCATCGATCTCATTCAATTAATGTTCCTCAATTTCCAAACACCGTCTTCGATATAAAGTGGAAAGCAACTTAGAATGATACCCTTTCATCGTAACACTTCGACTTTTCTTTCGCCAATGTTACGCGAATTGCAATCTAATGTCGTTGCAGTTCAACGAACCACGCTTGGTCGGTGATGCTGTTCTTCCAACACACATTCGTCAAACCACATGTATGATGACAGAATTTAATGAAACGTGAACATAGAAGGCTCTCGTTATACTCTGACGGAACGCTGCGGAAATTACAAGACACTCGCCACTATCTGATATCTCATCGGTGCTGATGCATCCGAAAGGAACGAGCGCATCTAGAAAAATGCGTCGGAAAGCACCACCGAGCTGCGGTATCGTAGCAAGACCTAGCCCAGCATTTTTTGCCGGATTCCGCCAGCTGACTCATTTCCTCGGCCTGTTTTTTTTTTCGAATTTCATGCTTGAAACCGTTTTAGTCTATGTACCTCCTGTAGTTTTTGCTTTTGATTCCATCTCTTCGAATAACCACACGGTTCAATGCTTTCTGTACGTCAAGTGCTTCGCAATGCTGGTTGCAAAATTGCATGTGGCGCCAAACGCAACACTGCGTACGCACTACAAGTGTACGTGAAAAGGCAGCGTACACGCTCGCAAACGTGGTTGATATAACTACGGGAATAGATTGGCATGGCTCGGAACACCACGCCTACGCATTTTGAAGCGTCAAAAACGACACAACATGCCGCTACACGAGAGAGAAGTTGGCCCCGCCTCTGTATCTGCCCGCCCCCTGTATTTGCTGTTCTCCTCCAAAACAGGGGTGCTGGGCCAATTCAACCGTCGGCGACGTTTGTGGGTGGTTTAATAAGTTCAACAAGTAAACCACATACATCGACGGCGGTGGGGATGGCCCAGCACCCCTGCGACTCGCTACCGCTGAAGGCCAGCCGACGCTGTCGCTTAGGCCGAGAAAAACCGGGCGCGACACTGGATTGAACAGCCGCGAAAGCGAACGATTACCGCACGGTTTTCACGTTTCAGGCATAAGGCTTATTTCATAGTACGATCCCCACGCCATGCGATGGCATTGTTATCATGAGTACCGATAATGATCGCCTCGCACCTCGACTTTCATTTGAAGCATGCTATTGCAGCGATCGGCGAAGTAATTCTATGAGAGGTCTAACACCCCTCCCTGAGCCAAACCGCGACAAGTGCCGCAAAAAGTTCCAACGGCAACACATTTGTACTGTGTTAGTCTGGTCCCCAAACGAATCGTCATAATTGACCGAGCCGGTCGCTGCCGCTAACTTTTGGAATAAGAATGAGTTATTGGTAATACACAGCCGCTCATTATCGCTAGTAGGCGATAGTGCTCTAACAATCATAACCTATCAAAACGTTCCCTACAAAAACGTGGATGTACAGAAAAACTTCTATTAGGCTTACCTGTCCACTCTCCACATCCCAAATGGCACATGTCGAATCGCCACTGCCAGTTAGCAGCAGGTTATCCGAGCGTAGAAACATACAACAGCTCATATAACTAGTATGCGTGGCTACACTACGCTTCTTCTGCAGAATATCGTCTTCAAAAGACAGAGGGAAAACACTGCACTTGTTGTCCAGACCTCTATAAAAATTACGAAGGTGAGGAGCGAAAATGAAACGGTCAGACTGAGAGGAACAAGAACGAACCCGCAGGCTATAAGTTGACTACTCGGAGAATACGCACAGGCCATTACCCAAGTGGTTGGCATCGTCAGTGCATGCTCCTTATTCGTTGTGAAACCATCCCATACAATTACTTTGCCATCCTGGAGAGGGTTGCCATTAGCTATACCAAGCAATAGTCGGTTAATGGTTGAGATACCTGTGATGAGCTAACTATATGCCGTTTGTCAAGTGACCAATCCATACATAAAACTTTGCCGGCATGACCTTTTAATATGCGCCTTTGCTTGATACCTAGACTTGGCAGTGGATCCAGCCGTTCTGCCGCTTGTTGGACTGAAAATTGAATACTTCCCAATGACAACTATTAGCCCAACAATACTGATCAATACTGGCGAAGGAATCATACTGGGTATATCGTTCAGTTTTTGGCGTTCCTGATCGAGCTTCTTCCGCAAATCTTCGGCTTCCTTTGCAAGAACTTCTATTTGATCTCCTTGCCTGAAAAAACAAACAACTGCGAACAAAAAAGAAACTAAAACAAATGAAGACATGACTGTATATGTGAAAACCTGTGTACGGAAACTTTTCTAGAAACTTTTAAAAACGTTTTGAAAAAGCGCGCAGGGTGGCGATCTAAATCGTTTCGTAGTCAGCATCAGTGTGGTATAGACTTCAGCTTCCCGAGCACGAAGGTAAGGACAGGCTTCGACAGGACAAATTTTGGGCAGGGGTTGTTTCCTTGAAAACGTAATATCGCGGAGATCCTTGGACCCTGTATTAAAACATAGTAGAATGAAATACCGTTAACCTAAAACAGCGCAGGTCAATTTCAGAGTAGCCACATTTTCGTTTGTTCTCGCCTGCTTTGAACATCCCAGACAGCGAACTTTTTGGTCGAGCGCGGTAGAAAAATCTTCATAGATTTTTAGAAGAATAAATAATCGATCAATTTCATCTTTTCTTCTATAAAACGTGAACGGATCGATGAGAAATTTTCAGGGGCACTTATGGAGCACATCGTTGTTCCGCGCCTCGACGGAGCTACGTTCCACTCTCCTAAGGCCTCTTTCAGAGTTCGATCGCTGCGCGACGCGATGGGGTGAAAAGCATGAGCATCGATCGAGATCGTGTCGCACGTCGATCTGCATTCAAAACATGCCATCGCGTCGCACAGCGATCGAACTCTGAAAAAGGCCTAACATCGAAATGGTTTTTGAAAATGTTAAAAAATCAAACATTCCGAAAGGTTTCCGTTTCGCGACAATTATAAACCTAAAATTGTTCAACTAGAAGAAAGGTTTCGCGACCATCACCATTCCCGATTACGACATCTGACGCGATATTGCATTTTCAGGGGGTTATGGCCTTCTGTATTTCAACCCCTGAAGAGGCGGGAGAAACGAGAGAGACGCAGCGAGTGGGCTGTCGCCAGCCCCGTGTTGCGTCCAATCAAGAACCTCGCTCCTCCCCCGTTTCTGCCGCCTCTTCAGATTTTTCCGTCTTAATGGAAAACAACTAGAGAATAAAGCTAGAGCAGAAGCAGCCGGCAAACTAAAATGGAAAAAGACTACTTCTGATTTTACTTTCTATCATTTAAAGAGAGATTCATCTCTTTTCCTCGTTCAATGCAGCGGTGAAATCAACATAGCGTGAGTGACCCTCCCCTCTCCCTTGCAAGTTTTCGCCGCAAAGCGACTGTTCACGCTAAGGTCGGGATCAAACTTGCCGTCGCCGCCATTGGTCGCTGGTATACCATTTGCACCGAGAACGCCGCGCGCGATGATCAAGTGCAGTGCAGTGCAATGCGTGCGTCGAAAAGAAGCCATGTGCCACAATTATCGCCGTCGCGACGGTGATTCAGCGTTATAAGGGGGTCTTAGGGGTCGTTTATACTTCCGCCGCCGAGCGGCGCGGCGAAGTGCATTTCTGTAATATTGATCACGCGGCGCGGCACGATCGATATTTTAGGATTGCACTTCGCCGCGCCGCTTAGCGGCGGAAGTATAAACGACCCCTTAGAGCCCGATCGCGCCGCGGCGCCACACTGCTATGCAAAGAGCTCGATGGTGACGCGATTGCCAATCGTGGCGGGACCTGCAAAGCCGGGCACGATACACTCTAAAGCGTCGTTTATACTTACGCCGCCGAGTGGCGCGGCGAAGTGCAATCCGATAATATTGATCACGTGGCGCGGGACGAACAATATTATAGGATTGCACTTCACCGCGTCGCTAGGCGGCTGGGGTATAAACGCAAGGCACGGCGCGGTGTGTGGATATCCACTCCGGGGTGTCTGAACTCTGCCGGGAGACCAAGTGAACCATTCTGATCGGGAAAATTTAAATTTTCACAAAATTTCCAATTTTACAACAGAAACATAAAATAACGCTCCTGGGAGGGAATCTGAGAAAATCGCCAAAATTTTGCTTCTGTGGCCGGGGGGGGGGTCTTGAGTAAATTTGGCCTAGTCCATACCTCGTGCCGTACCCTGTATAAGCGGCCCCTAAAGGGGACGCGATGCCGCGCCACGTCGCGACCTGATCGATTTGGATCCACGTAACGTGATCGCACCGCCATTGGGCTCCAAAAAAGACCGTGCAGGGCAAGGTATCGCAGTCAATCCTTGCACAGCGACACAATGGCGCGACAACTACGCCATAAGGGGTCTGCCGCAGAGGCCGCTGAGTGGTCGCCGAACGTCAGCTTTAACGCGCCGACAAAAATGTTTTCGAACATTATCGTCGCTATCGGTTGCCGCTCGCTAACAGTGACGCAGGGCCGTCGCAGCGCCAAAACACTCTGCGGTGCCCCCCTCGTCGGCCTTCACGCCGCGTCGGTCGCTCCCGTCGCCAAATGCAATCGATATTGCATCATCCAGCGCTGTTCGTCGCTGCGAGCAACGCCGCTACTTGAACTCTGAGGCCCCTATAATTGCGTCGGCGAATCAAAACCGCCGCGACGGGGAGCCTAAACCCTGAATGAAACGTGAGACCTCACTCAAGCCACTTCCCAAGGCGGGCTCTGAAGCATTTTTTATTCGACCGATGCGTTGCAGAGCTGGGGATACGAGAAATGAATGACTAAACACCGTCAATAGTACCAGGCTGATAACAAATGGAAAAAGGACAAAAAATAATACATAAAAAATTGAATAACAAGCAAAATAACCATAGATAAGAGCGTGAAACACAGCTGAACCTACAAAATACAAAAAATACAGAAATAATGAGACAAACCTGGCCGCAGCATCACCAGCAGAAACAATAGGAGCTGCGTTTTCAGGCATTTTCGTGTCTTTAGAAGTCGACGGCTTGTCCTCTGTGCTCATTCGAAAACGCCCAACTCGGCTAACTCATCCCAACTTGTCTAAAAAGGCCACGTGAGAAGCCGACCTGAGTATCAAACCAGAGACATACGAAGTGAAGATGTCAACCACAAGATCAGCGTTCTACACAAGTCCTCTTTAGTATTGGCGTAAGACGTTGCACACAGTGTTCAGTCATTTCATTTCAGTCATGTTTCTATGCGTAAACGCCCCTAGTAGGAACGAATGCAGAGAAAACAGTGAAGCTATGTGAAAAAAGGAAGTACCGTGACAGAAGCACAAGGATAAAATGGAAAGAGTAGCATTCAGAAAGAGTCAAGGTACAAGTGATTCCAGATTTGGTGCAAGAAGGAGAATAGTAATAATAGATTATCAGGGAAGTTTTCCGACATTCGACTTTGAGAGTTTCTGAAACTTTCAGTATAGGTGTTTCTAGCGATGGGTGATACGTACACCAGAGCTGTACGGAAATTATTTCAAAGATTTTCGGAAACGGAAGAGAGCGAAGAAATTGAGTTCCCTCATTCTCACATTTCGTCGCTGCTCCTTGCTTGCAGCTCTCATTCGAAAAAGAATCATTTCAATTAATTAATTAACAATTATTCAAAATATAATCACCAGCAGGCATTCCACGATTTCGATTTCTCATTCCTGAAAAATTCAAAAAGGCGATCTCGAAAATTACTGACTATATGTAGCTGCCCTTCGAAACAGTCCCGCCAGAAAGTGGTCCAAGTGGTATCAGGCCTAGGTGAGCGCGGGCGCCCGCGTTGTGTCTGATCAGTAGTCTATTTTCCATTTTTCAGGGACTTTTTTCGTCTTTATTTCAAAGGCAGCATACACGCTCGTAAACGTGGTTGAGATAACAACGGGAATAGAATGGCATGGTCCAGATTAAAACGACTACGCAGTTTGAAGCGTCAAAAACGATCCACAATGCCGCTACATGAGTAAGAAGTTGGCCCCGCCCCCTGTATTTGCGTCCTTCTCCAAAGCAGGGGTGCTGAGCCATTCCCACCGTCGCCGGTGTATGTGACTTACTTATTGCACTTCTTGTACCACCCACAAAAGTCGCCGACGGTGGCAATGGCCCATAACCCCTATTTTAGAGGAGGACAGCAATCACAGGGGGCGGAGAAATACAGGGGCGGGGCCAACTTCTTACTCATGTAGCGGCATTTTGGGTCGTTTTTGACGCTTCAAAATGCGTAGTCGTTTCAATCTGAGCCATACCATTCTATTTCCGTTGTTATCTCAATCACGTTTACGAGCGTGTGTGCTGCCAATAAACTTTGATCGCCAATCGGAATGAATACAAACCATTGATTTTTTTTGAAAAAATAAAGGAAACTCTTCGGAGAGAATTAGAAAATTCTTTTGTGATCTGCCTCGAACGCCCTGCGCCTCTGCCCGTGGCCACCTCCACTTGACTCCAACCCTGCCCCGCCCATTTTGTTTCATCACTCAATGGGATCGCAATTTCAGGACCCCAAACTTTGTTAATGATCTCAGCCAGGCTCAGCTATTCGATTGAACACAAAAGGTTGGACGTGATTTCCAGCGCCTAATGATGCCTTCAAACACCGTAGCCTAGAAATTACCATAAATTGTGTAGCACTATTTTATTCCGTTTCCAGGCCCAAAAACTCGGAAACGGAACGGAACAGCCCAAAAAGCACCGGAAATATGGAAACGGAATCGGCACAATGCCGCACAGCCCTCATGTACCCTTCAAAAGCGTAAATTATTTCCTGTCTGATACTCTTCGCAGCTTCGAGCAGTATGTGATAGATCCCGATTTATATGTTGAAATTTAGAAGAAATTTCAAGTATTGTGCGCATTTGAATGCGTCTATGAATTTCAAGCAAGTCATCAAAGCTACTACTCAGACATTCGCCGGGTTCGACCCCAGCTCGAACGGGGTCCATCCCCAGATTTCTGTCGGGTCGGACCCTTTAGCATTGATCCTCCACGTAGTCCCCAGTGAAAATACATGGGGAGAGAATTTTACTTCTCCCCCACGTCGTCTCAGTTGGATGAAGTGAGGGGCGAAAACGGAAAGGGGTTTGATCCAACAGAAATCTGCGGTCGGACCCGTTGAGTTTCTGAGTAAGGTTGATTAACTTTGAAATCTCCTCGGGCTTGATGATTGCCCGGGTCGAGCACTGGATGGTTCGAAAAAATGTTCAGTAAAAAAGTAAAAAATTGGTGGAATCGTAATCTTTTTGGGTTAAAAAGTGTTATGAATAGCAGTGAATAAAAAAGTAACAAAAAGGTAACATTTACTAGACCTAAAGGCATGGTGAGCGCTGGAAGTCACTTTCAGTTTTTTTGCGTAAAATCACGAGTACGAGTTCAGCCGTAAGGAGGCGATCTGCAGAAACGCTCCTGTGAGGAACGGAGATAGTTGTGGTTGGAGCAATCTCACACCACTGTTTCGGTAACATTCATCTCTATTGTCTTGGGAACACTGGCGATTCTTTATTTTTGGGCTGGAATAATCTTCGAGAGAAGGCATTCCGACCAGGGGTGTGCGTTTTTCGTTTTTTCATTTTTTTTCGTTTTTCGCCCTTTTTGGCGAAAGAAATCAATATCGAAGAAGAAAACGAAAAAGTTGAAATTTTTTCGGTTTTTTTTGGTCTGAAATTTGTGGTTCTGATGCGACTTGCATCCTTTGCTGCCTACAGACGTCTGCAGCAAGTTTGCACTTGCCTTTCATTTGATCTCACAAGGGAGGCTTGTTACCTTCTGGTGGCGATTTGAAAAATCACGTTGTCGTTGTTATAGGTCTGTGAGAATATATAAATGACCCGTGCTTGAGATTGGCTAAATGGCTAAGGAAAACGGCATTTTTATTGCTTAAGAAAATGTAAGGGTACCTACCCATCAGGGAATTTTCGGGGCGTTCAGGAATTTTTTTTCGGATTCGGCTCAAAACTTTTAACCGGGGGTTTTTTAGGGCGCTGAATCCGAATCTGGGGTCTACTCCGGGCCAGACAGGGTTACTGTAGGTTACGGTAGGCATAATGCCTTTGAGCAGGCGATATCTATGTACCTTATAATTTCGAAAACCGAAAAAAAGGACCTCAAATTCGTGTTCAGCGTCCCAGATATGTAAGGCCCACAATGAAATTTTAAGTTGATTCTGAGGCTTTGACCGAGCTACCGTATACCCACCCTACCGTGATATGTAGAAAATCGTTAAACGGGTTGCAGATTCGTGTTAGGCAGCCCGAATAGCCCCTATGTACAGGGTTTTGGGAGATTTGATCGTAGGATTCCCGAAATCATCAAAAGTCGCGTTTGGGCAGCAAAACTTCCCAAGAAGCTGCGGACCAAATCGGACGCATTTTTGAAATATTGACAAATGGGCCTCGGATTCGTAATCAGCACCCAAAACAACCCCCAGAAACAAGTTTTAAGCTCGAACCGAGACAATTTATTCAAACGCCCTGAAAATTATCATTCGTGTATGTACTCCTTTCCTATTGGCAAAGCTATGGAAATGCCCACTTTTGTAAATCTCCTGTGAGTTTCTCAGGCATTTAGCTGATCGTGAGTATAGAATATTGGAGCGCTGTGCTCCCCCTAGAATATATCAAAGTGGCATCTCGAAACTCCATCTTATGTGTGCAACCCTCCCTTGCCAGAATCATTTCGCTTAAAAGCAAACGTATGATCTGCCCCTTGTACAACGAATCCTTCAACTACATCACTTTCGATAAAAACTTAGACTGACTGGGTCTAAATTTTTTGGAATTCCTGTTTTTCAGCGAACTAGAGCGGCTACGGCGCATCTTTTGAGCATGGTCATAACTTTCAGGAATAATTCTCCTAAGAACCAAAAATATGAAATTCGACAGGCGGAAACATCACCAATCTAACCAATAACGCTAATCGATTCCGCATAGCTGGTAACCTGCATAGGTACTTTAAAGGCAGCGTTCACGATAGTCATTCTCAATGACTGGTCGTCGTAAAATGATAGACGAAAAGAATTCTATGCTCTCAGTGTCGAAAAAGAGGTTTAAAAAGAACTAGGAATGGCAAAGTAACGGATGCAAACAGGCGTTCTGAAGTCACCGAGACGGCTCATGTCCCCTTTCCGCCCCCAGACCCACGAGGTTGTGATAACATGAAGTAATCAAGTCAAGGAAGTACTGATAAGCAAGCTCAACAGCTTGATTGCATTTATAGGTATCATCCTTCATAGCGGTCAACTCCTCAACGCTCAGGAGTCAACATAGGAAAAAGTGGCCCTCTTTTAGTACAAAAACACGGTTTTTACATTCTCTTCAAGCATGCCTTGCTGTATAGGGCACCAGACCTTCCGTAAACGGTTGATACATCAAAAAAGAAATCTATTGTGAACACTGCTCCAAGGTCAGGAATTTCGTTTTCGTTCAAGATGTTTATGGAAAAGACGTCAAGAATTGCTATTTGGAGGCCCATAATTTTCAAGCGGGAGCCAAACTAAATTTTTTCTGCTCCCTCCATCGATCCATACCAAAAAAACCTGCGAATGAAAACATTCTTGGGCGAGCGGCATCATTTACAGCCCCATCCAGCAAAAGTGGCTGAACCTAACCTTTGTGTAGACACCACGACTCAATGCGTGTGGTTGCGTAGCGGCTATTAACGTCCAATAGCGCCAAGAGACTGAGCTACTGGTCAGTGCTGACCTCGACGAGATCACTCACACTGAATTTCAATATGACAGCGCAAGAAATTCATGCTATACCTCGATAACTACTGATGTTCGTCTCTGTGCAAACTTTGTTCCGTTTTGATCTGTGACTTGCCCACGATTTTCAACTTCTACGAATTCGTTTTTTTTATATAGTTAAGGACGACATTCGAGCCCACAGTTTTAATGAAAAACTCGAAAAAACATAAACATGATTGTTCAGAGAACTACCGCAGTTATGAACAAAAAGTAACAATAAGACTTTTAGAGGGTGTTCAGCGCTGCAATTTTGTCAGGATTCAACACTGCAACAAGGGTAAAACTGCTCACATTAATACGTTCATTGCGTATGCTTTTGTTTCACTGAGAAAATATGATTCTGTCATTATTCGAAGCTTTTCGATTACGTTGCCTTGTTTTTCCAATCAATGACATGTGATTACGAAAACAAGACTTTTCAAAAAACTATTTTCTTCCGTCAGCCAAATAAAGAAGTTTTTAACAATCTTGGTCTCGCTTCAACCACCGAATACCACTATTTTCTTCCGTTTTTTTTTCGGAATTTTTCGAATTCAAAATCGAAAAATTTTCGTTTTTGGGTTTCAAAATTTTTCGCTTATGCCTGATTCCGACGAAGGCGATTGGGCGAAGCGTCAACCGAATAAAGTGAATAAAACATTGGTCCTGGCTCTATTAACAACCAACTATTCCAATATTCAGTGACTGTCGTACTTGGTCCAAAGAGTTAAAATAATTTTTCTTCTAAAACATCAGAAACGTGAAAGAGGGATTTTTCGAATGAAAAAATCAATTGCAACAATTTCCTAAGTAAAAGAACAATTTCAGTTCACCAAATTTCGAACGTCAGGAAACGAAAAAAATAATACACTTGAAGGTCGTGAAATTTTTTCAAAAAAATTCTCAGCAGAGGGGTCGCAACATCTTCAATACCATTGTCAAGGGCTGCTACACACTGATAATAGCGTTTCCGTAAATTCTCGACGAAGATCGCTTACTGTTTTGTTTACCATCTGTGTACTTCGTAACTTTGGCATTTTTCCCCTATCCAAAGCAGTTTGAGCTGAGAGAATTCAAAGTTATATATTGTGGTTGAGTTGCTCTTTAATAGTATAATTCATCAGTTATCTGTAAGTTTTCAAAAATTAGATTTTGTCACCATTCTATCAATTATCTGAAAGATTTTCGAAAACTTGATCTTTGTCATTTTATCGAATTATGAGAGAAAGGTTGATAGTCGACGAAATACCAAATTCGAATAGGTACTTGACAATAATACTAAACTTGAAATTTCGCAGCCGAAACTGGTTTGATAACAAAAGGAAGACCAGGTTGCGCATTCACCGAATTTACGGAAAAGTCAATGATCACGCCTCGCTAAGATTGTTCGCGAACCTAGCCCTCAAAGAGTTAAAAAGTTCTGTCAACTTTGGCAACTTCTCAACTACCATGTCGCTGTGTGCGCTCTTTCTACACATCGATGAAGATTTCAGAAAATTTGGCCATTTACTCTCTTTCTACTGTACAAAGTCGGTTAAACTATTTATGGCACACCATAAAAAAAGCTTAGACTTGTTTCCCATTCCAATTCATCACGATATCGCGTGCGTGTGCGCGCGTACACCTGACGTCGGCATGGATCCTGAAGAGACGGAAGGTTGGCGCAAACTCAGGGCCATGTCAGGGCATAGGTGCACCGAGTTCGCGCCAACCTACAATGAGGAAGGCAAAGTATCTTCAGGATCCATGTTATCTCCCCTTCCCCGTCTCCTAGTGTCTCTGCTCGCTCCGCACACGTACTTATCAAGTGAACTCCACTCCGAGGCACTTCCTCATTCATTAGTGTCGCTAAATGTCTATAGACTTGGTGAAAATGTCAACTTGTTTCGATTTCCGAAATTCCAGATCCTGTACCGATCTCCAAAAGTAAAAATGTTCCGAATTCCGGATTCCGAGGAACTCAAAATTTTTATTCCGCTCATCCCTGTTTGGAAGTAAATAGGGTCGATCATCCAAATATGCTCAATACTAACGATTTCAGCCGAATTTCAGCAAACAGTTCGGAAACGATCATATACTATTCAAAGTTGTGAAAAGCACTAGGTAGGAAATAATTTGCAGTTTTAAATGGTAACTGGCACCTGACCAGGAGATAAACGCCGAAAGCCATGAAAGCAGACGAATGTTGAGAAACTTTCGTGACAACCTGATACTTGTGAAAGATGATAAATCTTGCCGTACCCCGGCGGCAGCCGAGGACAACCAGCTGGTTACACGATTAATTAAAAGGGAGGATACACACAAGAAAAATGAATCCTTATAGATACACGAAAATTCACAGGTTATTAAGCTAAGAAAATGGCTCCTGAAAATGACTCTTAAGTCTGCTAGAAATTTAAAATTGTGTATAGTCTACAGCAATGTTAGTAGGACCTGGTGAGGTTGCGGACTCGTCTTAACATACGGTAGTTTGTTAGTGGTATCACTCATTTTTCCGGAACAGCTTTGATAGATCGGTGAGTCAGTGTGTTAACCGATACGAATACATCTGTGGAAGCAATGAAAACAGGTGAAAATGTGAGAGCGGAAGCCGAAACTCACCGACCAATTTTAGTTGTTTCGAAAAAATGAGTGATAACACTATCAGACTACAGTATGTTAAGAAGAATCCGCAACCTCACCAGGTCCTACTTCCATTGCTGTAGACTATACATAAATGCGTTCATAATTTGAGGAAAGCTTTCGTTAAGGAACATTATCAGTATCGGATGCTTTTTTCCATGTTTGGCGAACGCTCCCCGTTTACGGGTGGTGGCCATCGTGTATTTCAACCCCTGCTGAGGCGGGAGAAACGGGGGAAGAGCGAGGTCCCTGACTGGACGCAACACGGGGCTAGCGACAAGCCACTCGCTGCGTCTCTCCCGTTCCTCTCGCCTATTCAGAGGTTGCAAAACACGATGGCCACCACCCCGTTTTCACAAAAGATTGTGCAGTTGATTACACAAAGACTGTATGGTTAGGCCCGTTGCTTGTTTCTCACGAAAAAAAAAACATTTAAACTCAAACCGCCGCGCCAGCCACAAATTCAGTTTGAATGCTTTTTTCTTGAGGAAACAAGCCACGGACCTAACTATACATAAGTGCACGTGAATAACGATTACTCGTAAAAAAAGAAAATTATGGGAAGATCAACAGACGTGCCATTCATTGCCAGAAAAACAGATCCTATCAAGATATGTACATCATACTGAATACTTAGTATAATGAATGCACATATAGTGGAGTCCACCAAGAGTGTCTCATTCACTTATCAATAAGAAGCGGTCGGCTGGGAATCAATATGCATGAATCCCATACCACCACGCTCGATACCGAATGAACGAGAGCGGTTGTGCTGCAACGAGTTTCATGTTCATTGATCTCCAATCGACCGCTTCTCATTGATAAGTAAATGAGACACTCTTGGTGGACTCCACTATATGCTACGCTGTACTCACTTTTTCGCAAGAAGCAGTAGGTTGTCGCAAGAAGCTTTATTTCGTTGAAAATATACAATAGAATCGCAATATAAACGTTGAAAGCATCGTCCGCACAAATTTTCGCAAATCGCCGATTTTCGGATTGGTCATTCGAAGCCTTTGCTTGACATTCTATTGTACTTTATCGATCCAAAAATCGATAAAGGTCAAGACAATCGGAAAATTTTTTTCAAATTTTTAAGGAGCAATTAATTTCCTGTCGAATGGTCACTAGCTTGTTGAGAAAAAGTTCAGAGTTTCAACAGAAATTATCGATTTAAAAAACGCGGGAACTTATTCCTCAACCCAATATAACAGTCGAATTCAAAGTCAGAACTTTTTTCCCGCCAACTGTCAACCTTTTTCGATAAAGGGTGAAAATGAAAAAATGTATTTTAGAAAACAATTGACAATATAAATCTTATAGTAGGGACTAGTATAAATTGTTTAGTTCAAGCTTCAGCTGGTAAAACTGGTTCGATAAGGTACGTAGAAATGATGGAAGATGTAAATTCACAAATTTCGCGCAACAATTAGAAACCCCATTCCGTACAGGAGCTTCCGCGAATGCGGTTAGCTAACCTTCGAAATTTCAAACGTCCTATGAAATTTAGCAGCTTTGGTGGTTTGCTTCAAAGGAAGTGGAAGCATTCAATGATGCTCGCTCGATACTGAAAAATTATGTTGAATCTAAGTCAATGATTCGAGTACCACAAGGCTTCAGTCGAAGAAGAAAGCATTCGGTACGAATAATGTGCCTTCAAACGGTATATCCCATCCAGTCAACGCTTAAAGGCATCGTTCGCGCTGAAAACCAATTTCCATCTTTCAGGCTCAATTTCATGATTGAGCCCGGCGGACCACGTTGGTTAAGTTTTGAGCGCCAAAAACATAAGGTTCTGAAGTTGGAGTGGTTCAAAATGACGATCCGCCACCAGTTTTCACCAACCATCTAGCACAAGGAACAGAAGCACCACCACATGCGCGGATGATTCAGCATTTGAAGTTTTTAATTCGGGAAATTCTAACATCCAAACTTGCCCAATGGGTACTTTATTTTTCAGAATAAATTCCAGTGAACAAGAGGCAACAGAAATTCACCCACCTAATAAGTTTGAAGCAAAAAACACATCCGACGTTTGCGAAAAAAACTTCCGACGTATTGCACCAGACACACCGAAATCGACGGAGGGGTGGGAAGTGATTAATTCGAGACATTTCAAAATGAGTTTTTTCGCAAAAGTCGATGGTTTTGTGGAGCCTTTCCACTCTTATTCTGTATGCCAGAGAATTGCCTGCGCAGAAACATGAAAAAATGAGATACGGTTTTTTGCGCGTACGATGCCTTTAAAGTTTTGAAAATTGAAAAGTCGAGTGTTACAACTTACATAATACATTTTCATCATGGGCCAAGGTGCTAACAGCCTAAAAAGGAACAGACAAAGGACAGAGCAGGAAAATTTTTCTAGGATATAGTAGATATTCAAATAACAGAGAATTTGCGAGGAAATTGTTCGAAATAAAAGAAAACGGGAGAGAGCATGAGTCTGAATTTCAACAAAACCGTAGATGAAACACGAATATGCATATGGGACGTGCACTAAACAATAGAGTGTTGCCTTGAATAATTTCGGTTTTTCAAATAATTCCAGTATTTCTTCGAAACAAGAACTGTCGGGGTCTAACTGTCGTTGGTACCAAACAGTACGCAAGGTTCCCGTAATTTAAAAAAAGTAAAACTCAGTTCAATCATACAAGCGCAATCATCATTCATTCGAATATCGAAATTTCGTTTGAATATTCGAAAAAAAAAACTCATGTAACGAACTTTCATATTTCAGTGAACAGATCCTACTTTCTCATCAATTATGAGAACCTCTTACCTACCGTAAGGTATGGAAATAATGACAGTCAGAATCATCCAGATCATGAAGAGAAACCCTGACATTCGTTTGAGGGTCGCCTCATTACATCGAGACTACCAGTCTGAAATTGGGCTCGCCTCATAATCGTGAAATTGCCGCTCTACCTGGCGAAAATTTGGGGCGAAATCACTTCAAAGACGCCTCACATTTTCACTTGGTAGAGCAAAAATTTCACCATAATTAGTAGAATGTTGCCCGAATATTCGTTTATTCGAATAATATTCGAATATTCAAAGAAGTGGATTATTCGGGTTATTCGAATAATCGAATATTCAAAGAAGTGGAATATTCGTTTATTCGAATATTCGAATATTCAAAGAAGTAAAATATTCGGTTTATTCGAATATTCAGCACGAATAATTTGAACATTCGACAAGATCGCACTCCATTTTGCCCTGATTTTACATTTCGAACATCTTAGCGTAGTGACTACTAATTTCTCACAATTCTTCAGTACCTCATAAATATAAAGTTACTGTGCTTATCTGGGATAAGTTCCATTCCGCAATTGCGTCTCGAAACGCTTTGCGGCCGCACGCGCTCGGGTCAATCGAGTTTCCAGCTCCAAAGCCGACACGATATGGCTTTTTTATACAGTTTTCTTCAATCTTGCTTAGTTTCCAGTTTCTAAAACCCACCTGGAGTCAACAGATCCGCAGCTGTGGCGCTGGAAACTCCTCCGACTCGAAAGTGCGCGGCCGCAAAGCGTGTCGAGACCAGGGGTGTGCGGCAATTGCCGTTTGCCGATTGCCGTTTGCCGGCCATTTTTGGGGTTTGCCGTTGCCGTTTCCGTTTGCCGAAATTTTCGTCTAAAACGGCAATTTTTCGGCAAAAATACATTAAAACAAAAGGATTTGCCCTCATGGCAGTTTTTGTATTGGTCAGCAATTCGAAACTGCTACAAATAATTATTTTGACTAGTTCCAGCTGATGTAATGTGTAATTGTACCTATTAAATTGGTAACTGATGAGAATATAAACTCTCTTATAAACTCTTTATGAAGTAATCAGAGAAGTTCGTTGAAGTTCTAAGTTGTTTATGAGCCTCCAAAAGTCTTTTTTCAATTATCAAACACTTAACCACTTAGAAATGGTAAATTTGCAAAAAACCTTTTCCGGAAGCATTCAGATCCCTGCATGTTCCAAGATTAGAAAACCAAGTGCTACCAAGCAGCTATTCAAAGGCCGTGTTCACGGTAATCTTTGATTTTGAAAATAATTGCTGATTAGATTGTTTGGGCCTCGGGTAGAAGTGAAACGACGAAGAAATCGAGAAAAACGCACCAGAAGGGCACGAAATTCTCAAATCTCACCCCGCCTAATAAGTTTCACAGGAACTGTTCGCTGCGACAATGAAGTCTTTTGTGAAACCGTCTTTTGCATTGCTCTACTCAGTGTTGCTTCGTACGCTTCGTATTTTCCTTCAGACTATTACTAATACTGTTTTGCCCAGAATACTCTTCCGTTTTTCATTAGCCCCATTTTTTATCAGTGACAACCACCGTGAACGTGTTCATCCAATCGGACAACTAGTCCAGGCCAGAGACTAATGTCAGTGGAATACGACGTTTTAGTGAGTTTTTCGCTGGTTCCTCGTAATTTTGGTAACACTTGGTTGCCAACGCACTGTTTTGAGTAGAAAACTCGGGAACGAAAATCATCATGAACACTGCCTTTAAACGTACAAACCGGTTGAGAACTCGTATAAATCGGTCCTCCTATATTCTGTTGGTGGGCTGATCGTCATTATTGGGGCAGGAAGTTGATAAAATCAGCAAACACTGTCCGGCTTTTTTTAATTTAACAGTGTTCACAGCAGTCGAGAGCAGTAGAGGCAAGGTTCAATAATATTTTCGATTTCGAAATTCATAGCTGAAACGAAGAGTTGACTCAGTGGCAAAGCTGAGTTTGTTGAGAAACGGTGTAAAGAGAAAAAAATGATAATAATTGCAGCATATACTGCTCCGAAACTTGAACGTGGTGTGCTGCCCCACCCACTTCCTCTGTAGCCACAGGGAAGTGGGTGGTACGAACACTACCACATTTAAGTTTGGGACCGTTTAGAGCAACTTATTGCTCGCTTTTAGCCGACATTGTTGTCGTAATAAGCCTCGTGCCGGCTTGTAGACCGAATACACAGAACTGGAAGCGCCCAAGAGCAGTCCGGCTATCTAAACGCACTGCACGCGGCGCTCCAGCGGCCACGTGAGCGCAGCGGCTTTCCGTCGCGTGCGTCGCATGTAACAGTCGAACTGTCACCAGATTCTCTCATTCTGTGCAATCGATCAACGAGCCCTTCGGAGCTCATGATTTCCAGTGGAAATTCGAAATTTGGTTTTACTGTGAACCCTGCATACAACTAGACTAATCTCACTCCACTCCTGTAGCCTCACAAGTGAAACCATATCAAATGAGCGACAAAGAGAACCCTGAGCAGGGCTTGCGACCGGTCGCAAAGGGGGTCGTGAAAACTTCGAAAATTTATCGAAAAAAAAAAATGAAAATTCTTTTTTGGGGAGGGGTTCGTAAAATTTTCGGAAAATGTGGTTTATCCCTAAATCACTCGGAAAGTAGAGACGCCGTGTATTGCATCGGTACCATTTCTCCATTTCAGGGAGGGGCTTCGTAAAAATCTTGGTCATGAAATTTTTTTCACCCTAGGGGGGTTCGTAAAAATTTACGTCACCAGGGGGAGTCGAAAATTTTCAGTCACCGTTCGCAACAGCCTGCTCAAGCCTGACTTTGAGCGTACTAATTGCTACTTACCTACAGTAAAAATTGTGAGTGGCCCTGGTCATGAGCTAGGTGTGGGCTGTCTTTCGCCACAAGTGTCGACTAATCATCCAGCCCTGTTGATCTTGATAGTGACTCCTATACAGATCACATATAGAACAGCGCTACTGGCATTCTCTGATCACCTGAGGCTTTCATGTAGCTTTTGATTTACGGGATTTTTCTTCCCGTAATTCTAGTAAAACGCAAGGCACATAGTAACGGGTACATATTGCGTGGAACACCACACGACTAAACAAATGTTCGTATATTATAGCTAAAAACTGATTTTGCCGTTTGCCGTCCATTTTTGTGGTTTGCCGTTGCCGTTTGCCGAAATTTTTAATTCCTTTGCCGCACACCCCTGGTCGAGACGCGATTGCGGACCGGAGTTTGACCCAGATAAGCACAGTGTAGCAGGTATTTCCAATAAATTAAATCGCTCGTAGGATTTTGTCAAAACGCTAGAAATGCCCATGTCATCTTTAGTTATAGAGAAAAGTTTAACTCTCGCATAAGTATAGCAACACTTGAGCAACATGGAAATTTCTTACGATGATGGCCAGAATGAGCCATTTTCACGTGTATTTTCATGAAACTGGTTCGAGTTGATGCTATTTGTCTACTTTCCCGGTGAACTTCACCTGAATTCTGACGCGAAAGCCCAAGTTCTCTCCTTCCATAGTGCTGGACGTGGAATTCGATGGTTTCCAGCCACCTAGGACGACTAGCTGGATGTAGTCTCAAGTTCGCGCCAGATCCTGAGCCACTCAACGTCTGTTGTCGCCCAGACGTCTCATGGAGCTGGGAAGCGAGATATTACACGGCGAGTTCCCAGTGACATTGTGTCGGTCTCAAAGACTTACTACGAATTGTCGCTGAGTTTCCTCGAATCGTCGCTGAGATTCCGGAGTAGGGCACGGCTAAGCAGCACTAGGAAGTTCGCCATCGCATAAACCGCGCACAACTCAACTGGACTCAACTAAGCTAAACCAAACTAGACCGAATCAGATCACAAGTTTGGCGGCAATTTAGCGGGTATTTCGCGGCTATTTCACGGCGAGCATTATTTGGCGACTATTTCGCAGCCAGCATTATTTAGCGTCTATTTCGCGACTATTACTCGGAAAAAGGGCATTCTGCGTCTGTTTCGCGGCTATTTCTCGGCCAAAACTCAGAGTACACGCTCGTAAACGTGGTTGAGATAACTACGGAAATATAATGGTATGGCACAGTACACAACGCCTACGCATTTTGAAGCGTCAAAAACGACCCACAATGACGCTACACGTGTGAGAATTTGGCCCCGCCCCGTATCTGCTCGCCCTTGCATTTGCATCCTTCTCCAAAAAAGGGGTTCTGGGCCATAACCACCATCGGCGACGCTTGTGGGTGGTACAATGAGTACAATAAGTGAGCCATACACATCGACGATGGTGGGAATGGCCCAGCACTCCTGTTTGGGGGAGGACGCAAATACAGGTGCGGGGCCGACTCCTCAGTCGTGTAGCGTCACTTTTGGTCGTTTTTGACGCTTCAGAATGTGTAGGCGTTGTGTTCTGAGCCATGCCATTCAACTTCCGTAGTTAGTATCTCAACCATGTTTACGAGCGTGTATGCTGAATTTAAGTGACAAGAGTGCAGCCGGTTCAATTATCCAAGTATGCAGTACATTGGCCCCGCCCAGCATCCGGAAGCCCTGCCCATCCGGTGGCGGCCTCAGGGGAGGTTGAGCGACCCAGCCGCGACGCGTGGGTCTACCGACTACGCTGCGTGCCGGAGTGTCGACCGCGACGCGTGTCGACGCGCCGACCGCTACGCGTGTCGGTTTGCCGACCGCGACGCGTCGGTGTGCCGACCGCGATGCGTGTAGGTGTGCTGACCGCGATGCGTGTCGATGCGCCGACCGCGACGCGGGTCGGTGCAAAGTAGTTCCTAAGCCACATAAGTCTTGCTGGATGTGAACCGCTGCTAAATAGGCCGCTAAACGCGACAGGTCAAAATGTCAACAGCTCGACAACAGGCGGACGTCGCTGGGCAACGGGCAGCTTTCAGGCTTACAATGCGAGCGATTTGAGTTGTCAAGAGTGTGCAGTTTATAAGATGATAACTTCTCAACCTGTTGTCGATGCGCCAGTTTGCCCGAGTGGATTGGATGGGATAGTACGCAATAGTGTTGCCCAAATATTCGTTTATTCGAATAATATTCGAGTATTCGAATAATTCGAATATTCGAATATTCAAAGAAGTTGATTATTCGGGTTATTCGAATAATCGAATATTCAAAGAAGTGGAATATTCGTTTATTCGAATAATCGAATACTCGAAGAAGTGAAATATTCGAATTATTTCGTTTATTCGAATATTCAAAAAAAATTATTCGTTCCAACACTCTAATAATTAGGCGAGCACATATGGGGCGAGTTTTCTCGATATTACGGGGCAACTCCCCCAAGCCAGTGTCAGATAAATGAGATTTATTAGAAAGACTATTTATTATTATTATTCGATACAAC
Organism: Aplectana chamaeleonis; assembly: GCA_029168955.1. Classification (NCBI taxonomy): domain Eukaryota; kingdom Metazoa; phylum Nematoda; class Chromadorea; order Rhabditida; family Cosmocercidae; genus Aplectana; species Aplectana chamaeleonis. The sequence continues at coordinate 84,907 of JAPDOI010001878.1, forward strand.
ACTCCACTCAGAAGTAAGTATGAGCATTCGGCGGTACATATTTCCAAAGTACCGACAGAAAACGCTAATTTTGACACATTCGAACAATTTTACGAATAAAACCACTATAACTTCCAAGTGAATGGATTTTTCAAGAGCCCAGATCTCTTCGAAATAACGATTGAAAAACCGACCTCTATTTGTTTCAAACGATTACTCGGGTCCTATCCGAACAATTAAACGAGTGTCACGGATACTACTCGGATTCTTCAATCGTTTTTGAATAGTATTCTATCGAGATTGGGCAATTTTTTGTAATCGAAAATTCGGTAGAAGCCTAACTGAAATTGGCCGAAAAAATAATTTCTGTTCCGAATAAATCAATATTTGAAAATTATGTAATTTTCCGAATCAATCGAGAATTCGAAAGACTGAATATGTAGTATTAATTCCCGAGTGTGTGAAAAGCGGATATTTCTCGAATGGATCAATTATTCAAATAAAGCGACGGTGGGAACACTCGAATAACTCAATATTCGCATAATAATCTGTTTCGGTCCCGCGTTAGAGAAGTACAAAAATTGCAAGGCGGGAATCGAACAAGGGATAAGCGCAATCAACATATAGGATTTCAGGAATCGGGTTTGGGTTCTTAGCACGAATTTTCCTCTATGGTATACGAAATCGGGTGCGAAAAGTTCGAAGTTTGGTGATTCGATGAAAATATGCAACAAAAGAACGGAATACATCAAGAAACAAACGAAAGCAAATGAAAACTAACTGTAAAATCGAAGAGAGAAATGGTGAAGGTTCTTTTCAATAAAGAATCGAAAAAAAAACAGGTCAATGACACTGGGGACGCTACGCCACTAACGATCATTAGGACTGAGATTCATGAAATGAAGACCATGGGCTAGAGTTAGGTTCGCCGCGAAAATAGGACGCAAACTTTGGAGGCTAACCCAATTGTAGCCCATGGTTTGCGTTTCTGGGCACCAGCCTAAACGCAGTGTTCACTATGAAAAACCGTATTCTAGTTTTCGATGTTTTTGAGTGGGCAAGTCCAAGAAGTAAAGGATAATAGGGGAAGAAAAAACTGCTGAAAGAAATCTCTAGAATAATTATTTACGCTTGTTTGGTGTGCTTCGGGGCACTGCGGACTTTGAAAAATACAGACGTCGGAAGTGGTTTTGCACTTCAAAATTCTCAGGTTTGTAATTTTGTTTTGTTTCTTGTATCGAAAACTCTGGAAAAATATGATGACTCAGTGCACATAGTCGGATGTTAGAATTTTTCGGGATAAAGACTATTCGAAAATTTGGCAACTGTTCCTCCAGTGGAACAAACGCAGGACAACTGTTATACGACGTGGGAAGGGACGACCCGATGGGTTGGCTGGACCACGAGACTTTAACCCACTTCCTGGCCGCTTTTCGTCGCACTTCCGTACTTACTCTTCTTATTGGGATCCAAATCTTACGTTTCTGCGAGAAAACGGGCAACTTTTTCATCAAGAACGCTACCTTTCGGGGCACTTATGACGTTTTCGGAATTTGGGTATTGTTTGCCCCTAACAAAATAGCTTAAAACGAATTCTTAATTTGAAATAAATCAGCACTGTGACTTCACAGTGAGGTTGACTGAGTATGTAAAAAAAAAAACGCATGAACCGAATGGAAAACGGAACGAAAAAGAAAATGTTCGGAAAATGGCGGTAAATTTGATGGCGATCCATCTGGGAAACACACTCATTCTATCATATTGAAGTCACTCCAGGGAATTAGGACCGAGTTGAGGGAAACTGGAAGAGTAAATGCACAAATTATCGAAATCCTTTAGCAGTCAGACGGCTGTAAGCGCAACCCTATTCTCCCACCCCAATCTTCAAACTCCCTCACCCTATGACTTCACACCGCTTCAGAACCCCGTACAAACAGTGCGGTGCATCAGAATCGATGACGTCACAGTGACGTCATGAAGTGAAGGAACGCGAAATGTAGCGATAAGGGTTGGACGGTGCAATCGAGAGGAGGAAGGGGTGCTGGCGGTGGCCGTTGCGGGGGATGCGGACAGCCGCCGCGTCGCCCATTGCACGCGACGCGGTCGCAGATGACATCAATACGGCGGCCCCGAATGAGCTGGAGCAGCCGTGCATGGCCTGTTCGACCACACAGCCGGCCGACCACAAAGACAAACCGAGGTTCGGATGGTCCTAAGAGAACTACTGGAGGCGAACGGTCGTTTTTCCTTACTTGGAGCTGTCCTTTAATTGCTAGAAGAGAGTGACCTCTATTTGATTTGATTTATTACACGGTAGAACCGTGAAAAGGCAAACAGCAAGTGGAAACAATTGCTGAGAGGACAGAAAGAACTAATTCATTCTAATGATACGAACAGAGAAATGAGTCGCCCTAGTGGACAAAGAAGCATCAATATTGTTTATGCCGTATCTCGGCCTGTTCTTAGCGAAGCTTGATAACACTTCTGTAAGTTTTGGAATATTTAATGCCTTTTTATGGCATGACATATAATCACAAGATATCACGAAGTTGCTGAGATGAATACAAAACTTAGGTGTCAGGCAGGAATCGAACCCGCACTGCGTCGCTTACCGGGCGAGAGTGTTACCAATACACTACCGACACCCCACTCTGCATTCCTCAGCTATTCACACATGAACAGTGTAGCAGGGCTGTGCGTAACTGAATTTTGTAATTTCGTAAATCGAAATTTTTCAAATTCCTCGTAATTCGTAATTCGTAATCGATAACGAGTAATAAGCGCGCACATAGCCCAAACCTCATTCGAAGCGGAAACGCCACAAAACTTCAAAGAGGAGGTGTTCCATTTCGAAGAAGGATTTAGATTGGATTTTAAAACAACGTTGTTGAACAGTCAGAAAAAAAATCAGTATACAACCGTGGGATAGAAATCACCAAAATATACAAAATTGAAACTTTAATCAGCGAAATTATCAAACCTTTGCCACGTTTCGCTCAACTTCTGAATACGAAAATATAGAGAACCGTCGCATTACCAAACGCAGGTGAATGAATGCGAAGTAGGACAACAGGTTAGCGAAAGAAATTGCTGCTCGAAGTTTAAAGTTCGGTCATTCAAGAGGATGCTTGGAAGAAGTGGTCATTCTAAAGGAAATATACATTTGCAAAACAGCTTTTTGACGCAGAAATCGAGTCTGACCTCTATATTTGTGAAGCTTTACTCTGAACGGAGTTATGAGCCTTCCTCACCATAAACAAGTTTGTTGGGGTGTAGAAAGCGGTCCGAGAGGTAAAGGTTGTTTAGTAATCTAAAATGCAAAATATGGAGGTTTTCTTCAAATCTCTGACATCAAAAATAAACAACTTCTTACTCTTATTTTCTTTCGCATTTAGAATTTTCTTGAATTCTCAATTTCGAAGCACTTCATGACCTTTTTTGAAAAGATGTGTGACTCTGCAGCCGTAATTTGTATCGGAATGTTCTGAACCAATTTTCAAAATTACCACTTTTGTCTCGTAGCCTAATTGCCTCTGGAGGTGGAAATCTATCAAAGGTTATTGGAGAAATTACCGTGAAAATCTCCCTTGAATGGTGTTCTCAAGTTAGAAAAATATTTTCCCGATCCTTCAGCGCGACTTCAACACACGAACTACCAGTTTTGTTAGTGACATTAACCCGCAGAAGACATATGCGTGGTGAATATTGTTTTTGAAATCTCCGTGAAATTCTACTACGAACTTTATATGATCTGGATGTCAATCCTAATATGCTGTATAAGCCAGTTAGGTCTTTAGAGCCGAGCCACATATTTAATGTCTATGCCGGGATGGAATTCCTGTCCGCAGTTGCAGACGACCGCTTTCGCAGCTTGCCGCTCGAAGACAGTCGTACTGGGAATAAGAAGTTTAATTGTGCCAGGACCTCGTGGTCCCAGCACGATTCTGTTTGCACTGCCTGTTGCAATAGCGGTTTCTGCAACTGCGGACCGCAATCGCGCTCCGATATAGTAGACAGCAAATGTCTTCGCCTCTATTGTTCATAATGGGGGCGAGAATATTCCTTGGAGATGAATAACCGTGGAGCTCGGATCCGTCAACCTGGTTCGCATATGGAGCAAACAAAAAAACTTGGAACCAATAATACGTTTGAGCTAGTCACTGAGATAAGCGGAGAGGTCAGCCATGCCTGAAACTCGTTATCAACAATTATATTTCGCTAAGTCCGACCTACTGCTGACTACATCCGGCTGGGAGTGTCAGGGTAAGGTATCACCGAAACTGAAATTGGAAAGAAAATGAAATAAAGGAAGGAAGTGTAAAATTTATGTATGCTCTAGACCGCAAATTTATATCGTCCCTTAACCTCATTTTCAAGATTTGTTACGAATTGTTACGATTCGTTACGATTTTAGGTCGAAATTTCGTAAATCGTAAAAAAATGCCAAAAACGCCCGTAATTCGTAAATCGTAAACCGTAATTCGTAATTACGCACAGCCCTGCTGTGTAGGCAAAACAGCAATCACCCGTTGACGAGTATGATCTGGTAAGCACAAAACAGTTGAGCTGAGCCCTTTTGAAGACAGAAGTGTGATGTTTTTGAATATTGAATGCCTTTTTATGGCATGGCAAATAATAGCAATCTTGTGACACTTCAGTATGTTCTTGTTGCGAATTCTTGATATTGCATTTACGAGTTTCCAACCCTCATGAAAATCTGCATGAATTGAGAAGGATGAAATTCATATCCTGGTTAAACACAGCGATGAGCAAATCATCCATTTTTCTTTATCCGGGGATTTTCGGACCGGATATCTGGTAAAAATCGATTCACAATTTTGCTCAATGTGTAGAAATTTTCGCATAGCTGGCTATGTATATCCAGTGGAATTCCTACCGAAAATTCAGATTACACAAGCCTACCTACTATCCAGAAAACAGCGTCTTAACAAATTACAAGTCATATGACAGTCATTCGTCTTCGCTCGACTCTGGTCGAGATGTCTCCTCATATTGAACTGCCGGACCTATGTGGGCATATCAAGACTTTCGCTCACAACACCAAGTTGCATTCCCCTCCATGATAACTTTCAGCCGACAATCTTTCGGAAACCAACAGGGTCGATGCCTATAAGGCACCGAACCGGCATTTTCGAGGAACCGACCACTCAGAAAAATGAAAACAAGTTACTTGTAGTATAAAAGCAAGTTACTTGAACGTGTCAAGTAACTTACATTTATATTGCAGGTAACTTACATATATATATATATATATATATATATATATATATATATATATATATATATATATATATATATATATATATATATATATATATATATATATATATATATATATATATATATATAACATGTACCTTACATTTATGTTACACGTAAGTTACATTTATATTGCACAAGTGACTTACATATATATTACCTGCGTGCAATTTTTCGATCTTATGCGAGGTTATTCCATCTAACTACATTTTTACGTCATCTTTTCAAGACCAACGTATTCCGCCTGCATTTCGCGCAATCCGGGATGATATTTTCTAGCCTTCAGGACATGCTCTGCATAAAATGTTCGGAACTCACATTTACTACAGAAAGAACCTTTTTAAGAACAAGAGATCGGTATCAATATAGAAGTGAGTAGACTATCAATGTGTGCGGGGTATGAGAATATGCAGAACAACGCAATGCATAAAGCAGAATCATTCCCGGAGAATGCAAAATGAATCAAGATCACAACAATTAGTAACCCGACATTTGACCGGTAGTGTTGTGAGCAATGAGTTCTTCAAAGACTTTTCCGGGAGGAATGTATCTAAGATACGACAATAGAAGAGGAAATGATTCAGGCGCTAAACTATGTAGCATAATGCTATGAGCATGCTGTTGACACTGGAACAAAACTAGCATGATCTAAGCAAAGAAACATTCCGAAAGTGGTGATTCATTGAGAAAGAGGTTCAAGTCATCTTAGTCCCAGACGGAGTCATTGTTTTCCTCCGTTGAAGAAGTAGGTATCAGACTTCACTTTTCACGTGGCGGAACTGGTCGGCTGCGAATCAAAGAGCCCGAAATTCTCGTCGTTCTTCCCAAAATCATCTGTATCCATATAATCTGCAGCAACTTCACCAGCGTGTATTTTGAAGTTCCCCCGGAAATTAACGCTGAAAAGAATATTTTGTACTTTGAATTATCACGAAGCAGAAATTATAGAAAAACTTACGGCGATACTTTGATTGCGGTGAACATGTCATCGTAAAAAGTGTCGACCATAGGAACTTTCGCCTGTTTGAGTGTTGCTTGAACAAAATCTAGAAATGAGGGTGTTTTTCGTCAAATGTCAAAAGAGCCTAGACTTGAAACTAACCAATCACGACCTCGTGACGAATCACAATGCAGTCGTTCGCTCTTTCTTTGGTTCTTGCGGTGAACTTCGGCCACACATCTGCATGGTACATCTGCAACAACGACATCCAATCTAACAAACTTGCAGAGGAAGAATCTAAGGGTTAACCTCTCGGACAATAATGTGCACAAATCTGTTGGAAAAACACAAGAAGTCCCGAGGGCGTCTTTTGACTTCTTCTTGAAGGTCATATACGTTGCTTTCAGATCACCCCTGAAACTTGAAGATATTCTTACCACGTGGTACTCATTGTCGTATTAGTCAGATGTCTAACCGGGTCCATTCTTGGACGCTTTGATGACAAATTCTTCTGCAGGAGGGGGAATATTGCCGAAGTTTAGAAGGCAGTCAATTCGCTCGCCCCTTCTCTTGTCGTACACCCTCTTCTTCACCAATTTTACAGAGTCCTCGTTGTCTTCGATCGTGTGCGTTCGGTTTCAACCCAGAGTAGTACGTGGATCAAGAACTGCCGCAATTAGCGGGTAAGGCCCTAGCTATACACCAGACGAATGAAAATGTCCCGCGATGACATTGCCGCCGCTTGCTGCGTGGTGAATCAGGAACTCGTCTGCAATATTGCGTCTTTGACGTCTTTGATGCAATATTACAGACTAAAAATTTCCGGGCGTTTCAATATTTTATCGATATTTCACGCCTCTATCACTTGCTTATAGCAGAATGTCACTAGAACTGTATTGCTATTGCCATATCAGTGTTCATTATGTCGTTTCGGTGATATTTCAACAAATTTAGACCTGAAAAATAATCAGCTGATGGGAGTTGGCAAATGTCCAACAGGGTAGGTCCCGCCAGGATACATTGTAAAGTGCCGCAACGTGTAAAACTGCTCGGTGCGGTCCTCCGGCACGCTTTTATGGGACAACTCTTCCTTTTGGCATGCCTCAGCACAGTTGGGACGCACATAAGTGAAAGTTGTCTTGCTATTTCCGCAGCGTTCCGCCGATGTATAACTACGGCCTACGACGGAACGCTAACCACTATAGCGGCCTTTATAATCCCTCCGTAGACAGAAAACAACTCGGAAGATTTCAACTTTGCTTAAACCGTCTTATCTAACAGCTGCGGAAGATCAAGCTCGACATTCGCTTTCTATGCCTCATCCTACAAAAAGTGTATTGCCAGACTTTATCAGCCGCAGACCGTGTGAGCTCACCATTATTTCCTTCTTGGTCAATCGAATCCTAGAATGCATTTCGATGAGTTTTTCGATAAACCTATCTCCGTTCCTGAGTGAGCCGAATATACAACGACATATCTAACGTCGGCATGGATCGTGAAGAGACTCCGCGTTCACTATTGAAGGTTGGCGCAAACTCGGTGCCATGTGCTATTCCATAGGTGCACCGTGTTGGCGCCAACCTTCAACAATGCACGCGACGTCTCTTCCCGATCCATGCCGATGTTAAGCGTGCACTAATGAAAGTTAAGGTAGCAACCGTTCAAATGTTGAAGATTGCTCGTTTCTTCTTGAGAAGACTCGTTGGCGCTCCACAACCTTTCGAATCATTTAGTCCTACGAAACCAAGTGAATCACTAAAAAAACAAACCCATTGTGTGGTTAATTCTACAAATAAGAACGCAACGATTGTGAATTTTGGAAGGTGCCCAACAAGCAGTTCAATGAGATGAGTGAGAAATCAGGAAATGCTAGCTCGTGATCTTTCGAGAGTTTATAGAAGAAATTGTTCACTTTTGAGCACCAAAGCGCAGCCTTGGAAAAGTCATAGAATTTAAGTTTACGCAAAATTGTGATCAAGGACTGAAATGGACATGTGACGGGGCAGGGTTCCACCAATATGAGAATTTCGTCATTTCGCTTCCCAAATAGAAGACAACGAGCTGATTTCTCAACATCTTTAAAGGCAGTGTTCACGATAATCTTCAATTGTGAGATTACTTGCTATATCGATAAAGTGGACCCCAAGTAGAACTAAAATGACGAGGAAATCGAGAAAAACGCATCAGATAACCACGAAATGTTCTCCTCTCACTCCGCCTCTTTACTCTCACAGGGACTTTTTGCTGCGACAATGTTATCGCTCCGTTCTTTCCTTAGGGCCCTAACTAATCCTACTTCGCTTAAAATATTTTTCTATTTTCGATTGACACAATTTTCCATCGGTGACAACCACAGTGAACATGTTCATCCAACCGGACAACTAGTCCATGTCGTAGAATAATGTCACTGAAATACGAAGTTTTAATACGTTTCTCGCCATTTCTTCCTAATTTTGGCAACACTTGGAGGCCAACGCATTGTTTTATGTGAAAAACTCGGCGACGAAAATTATCGTGAACACTGCCTTTAACAACGACTGATACCTCAGTCTGTTGCGAGTTTTGAGGCTGTCCACGCATCATCGAAGTGTACGATCGACCGCTGTATTGGAGACGAGTGCTAAAGTTTAAGTTTTTTCACGCTTTGTTCCTCCTTTTACTCCTGCAATTCACCCACTAGAAATCACTGCAACCATGCTGTCGCAGAATGTTGAAGGGCGTTTCGTCCTGATAGCTAATCTTGTTCAGGAGGTTGCTCTTTGAACGCCACAGTTGTCCCTACGCCGCGACAGTTCATTCTCGACCACGACTCTATTGAGATGTCTACAATGTTTTCAATAGGGTTTGAGACTCAAGTGAGAGTTTTACCGCTGAAAAACCTACATGAGAAAGGCCGTGCCGCTGGGCGACCTCGTATTTCCTAAATTTAGACCACGCTTCATGAGCCGATACTCGGACTCGAACATTGAGGCAGATATCGTCTATCACTGGATGAGGGATCGCCGTGACGCTGCTTGGCGGGAAAAATGCGCGCGGGAAAACGAAGGGAGAGTGGCCATTGATCGCACAATTTTTCCCGCCAAGCAGCGTTGCGGCGATCCCTCATCCAGTGACTGACGATAGTTCCGGACGATTCCCACGAAACACAACGTCATCCAAATTCAATCATCCATTAAGAAACCAATCCATCTTATCCAATTTGCGAGCCATTCTACAGGGTGGGGTCGCACGCGCCAGCCTTAGGAAGCCCACTTTTCTGATAACAGGGTTCTTACCATATCTCAACTCCATAATCGTCAGTTTCGTGACCAGCTGCTTGAAAAAAACCTCCAGCAGAAGAATTCCCATTGTTAAGGTCTGGGCACCGAAACATTCTGCCAATTCGACAACTGCTGCTTTGTGAAATTGGTTCCGAGATTCTTAGGCAAGATGTTTGGCTTCATAGTTTGTCCGACTTGGATGCAATAATCTTTTGGTTCGATACATCTTGTGCTAAAAAATACCAGGAACACGATACGCTACATCGGAAGCGTTGAAAACAGCTTTGATGCATGGTTTGAACCGAATTAAGGCTCAAAAGTGTGCGACTAAAGTGGGTGATTTTCAAGCGTGAGTTGTGTAAACGTTTTGAAGCGGTGGAGCATGATTTCGAAGACTCCTTCCAACTTTTTCTGACTGGAATTATTATCCTTGATCTGAAGAAGCCTCTGGTTGTTGGAATGGGTTGATTCGATGATTCGCAAGCAATAGGCACAACTTTTCCCGCCAAATAAAAATACAAGGAAACTTTTCAGCCACCCTGTATAAAGAATAATATGAGACAAAGCATTGAGCCATCACGAAATTAAAAATGGACAAGAGAAACGAAAACGGCAATCGCCGACTTTAGGATCACGTGAGATTTCGAAAGTTTGGTTGCAAACGCAGTGGCGAAATCGTGGTGGGACCCAGCGGATACCGTGTCCTTGTTCAAGCAAGATGTGGATGAGCGCAATTCAACCTATAAAGTAGCAGTTAGAAATTGGTCTACCTTCATGCCACAGTGACTTTAAGAAAGTTGGCTCGTAGGTAATGTGATCACATTCTGCTTGAATTTGTGAATATAGCCTTCTTCAAATCATCGAACGGGTGAACGAATTCGCATAGAGCATTCAAAAAAATCTCGAAATGGGATTTTTTTCAAAAAAAGTGTTTATGAATATTTTGAGCGAATGAATAGCAAATAAGGTCTCTTAATTTTTTAGCGAATAAAGAAATACACTCGAAATCTGGTCCGCATTCGATTCGAATGAACTAATCGGAAAATTTCCGCGGATATCCAAAAAATAGATTTAAGCTCTTTCCGAATGGTTCGTGATTATTTTGATTCAGTCGATGATTACTCAAATGCCGTTTCCAGAATCGGACCAATATTCGACAAATCGAATATTTTACTTCTCCATGTTATCGAAATGCTCGGAAATCGTAACAATCCGGGTCTGCGAATCTATAGAATATCCAAGATACCGTATAAATAGCATTTCCGAATGAATCGAAAAATCGAAGTGAGGAACAAATTGATATCCCGTATGAAATCAATATTTGAAGGAACTGAATAAGCAGATCCCCGAATTATTTAAATGTTCGAAAGAATCCGGAAAGAAATTTTTGGAATATTCGATTACTCCATTCGAATTAATCGTATATCATCCGGACAATTATTCGATTCGGCCCCAAACCTAGTAAGTACGATCATTGTCTCCTTAATTTATCAACGGGACGAAGACGAGTCATAAAAACTTTATTCCAACTTCAAACAAGTACAGGTTTAGTACCACAATTTGATTGCTTTGCTTATGTTCCGACGGAACCCAAGAATATCTGGGCCAGTAGCAATCCCCCAATGGGGTGACTTTGAAGAGGCAGCCAACCTGAGGTTGGTGACGCCTAGGTGCCTCTTATGGTTGCCACCTGAGAACGAGAATCATTCTCGGAGAGTAGAGTTGAATGCAAAACTATCAGTAGTCGACGTAGTTGGACCAGCACCACACCAACGTACGAGAAGGATGCACAACAAAGCGCCTTAGACCACTAGGCCACTGGTTCATGTCCTAGGGACTCTTTCTGTTCTCCTACATACACTCCCTCCACAGTTCTTCGTATTCATTGTAACTTTGATCGAACTAGCAGTAGTAAATATGGGTTTCGGGAGCGTGCAGATGTGCCTATCTTTCAGATTAATAAGTTTTCAACCTTGGGCGATGGGATTTCGGAATTTTCCGAGAAAATCATCAAAGGGAGAGAATGTTAGACTCAAAAAAAGATTTTGAAATTTTTTTGTTGGATGACCACTTACCACTGAACCACGATACACAATGCTTTGTAGTACGATTGTCGAGGAGCCAACATCATTTTTTTCACAATATACCGAAAAGTTCAAAGGATTTTTTTTAATATGAACTATTTTTATCCTTAGTATGTTTCACGCTTCCTATTCAACATAGAAAGAAGTGAACTTGAAGTGAAAGAGGAAAACGAAGTTTGGATGAAAGCCGCACTTAGACGAACCATTATACAGCATTTAGTAACTAGTACACGCGGATCACGTAAGTTTCATGCATTTTCTGAAAAACGAAATCGTTTTTCAGCCATCTTTTTAGATGGCTTTCTAGGCAAATCTGATTTTATTTGTGGTGAGCAATTATTGGAAAAAAATCTGAAAATGGTTGAATATATGAGTTATGGAAGTATACCCTCTATTAGAAGTACACCTCTAATAGAAGCACATCAAAAATAGAGGGCTGAGAATTAGAAGTACAGCCTCTATTTGAAGTACACCTTTAATAGAAGTACATATTAAGATAGGGGACTGAGTATTAGAAGTACATGTACTTCAAAAAGAGGAGATACGGTATGTGGCTCCTTTTCAATCCTAGAAAGATTACGGTAACCTAGTTTAATAGCCGAGTGATGACTCTCGTCACATAGCCTTTCGAATTCTGTGGAAAAGACTCTAAACGAACCTCGTAATCCCACCAGGTGGCGGCCATGGACAAAGCTTGGACAGAAGCGACACGTAGCGTGCATGACATTAAAGGCAGTGTTCGCGATAAAAAATGTGTTTCAGTTTCAACTAGGAATGGGTAGTGGAGGGGCACACTGTAAGGTTGACGTCGAAAGAACGCTTGAAAACAAGCCAGGGAAACCACTAAAGGAGTCCGAAGTTGCCAGTTCGAGCGCAAGGCAAACCCCAAAAGCGCAACACACGCCCACCGAAGTGAACAAATGAATGCTCGAGATCGTGAGATGAGCGATGATTTTCAGTAATTAGCCCCGTTCTTCCCTCCATTGTCAACTTCTCTCTTTACTCAGGTCAGCTCGCATACATCGGCTGCAAAAGACGGAAGTTACAAACCTCGGACAACTCGTCCACCATGTTTCCTTAGTTTAATTTTTGAGGGACCATAACTCCGTTCCCAGAAGGTCTTGTACGATTTCAGAGACATCATTGGAATCAGCATGGGGCCGTTTTCAAGATAGGCGTGGATACAGAAAAACGATTTTTATCGTGAACACTGTCTTTAATCAAATGACACTAGCCAATGGACTAGTGTAGCATGGGAAACAAGAAAGAAGTAGTATATCAAATTATTACACAAAACAAACCGATAATACACATAAGAAGATAAAAAAATCTAGGAGTGAAGCGGTGACATCAGTTAGAGCAGGTCGATTCGCGCCAGATTTCAGACTGACTAGAACAACTTGCAACATATTTCGACCGATTCAAGTTGCGTTCGATTTACCTTGTAGCATTCTCAAACAAGTTACTTGTAACCTAAAAGGCCGAAAACAATTTACTTGTAACATATCTGAGCCGATGGTAGTTACCTGCGACTTGTCTCAGGCCATTAAAGTTACATGTAACATATGGAAGGCGTACCTTAAAAAATGGAAACAAATCGCTTGTAACATAAAAGGCCGAAAAAAGTTACTTGTAACATATCTGAGCCGATGTTAGTTACTTGCGACTTATCTCAGGTCATTTAGGTTACATGTAACTTATCGGAGGCGCACTGCACGCAGTGTCCCCCCGGTATGTTACAGTAACTTAAATGACCTGAGATAAGTCGCAAGTAACTTACATCAGCTCAGATATGTTACAAGTAACTTGTTTTCGGCTTTTTATGTTACAAGTAACTTGTTTTCATTTTTCTGAGTAAATCGCTTTGCGGCTGGCTCTCGGCGCCGCGATCTTACCACTAAACGCTCCATGGCAGAATCAGGGCAGGTCCACGGTGTCCAGAACCTAATAGGGGTGCTTTTGGAATAATTTGTCGCCTATTTTCTCTGAATTTCTCCGCTCATCCCTAATCTAGGGGTGTACACACCATTTCCGGCTCCTGCCGGCTGCTAACCGACGGTTCGCCAGAACCCTGCCGGCGGTTCGCCAGGACGCTGGCCGGCCACTGGCAGTCTCTTGGCTACTACTGCGATCCTCCATTCTCATATATATATATATATATATATATATATATATATATATATATATATATATATATATATATATATATATATATATATATATATATATATATATATATATATATATATATATATATATATATATATATATATATATATATATATATATATATATATATATATATATATATATATATATATATACAATACCAAGCCATAACTTCTGTCCCCAAAGCGCGTCGGCGACGCGAAATCGCGTCGAAAACGCCGTTTTCGTTCGGAGTGGACTTTTTAAGAACCTGAGAAAAGCATTCGATTCCTCTCGATGAGGAGATTCCGATTATATGTTCAGACTTGAGAAAAACTCGAGTCTTAACCTAGTTATAGCCTATTTTCCCTAAAAGGAGTCAAAATCTTTGTGAGTGGTTACTTTCTGAATCTGAAAACACCAATCGCTTCCTCTCGTCGTCGTGATTCCAAAAATGTTTTCAGGTTCAGAAAAATGTTACTTCTTGATATAGTTATGGCATATTTCGCCCACCCAAAGAGTAGGAATGCTCCACCAATGGCGAAACTTGAACGTGAGCATCGCCAGTAGATTTGTGTTATAGTTCTGACTCCATAGCTGTATCTGTACCTGGAAAAGTGTGAGATTTGACTCTTAATCTTTCTTAGTGTCATATGAACTCGGTTTTGGCGATGGTCTCCCTTCAATTTCTCGGTTCTCCGCGCTCTCCACGCCATTGCTCTGCTCTCTCTGACGCACTCCTCGCTGCCTGTACTGCCTCGCTCGAAGACAGTCCCCCAAAACCGAATAGAATTCGAGGAGCGGAGACGGAGTGGAGAGTCAGTATTATGAAAGCCCGGTATCTGAAAGACCAAAGGTCGAAATGGGAGAGGAGTAAACATCATGGGTGTTCTCTGAGATATTGCTATAGCGAGACGGAACGCTGGTCGACTCAGAAAGGAAAGCAGATATCTGAACAGGTGCATCAGCATCAAGAGACAATCGGAACAGGAGTTAGCGTTATGGGTGGTTTGCCCCTGGTTTACTAAACCCTATTCTCACACTACGGTGAGTTATTCAGTGGTTATAGACCACTCAGCCAGCGCGCGCGGTCGCGGCGCGCACAGCATTGATTCGTTTCCCACTCATAATTGAGCACTCTTCCAGGAATGCGGATGTAAAATCATGTCATAAAAGAAAAGTATCGCATCCTCGTTTAATGAGAAAAATGCATTTTCACCTAGTTGAGAAAAATCCTCCGTATTAGCTCAATTTAAAAGGAAATATCCAACAGTGCCATTCTGAAAATTCTCTGTTGTCGGTCAGTGATTCCGCGGATGCACACCACCCAGTCAGCGCGCGCGGTTCCGAAGCGCACAGCATTTATTCGTTTCCCAGGCGAAGGGTGTGACTCATCATTGAGCAATCTTCCGGGAATCATTCAGTAGCAGGAAAATATTGAATTCACATTTATTAGCAAAAAAACATTTTTACCAGGTGAGCAAAATACTTCAACAGAGATTGCAAAAATATCTACAATTAAGGAAACAACAACTGAGCACAGGTTTCCAACCAATTAATAAAAGTTACTGTTTCCAATCGAACGCTTGGTTTTCCTGGCCAGCCGCTCCCTGAAGCTCATTGGGATCATTCAACCCGCGGATGTTCTTGCGCAGACGACGTGCTCTGCAGTTGAGCGAGTCCAACGCTCTCTTCCACATCTGCTCTCGGAGGTGGGCGGGTACGTCGAAAAACTTATACAAGCACTAAAAAAGGTTCTAAGAGGTTATTGTATATCCATTGAAAATTTTTCAAACTCACCTTCTGCATGAATTGCACTTTATCCGCGGACTGCACGCGGTCATCCAGTGCTTGGTCCAGCACGCTCGTTTGATTTTCGTAGATTTCTTCTCGTTCTTCGAGTTTTTTTTCACAAACTTTAGCGGATTTTGTTATGTCTGTTAAAATATTTTTTCTACCTTGGTACAATTGTGATTTTTGCTAATAAAACGTTGATTCAATACTTTACTGGTACTGAATGATGGCCGAAGAGTGCACAAAGATGAGTCACACCCTTCGCCTGGGAAACAAATAAATGCGTTCTATTGGAAAGAGTAACTTTTATTAATTGGTTGGAAACCTGTGCTCAGTTGTTGTTTCCTTAATTGTAGATATTTTTGCAATTTCTGTTGAAGTGTTTTACTCACCTGGTAAAAATGTGTTTTTTGCTAATAAATGTGGATTCAATATTTTCCTGGTACTGAATGATTCCCGGAAGATTGCTCAATGATGAGTCACACCCTTCGCCTGGGAAACGAATAAATGCTGTGCGCGTCGGAACCGCGCGCGCTGACTGGGTGGTGTGCATCCGCGGAATCACTCACCAACAACAGAGAATTTTCAGAATGGCACTGTTGGATATTCCTTTTTAAATTGAGCTAATGCGGATAATTTTCCTCAACTAGGTGAGAATGCATCTTTTTTGTAAAACGTGGATCCCCTTGTATGCCTTCCCGGAAGATTGCTCAATGATGAGTCATTCCCTTCGCCTGGGAAACGAATGAATGCTGTGCGCGCCGCGGCCGCGCGCTGGCTGAGTGGTCTATAACCACTGAATTACTCACCGTAGTGTGAGAATAGGGTTTAGCAAACCAGGGGCAAACCACCCATAACGCTAACTCATGTTCCGATTCTCTCTTGATGCTGATGCACCTGTTCAGATATCTGCTTTCCTTTCTGAGTCGACCAGCGTTCCGTCTCGCTATAGCAATATCTCAGAGAACACCCACGATGTTTACTCCTCTCCCATTTCGACCTTTGGTCTTTCAGATACCGGGCTTTCATAATACTGACTCTCCACTCCGTCTCCGCTCCTCGAATTCTATTCGGTTTTGGGGGACTGTCTTCGAGCGAGGCAGTACAGGCAGCGAGGAGTGCGTCAGAGAGAGGAGAGCAATGGCGTGGAGAGCGCGGAGAACCGAGAAATTGAAGGGAGACCATCGCCAAAACCGAGTTCATATGAAACTAAGAAAGATTAAGAGTCAAATCTCACACTTTTCGAGGTACAGAAACAGCTATGGAGTCAGAACTATAACACAAATCTACTGGTGATGCTCACGTTCAAGTTTCGCCATTGGTGGAGCATTCCTACTCTTTGGGTGGGCGAAATATGCCATAACTACAGCTCACCTCCGCACAGCCGTTCAGTCCGCAAAGTGCACGCTGATTGCGAAATCGTGCTGCGGCGCGGTTGCGAGTATCCTCAGACAGGGATGTGGGATCACCCGCGCGGTTTTCGCCTTTGATGCCCGGGTGATCCCACCGCCCGGGTGATCCTACATCTCTGTCTGAGGATACTTTGCAACCGCGCCGCACCGCGATTTCGTAATCAGCGTGCACTTTGCGGACTGAACAGCAGTGCGGAAGTGAACTGTATATCAAGAAGTAACATTTTCTGAACTCTAAAACATTTTTGGAATCAGGACGACGAGAGGAAGCGATTAGTGTTTTCAGATTCAGAAAGTAACCACTCACAAAGATTTTGACTCCTTAGGGAAAATTGGCTATAACTAGGTTAAGGCTCGAGTTTTTCTCAAGTCTGAACATATAATCGGAATCTCCTCATCAGAGGAATCGAACGGTTTTCAGGTTCTCAAAAAGTCCACTAGGAACGAAAACGGCGTTTTCGATGCGATTTCAGCACCGACGCACTTTAAGGACAGAAGTTATGACCGGTATTGTATATATATATATATATATATATATATATATATATATATATATATATATATATATATATATATATATATATATATATATATATATATATATATATATGACTTGACTTAATCAGTTGGCTTTCGCCTGACGCGGTCATTCCGCATCTTCACCGAGGTGTGCCGTCCTAGTAGTCAGCCGTGTCCATTTTTCACGGTCTTCAGCCACAATTTGAACACATTCCATCCAGCTGTCACTATTCCATTTCCTGCGAAACGAACCATCGCGCCTGAACTGTCTTTCGATGCCGAGTGACTTTAAATCCTCTTTAACCACATCCGTCCAGAACTTTCGCCTACGCCCAGGTGGCCGTTTCAGACAGGATTTGGAAGCATTTTTAAAGCGTGTTGTACGAGACGATCCGGCGTTCTTCTTAGTATATGCCCGAGCAGTCGAAGTCGACTTTCCATTGCTGCTTGAGATGGCGTTAGGAGATGCTGGCACCTCCCTCGTGTCAAGCGTTGATGTACTGCGTCGATTTCCTTGTAAAGGTCTTCGTTATGGCATACACGCGGCCAGAAATATCCAAGCAAACGCCTAAAAGCTTCCTCTCCGTGCAATCCAACCTTTCCATCTGCGTTTTCGGTGCTGCCCACGTCTCGATCCGTACATCATGATAGGGCGAATAGCGGATAGGTAGACGCGCAACTTGACTTCCTTCGCGATGCGAAGTCAAGTGCGTCCGCTATTCGTCTCATATATATATATATATATATATATATATATATATATATATATATATATATATATATATATATATATATATATATATATATATATATATATATATATATATATATATATATATATATATATATATATATATATATATATATATATATATATATATATATATATATATATATATATATATATATATATATATATATTTCCAGATCACACGAGCACCTTATCTTTTAGAACACAGCTTTTCGTTTTTGGATTGTTTCATAATTATAGGACACCTTAGGTAATCCGCATTTTTCTTGTTCTTACGAGCGAACTAACGACGGTGTCATAGCGAATATGTTCTCTGCCTCGGTTTTACACCTCATTCAGGTGACTGAAGACACTTCCTGGAAGTTTTTAGAGGACTGTCGTGTTGATTTGTTCGCAGTCCTCTAACACATCACGTTTCCGCTCTTAAATGACCTCCATTTGCTAATGGCTCGACGTGCCAGGGTAAAATAGACACAGGTAGCAACCAGGATGTCTGACGAAACCCATGGGTCTTGATTTGAAGCGAATTCTCAATGCAGCGTACGCGGGCCAGGACCAGACTCACGCAGAATTCGGGGTTTAGCATCCTTGCGCAACCATTAGACGCTAACTTTGTGCAGCACAACATCGGATAAACAGCTACAAGGAAGACATCTTCGCTAAGAGAGATTCACCGGATGACTCGGTTCAATTTGGCTCAGCTAAACAGGACAACCGGCTTGGGGAAGTTGAGCTGCCTGACCAGTGTTGCATGGCGGATGTTTTTGGGAAGGAAAGGCAGCTGATTCCTTTCTAGATGATGTGTTCGAGCCAGAATAAGTTCAACTTGGGTGAATGGTGTAGACAAACATGCTACTGACATGATACCGCCAAGCTACACGGATAGTGTTCTGAATGGAACTTCGTTAGTTCCGCTGATGTTCATCGAAGTGTTCTGTGAGACTTGGGAGCGTGAGCTGGCCCTCGATTCTACTCGTGTACTCGTGAATAGTTTGTATTAAGTGCCATAAAGTGCTGGCGCAGTGTATTTTACCATTTTCGAGTGGATATATATATATATATATATATATATATATAGTGGATATATATATATATATATATATGGATATATATATATATATATATATATATATAGTGGATATATATATATATATATATATATATATATATATATATATATATATATATATATGTATATATATATATATATATATATATATATATATATATATATATATATATATATATATATATATATAACGTCGGCGTGGATCCGGAAGAGACTTTGCGTTCACTGTTAAAGGTTGGCGCAAACTCGGTGCACCTATGTTATAGCATGTGGCACCGAGTTTGCGCTTTTTGTCGTTACGAACCGCTTTATTCGCGACGTTTCGGGCCGTAAACCCTTCTTCAGGCGGCTATAATGAAAAATCACATTTGAAAAACAAATTACACACGATTGACGCCACGATCACGATCAAAGCTAACCTAGCGGCAGCGGCAAGGGAGGCGGAGGGAGAAAGGATTACGGTTCTCCAGACGATTGGCCGGCTTCAGCAGCGCCGTGGTAGCGAACGACTACAGAACGGTCGACTATCAGTGATCAAAATCGTCGCGCTGGATGGTCAGCATCATCATTGCGTCTTTCATCTCATCCCGGTTGTTCATTGGAGGTGCATTCAACTTTATTTCAAGCGCTTCTCTTATCTTCCTCTCTGCCGTATTCGGAATATTTCTCCATATCAAAGTTGCTCTCATTTCGGGTGCGGCTTCGTCCCAGTGTTTGAGCGTTTGGTGCTTTGAAAATGCACTGTTCGGGTAAGAAGATGTGACCGAAGAGCCCGCATGTGCCTATCCAATCTTTTCGATAGTGGCCTTTCACTCCCGCCTATGTAAAAATCCCCACATCCTTGACAAGTGACCTTGTAGACGACATTCGGGACTTGGCATATTCGTGCATCCGTGGTGCAGTATGTACAGCCTGATCTTCCACAACGGTCTTCATACGGTCTGGATGATGTGAGGAGTTGCCGAAGTGTTGATGGCGGCCGGAAAACAAGGCGGAGTGAGAGAGCGGACCTTCGAACTGCATTATTAAGGTCCCTCGCAAACCGTTCGCTAACATAGGGGAGGACAAGAGAGGTATCGGATAGGTAATGGTAAGGGCGCCATGTGTCGAAGCTGCCTTCTGTGTAGCCATTCTGCTGCAACACCTCTGCTATATGTGTTTCCACATCTTCTTTTCTGTCCGACGTTAGTTTTCGTGCGGTGCTCAGCACGCTGCGTACAACACTGCTCTTCATGTAGGTGGGATGGCAGCTGCGAGAATTATGAGAATATTCTTTTACGCCGGCTTCTTGTACCACATCGTTTGAACATGACCAGCCATATAGTGGAGTGCCACCGCAGGATTAGACCGCCGGATAATATGACCACGGCGGAACGAGCTGGACTGAGGAAAGCACTCGAACTTCGACGTTCTCTACGCTTCTCTGTTGGCGACAAGTGTGGAGGTTTTGTGGTGATGGCGCAGGAGAGAAACGTCAACTTATGCCTGACCACACTTTCGGATCAAGACACTTACGATATCTCTTCCTTGGAGGAATATAATAGGAATTGCAAGAGGCTTCAAAATATCATCAAGACCACCTTGGATAAGAAAGTTGACGTGAAGATTATAAGACGACTTCTCCCAACACATGCAACGGTTCCTACGTTTTACCAGCTTGTAAAAACTCACAAGCTTCCATCCCCTCTTGCAAGTGAGGCCTTGACGAACGACCAAATCAAGACGCGCCCCATTGTTTCCTCTTGTGGAGGGCCTACCGATGGTATCAGCTGGCTTTTGACCCACATCCTGTCTCCGCTATTAAAATTCGTTCCATCGCACCTGGTGAATACTGATGAGTCTCTCCGAGGCCTGATGAACTGCAATTTACCTTCTACCGATGTGCAGTACCATAGTTTCGACGTGGCAGCGCTCTATACCAATGTCGACACAAGTGCAGCAATGGAAGCATGCCTTGAATTTCTACTTCAGCATGAGAGGAAAATTCAGCTTTATACCCTACAGCTCGACGACATACAAACACTATTACGTGCAGCTGTCGAATTCAATTTCTTCCGATTCCGAAATGTCGTCTACCGACAGAAGCGCGGTCTAGCGATAAGAAATAGACTTGCACCACTGTTGGCGATTGTATCCATGGACAGTACGGAAAGAAACGCTCCAAAGACAGATGTGCTCTACTATGGCCGCTACATTGACGATATCATCGTGGTGGCCGAATCCGCAAGTATGCTGCAGAACATTCACAGATGTTTGAACTCGCAGTATGAAACGATAAGGATGACAGTCGAAAAACCGGGGGCAGATGGCTACCTCCCGTTTTTAAACACGAGGATTATGATTGAAGCTGGTCATGTTCAAACGATGTGGTACAAGAAGCCGGAACACAGAAGGCAGCTTCGACACATGGCGCCCTTACTATTACCTATCCGATACCTCTCTTGTCCTCCCCTATGGTAACGAACGGTTTACGAGGGACCTTGATAATGCAGTTCGAAGGTCCGCTCTCCCACTCCGCCTTGTTTTCCGGCCGCCATCAACACTTCGGCAACTCCTCACATCATCCAGACCGTATGAAGACCGTTGTGGAAGATCAGGCTGTACATACTGCACCACGGATGCACAAATATGCCAAGTCCCGAATGTCGTCTACAAGGTCACTTGTCAAGGATGTGGGGATTTTTACATAGGCGAGACTGGAAGGCCACTATACAAAAGATTGGATGGGCACATGCGGGCTCTTCGGTCACCATCTTCTTACCCGAACAGTGCATTTTCGAAGCACCGAACGCTCAAACACTGGGACGAAGCCGCACCCGAAATGAGAGCAACTTTGATATGGAGAAATATTCCGAATACGGCAGAGAGGAAGATAAGAGAAGCGCTTGAAATAAAGTTGAATGCACTTCCAATGAACAACCGGGATGAGATGAAAGACGCAATGATGATGCTGACCATCCAGCGCGACGATTTTGATCACTGATAGTCGACCGTTCTGTAGTCGTTCGCTACCACGGCGCTGCTCAAGCCGGCCAATCGTCTGGAGAACCGTAATCCTTTCTCCCTCCGCCTCCCTTGCCGCTGCCGCTAGGTTAGCTTTGATCGTGATCGTGGCGTCAATCGTGTGTAATTTGTTTTTCAAATGTGATTTTTCATTATAGCCGCCTATATATATTTATTACATAGGCAATCCTATGTAGTCAAAAACAATGTTCAAAACGACCGCGAAATACGAATGAACCATAGGAAGTTGAAAGCATGGAAACTAGAAAAAAAACAACATAGCGGAACAGAAAAGAAAAGCGCATTGCTGTAATAATCAACCTAAAGAAAGGAATCAAAAGCCATACAGCCGGTCAGGAAGGGCTACTAGTACGATCAGCCAGCTCAAATTTTTCTCGAATGAAATCTTTGAATGACGTAAAGTTTGAAGGAATGGAATGATTTCTACAAAGGTTCTCAAAAATGGGTATTGTTCTGTTGATGGAAAAGTGACGCCTGCAGTTGAGGTTAGATGTGTAACGGTGGAGTTTGATGGGGCCACCCCTAGTGGTTGACTCTCTCGTTGTCACAAGGTCCTCAGGTTTAAGACCGAAATCTACGCCAAACAGGATCTTGTGGAGAAGAAATAAGCCATTCTCTACTCTTCTGAGGGATAACGGTTTCAAATGAAATAGCTCATTTCTCTGCACGGAATGGGGTATGCGGCCATGAACAATCATGCATCCTAATAACAATTTCCTTGTGAAGTTGCTTTAGACTTTCTCCAAACAGTTGACGTCCTTCACTTTGCAGGGATTAAACACCGGCGTGCCATATTCAAGAATTGGCCTCACGTAGGTGGTGTAGGCTCTTATAAGCACAGATGGATTACGTGTTGCCAAAGCTCTGAATATCTTATTCACTGCAACAGTAGCCTTTCTTGACGTGACCTCACAATGCGCATCGAAGCTAAGACTCCCGGTGACTGCCAAAACGATTGATCGAAATGGCTATCAGATCGTTGCATAAGAGACTGGTGTAAGGCACCCACTCCACCTGCCCCTTTCCCCGGAGCCGTGGAGAATTTCCCCTCAGTCGTCAAAAATATGCTGTCCTCTGAACAGTGAATTTAGGTTACCTTCCAGGGCCGGGGTCAAAGTGGCAAGTGAGCACTCACGGGATTGAATAGCCTTATAAGGTCCCGGTCATAGTTGGATGAGCCGATGTATCCAGCCCGGTCGATACACGCAGAAAGCATTGGAAATGGGATGCAAAAATCACCCGGTGTATCCCTCCAACACCCCCCAACACCCGCCGACACCTGCCCGGTCGATACGTATGAACAATGTGGTGGGGTAAGGTTAAGAAAATCACTCGGTGTATCCGACGCGGTCGATATCCATGCTATACGTGGATGACGGCGGATGACAAAATCACCGGGTGGGCGGGCCGATGATAAAACATTGCGTATCACTAGAAAGCTGTCCACGCTGCTACCTCCGTTTCTTCACTATACTCTCCTTCACTATTTCTCTGAACAGTTGCAATCCTGTTGGCCACGTAATCATCTTCATATCTAGTTGGATACACCGAGTGATTTTCTCAACCTCACCCCTTCATTTTAATCATACGTATCGACCGGGTGGGTGTTGGAGGGTGCTGGGGGGTGCTGGGGGGAGTCGTTGGGTTCCAGATGCAAATAGCACCAACTCTGACCGGGGCCTAAATCGGCTGAGATTATCAATGATATCAGGGATTAGAGTATAACACTCTGGAACGTTGCGTGTCGATTATCCTTTCGGGTGCCAGTCATGTGACGATTCAGCGCCTAGCAAATGCCAACTTGGATGTTAGGTGCCAACCGAGTGCCGATTGGTGGATAACAGCGTTCTATTGTGCTCGTTAAATTCCAGGTGTGATCGCTATTGCCAGCTACATGCAAGTAATCTAGCAGCTTTTGGGCAACTGACGCATATTTGCCAGCGGTCCTCCGCTGGCAGTACCTGACATGACGACTATGCCGATTGCCGGCATAATTTCCAGTGGCCAGCTAAATGCCAGTTGTCACCCAGCTCTTGAAGACGCAGTTCAAGCTTATGGACGAAGTTCGAAATTTCCACATGAATGTGAAGTAGACCCATTCTGTATAACTTCTGCCAGGTACGAGCTCTCAATTTCTCCAAAAAAAGAGATATAAAACGCTACCATGGCGCGCCCACTGCAAGAAGCCACTTTGGCACCCCACCTTAGGCGACCTTCCGAACTCAACAGTGATAAGATGAGTGATGGTCTTCGATCAATAGTCCATTTTTCCCGTCACTCTCTGCTTATCCCTTCATTAACACATTCATGACCATTCAGTCTGTTGGTACCTGCTCGTTGGTGCCCCTGCTTCTACTGAACCCAGCAGACGTTTGAGTGTACACAGGGAACGTTCGAGCTATATAGCGTGCGCAACTATATCGCGAAAGTATCCCATACATTGCATAAAGGTGTCGCCGTCGGGCCCACTAAGGCCTCTGGTCAATAATACCTTAGGATCCATACTTAAGGAGTTCATGGAGTCTTTGGCCACACGCCATTATTTCGCCACCCTGAACTCTCGATCGTTGTCGAGTGATATCCAAAAAACTGCGCTATCCAGACTTCTGAGCTATTTCCATGCACCGTTTGCTGCTTTGCAAGAAACCCGCCTCAAGGATAGACCCGTCATCAACGTCGGAGAGTACACCATCTACTGCAGTAACGCTGACGATAAAAGAGTGGGAGGCTGTGCAATAGCTGTAAGGAAGGGCTACAATGATCGAGGAATTAGGCTCAACGTTGTGTAGGAATGCATTTGTGCGACTGCGGGATCACAGAGGATTTAATCTGTGGATAGCGAGTGCTCATGCGCCCACCGAAACCGCCAAATACAGTTCCAAGGGTGCCTTCTACGAGGAACTCAATACGTTGCTAGCCAGGATACCTTGTCAACATGCTGTTGTCGTGGGGATTGACGCAAATGCGAAGATGGGACTTGATCAGGAATCCTAAGTACTCGGTAAATAGTTCTACCCAGTGAAGCAAACATCGGACAATGGCTACCGCCTTGTCGACTTTTGTGAACGCAGTGGTCTGATTATTGCATGGACATTCAAGAGGAATCATCGCCGTCATCAGCTTACGTGGCAGGGACCAACCCAGCTATCTCTGGAAGACCAGCGGAAGCGGAAGATGGCAACTTTGAAACTACAGCTCGACTATTTTCTGACGAGGAATATTCCAGTGTCGGACATTCGAAGATCTAAAGCTGTGTGGGATGTCGCATTCGATTCGGATCACCGTCCTGTTCTGTTAAACTTTACTGCGAGGATTCATAAGAGGAAGCGAGGGGCTCAGCCTCTCCAGAGGATTGACATGACAAGTCTCAGAGATGAAGAATGCAGAAGGAATTTTCGACAACGCGTTTCTATTCACATCGGAGTACGGACAAAGAAGAAACTTTGAGACGCGGACTCTTTCGCCAAGTGCATCCAGGATGCTTCGAAAAAGGCACTTCCGGTTGTACAGCCTAAGAAGAAGTTCGCCGACGTCTCAGAGGAAACGACATCTACTTACAACAAGGTATGTGCTCTCCGAACTGCAGGAAACTTCGTGGAGGAGAAGCGTCTGAGGAGTAAGTTGCGTCGGCAGCTTAAAAGTGACCGCGAACGAGAGTGGACGTCTAGAGCTAAGGAGGAGTTTGAGAAGGCTTGGGAGGAGAAGAATCCGAGGAAGGCCTACACGTTGCTGCGACAGTATAGCGGGAAGATGAAGAGATGTTCTCCTGTCTTTAACACTACCAATGGAGTTGCAGTTGGTGATGCGACGCTGCAAATATGGAAGGATTACTTCAGTTCACTACTGAATCGTCCAGCGCCATCAGTACCTGAGCTCCCGCATGTTCATAGAGCACACTACGATATCAGTGAGGAACCGCCGACTGAGTCTGAAGTTTTGGATTGTGTCTAGAAAATGAACAATGGAAAGGCAGATGGAAATGGCAACGTCACTGCTGAGATGCTAAAAGCTCTCCGTCCGTCTGGGATTCGTGAAATGGCCAACACCATCCGTGCCATATGGATGAGCGAAAGGATACCCGATTCGTGGAGACATGCGATCATCGTACCTCTTCGCAAGAAGCTATCCGTCACGGATCCTAAGAACTACAGAGGAATCTCTCTTCTTCGTGTCATGTACAAGGTTTTAGAACGTATCATTCTCGAGCGACCTCTCAAACATCGTGAAGGAACGACCAGAGATGAGCAAGCCGGTTTTCGACCTGGAAGATCGACCACCGACCAAGTGTTCGTCGTGAGAAGAGTAATTGAATCGTGGCTGCGTTATTCAAAGCCATTACAGCTTGTTTTTTTGAACTTTGAAGCCGCGTTCGACTCTCCCCATTGCTTAACGCTCTGCGAGCAGATGGAGTCGTCCCTGAAGAGTATGTTCGGATAATCGAGAATATGAACAGAGGAACAACAGCAGCAGTTCGTACACCTGTCGGATTTACGTCAGCTTTCGAGGTGAAAACAGGAGTAAGGCAAGGAGCCGTTGCAGGACCTTTTCTCTTCAACTTCGCCGTTGATGACATCATGCGTAGAGTTGCAGAACAGTTTCCTGCGGATGTGATCCTAACACCATCAGGACGCTCCCTTGTCGACCTGGAGTACGCCGACGACATTGTGTTATTCGCTGAAAACAACGCAAAACTGCAAAGGATTGTGAAACTCGTTTCAAAGTATGCCGCAGGCCTATGGACTTCGTCTTCGTCCCGACAAATGCAAGCAGAGGTGGGTCTCTCAGAGGCCTTCAACGGGAGTTTGTGTGGACTGACAACGTATCGAACTGGCGTTTGATTTCTGTTATTTGGGCTGTTTGCTGATGAACGATGGTAGGTATGCAGCGGATATTCGACAACGATGTGCGAAAGCTACGTCTGCATTCAATTCTCTAACCAAGTGTTTGTGGTCTACCACCATCGCGAAGGAAGTCAAGTTGCGCGTCTACTTATCCGCTATTCGCTCTACCATGATGTACGGATCGGAGACGTGGGCAGCACCGAAGACGCAGATGGAAAGGTTGGATTGCATGGAGAGGAAGCTTTTTGGGCGTTTGCTTGGATATTTCTGGCCGCGTGTTTGCCACAACGAAGACCTTTACAAGGAAATAGACGCAGTACATCAACGCTTGACACGAGGGAGGTGCCAGCATCTCCTAACGCCATCTCAAGCAGCAATGGAAAGTCGACTCCGACTGCTCGGGCATATACTAAGAAGAACGCCGGATCGTCTCGTACAAGACGCTTT
This sequence comes from Aplectana chamaeleonis, assembly GCA_029168955.1. NCBI lineage: Eukaryota > Metazoa > Nematoda > Chromadorea > Rhabditida > Cosmocercidae > Aplectana > Aplectana chamaeleonis. The sequence continues at coordinate 112,455 of JAPDOI010001878.1, forward strand.
AACAATGCTTCCAAATCCTGTCTGGAAACGGCCACCTGGGCGTAGGCGAAGGTTCTGGACGGATGTGGTTAAAAAGGATTTGAAGTCACTCGGCATCGAAAGACAGTTCAGGCGCGATATTTCGTTTCGCAGGAAGTGGTATAGTGACAGCTGGATGGAATGTGTTCAAATTGTGGCTGAAGACCGTGAAAAATGGACACGGCTGACTACTAGGACGGCACACCTCTGTGAAGATGCGGATTGACCGCGTCAGGCGAATGCCAACCGATTAAGTCGATTCAGTAAGCATGACCGCGTGTCTCACCGGTGGCTACCACTACGCACACGCTTTCCATAATTCGATTTCTCAACCGCAAATACGGATTTCCAGATTTTCTCATGTTCAATGTAATAAAGGCTGTGATCACGATAAAAAACTTGCCCATTTTATTTCGCAAAAACGTAAGCTTTGGGTCCCTCTAAGAAGAGTAAGAACGGAAGTACAACAAGGGGTAAAAATTTGGAGGGCCAGCCAACCCATTGTACCACACATCCCACGTCATATAACAGTTGTCCTGCGTTCCTTCCACCTGGAGGAACAATAACCCAATTTTCAAATATTCTTCATCGCGAAAGGTTCTAGCATTCCAGCGTGTACATTGGCCCTTCTTATTTTTCAAGAATTTTCGGTGCAGTAAGCAGAACACAAAGCCACTCATGTACCTAAGAATTTTGAAGCGCGAAACCATCTCCACGACGTCAGGTTCGATGCGTCGTACGCAGTCCCCGAAACACACAAACACACATAGTTAATTTTTTCAGAGATTTCTCTAAAAGGTGTTGCTCCGCTATTCGGTGTGCTCCGTTCTGTGGGGACTTACCTACCGGAAAACATCGACAACAATAATACGGTTTTTGTCGTGAACACTGCCTTTAACCAATCATAGACTCGACGACGGAAGTCGTGGTCCATTGGCAGCTCCACTATAGCACAATGTTCAACCTTTTGCCAAAATAGCAGGGGCCCAATGAGAAAAATCGTTGCAAATACAGTTTACCGAGCGACCCCGAAATCTCGATTTTCTTCAATTTGATTTTTTTCTACTCACCACACATAACTAAACCTAAAATAGGCAAAATTTGAAAACAGATAGCAGATCTCTGAATCGCATTCAAATAAACTCTTTTGAGTGAATATCAACCTAGCAGTGGTGGTAAAATAATATATCCTCTTGACCCTGCCGTGACTTCAGGCGGTTGTTTCTTTTGATAGAAAGAGTGCTGCGAGCGGAAATTCAGGTACATAGCTTCATTGATAGCTTCACTATGATCGTGAGAAAAGAAAATCGATTTTTGGTTGCAAGCCATTCGAGCTCGTTTGTCCCATCGGTGGGACATGGTATACGGTAATGCAATATTGCACGCTGTCCAAACATGCAGTCACTCAAAATTAGGGGTGGTAGTGAATGGGTAAAGGCAGCATAGGCGAACTAACAGCATGGATAGGTCCGCAAGGTCACTATGTATGTCGTCAACGACGATTCAAACGCTGAAAACTGTCTAAGATGACAGTATTTGGGCATTCCTGTCTCGCAAGCCTGTATTTTCACACCCATTCGAGTAACAGAGTGAGAATTGCTACTTGAGAAAACATGTGATAATTGAGAGTGATATCACTATCAAATGGAAGTGCACGAGAGAAGTAGCTTGGTTTACTTGAGTGTAGCATGTCTACATAAATATAGTTGAGCCCACCAAGAGTGTCTCATTTCCTTATCAATAAGAAGTGGTCCGCTGGGGATCAATGTGGATGAATCCCATACCAGCACGCTCGATAGCGATTGAGCGAAAGCGGTTGTGCTGCAACGAGTTTCATGTTCATTGATCTCCAATCGACCGCTTCTCATTGATAAGTAAATGAGACACTCTTAGTGGAGTCCACTATACATAACATCGGCATGGATCCTGAAGAGACTTTGCGTTCCCCATTGGACGTTGGCGCAAACTCTGTGCACCTATGTTATAGCATATGGCACCGAGTTTGCGCCAACTTTCACCAGTGAACGCGGAGTCTCCTCCGGATTCATGCCAACGTTACGTATTAACTCTCGTCCACTTTCGAGAATGCCGCTCTACAACGTCTTACTTTTGAAACGGAGGATTTTATCAGTGCACAAACATGACGATGGGTGGGAAAATACGGGCCTGCGAGACAGGATTGCTCAAATATTGTCATCCTGAATGGTTTTCAGCGCTTCAAACTTCGTTGACAACATGGTAGGTGCCATACGAGCTCATTTATCCTTATATCTCAACCATGATTGTGAGCGTGTACGTTGCCTTTAAGGTCTGCTCGCATACATGTACATGTCGGTTGCAAATGACGGTAATTACAAACCCCGGACAACTCGTCCACCACGTGTTTGCCGCTCAATTTCTGGCAGTTTTCGAGGGGCCACAACTCAGTTGTTAGGGATCTCGTACGATTCCAGACACACTATTGGAATCAGCCTGGGACCGCCTTCCAGAGAAGCAGAAAATCTGGAGAGAGATTTTCATGTTGTACTGTGCCTTTAAATAACCCCCACTCAGAAGTCTGGATCAAATCTGAGACAATTTTTCAGAACATTCTGAAATTGATTTCCCTTGTCTTTTTTTGCGAGCGATCCGTCCCATAAATTCGTTCAGAAGTTTCCTTAGCGAATTTAGTTTTCAGAGTGAACCAGAGTTAATCAAGAGACACTCCTTGTCTTTTAACTACAGCCATGCAAGAATCCCTAGTAACTATGAGAAAATTCGCTGCGAACCGGCCGCGAACATACCGCAAACCTCGTGCTGGCCGCGAATCTACCCAGAAGCTGCTGCGAACACCTCGGCTCCGCAATCTTCAACTTCGAGGTTCGCGGTGCTATTACACAATGGGTAGAGAGAAGAAGGATATGGGAAGGGCAGAGAAATCTGGGAGAGACAGGTAATACTTTTGGGAAGATTGGCAGAGGGTTCTCAGCACCGTGAACCTGCTGTGATCTTGTTATGAACCATTCAATAATAGATTCGCGGTTCTGAAGATAAGATTCGCGAAAGGTTTGTGGAACGGTAAACATACCGTGAACCTCTCGGTTCCTTGCCTAAAACCTAACGAGTGGAGGCCTGAAAGGTTCAAGCCGATTTCTATAAGAGAAGTTCACCTTATATTCTTTTCTCTCTGGTTTTTTCTTTCACATCATTCAGAGAGGGGCCCTGTTTCGTCTGAAAAAAAACTGACATTTTCTCATGGCAAACGCCGCCTTTCAATCTTCATTAGAGTACGCTTGGATGGTTGCGAAGAACGACTGGATGCAATCGGAAAGCTGTCGTGAATGGATGGCATTTCCGCCTACTCTTTTCCAACTGGATTCAACAGAGAAAAGAATTACCTAATCAGTGGCTCCACCTTGGAGCCGCACTAGGTAAGGTTTGTCCCCTCATTCATCAGGCACTGTCAGGCTAGCCTAAGCCCCTTTAATACCCCGAGAGCAGAAGTGAAAAATCGTTTACGCAGTAAAATGTTAGAATACCACCTTAAAGGCAGTGTTCACGATAGTTTTTGACCTCAGCTTAATCGCTAAATTGATTGTTTGCCCCCTGAGTAGACCGGAAATGGCGAAGAAACCGAGAAAAACGCATCAGTAGTACACGAAATCCTTTACTCTCACCTCATCTCTGTACTCTCACTGGGACTGTTCGTTGCGACGATGAAATCCTTTGTGGACCCGTCTTTTGCGATTCTCTACTCCCTGTTGCTTCGTACTTCCTTTCAGACCCTAACTAATACTGTTTCGCCTAAAATGTTCTTCCATTTTTAGTTAGCCCCATTTTATACCGGTGACAACAACCGTAAACATGTTCGTCAAATCGGACAGCTAGTCCAGGCCAGAGAATAATGTCACCAAAATAAGACGATTTAGTAAGTTTCTCGCCGTTTCTTCGTAATTTTGGTAACATTTGGTAGCCAAAGCATTGTTTAAAGTGGCACCCTAGCGAAAGAAAATCACCGTGAACACTGCCGTTAAGCAATATATAGTCGTTGGAAACTCTACAACCTAGTCGTAATCGATGCCGTGAAACGTCTAGATCTGTGCTAGAGTGAGAGACAGAAGCGAGCCGAACTTTTGGAGAGCCAGCGCTGAATTGAGCTCTTTCTGTTGGAATTCGTTTTTATAAATTTCAACATAAACTTTGAGAGTGACGCCACAATCGTTCACGGAAAGCGATCTAAAAGAGTAGGTTTCGAAACTGTCTTTCAACGTAAATCGAAAGGGCCGAGGATCATTGCATCAAATGCTGAAAAAACTAGGCTAGAAACAAGCAGAAAATAGCCCTATGCGGCCCTAAGCTTGAGTGTTTCGCTCGCGCCACGCCCACTCCCTCAACGGCTACCCATAAGGGTATACAACTGAAAACCCCACTGTAAAGGCGTCGTCTACGCAGAAAATCATACACTATTTTTCCGTCTTCGTATAGCTTGGCCTTTTTAGAAAACGAAGATGTCGAAGGAGCCCCTGAAAACCATCGCTTGTGAAGAAAAACCAGCTTTAATACACTGTCAAGATGGATTTGCCCCAATTTGGTGACTTTAAGGAGGCAGCCAACCTGAGGTCGGTGACGCCTAGATGCCTCCTACGGTTGCTACCTCAGAACGAGAATCATTCTCGAAGAGTAGCGTTGAATGCAAAACTCTCAATCGCCAACGTATTTGAACAAGCACCGCACCATCCTACGAGACGGATGCCCAACAGAGCGCCTTAGAGCACTGGGCCACTGGTTCATGTCTTAGGGACTCTTTTTGTTTTCCTACATACACTCGCTCCACAGTTCTTCGTATTCATTGTAACTTTGATCGAAGTAGTAAATATGGGTTTTGGCAGCGTGCAAATGTGTCTATCTTTCAGATTTAATAGGTTTTCAACCTTGGATGATGGGGTTCCGGAATTTTTCGCGAAAATCATCAAAGCGAGAGAATGTTAGGTTTAAAAAACGATTCTGAAAATGTTTCGTTGGATGCCCTCTTACCACTGAACCACGATACACAATACTTTGTAGTACGATTGTCGAGGAGCCAACCTCGTGATTTTTTTTACAATGTACCGAAAAGTTCAAAGGATTTTCTAAAATTATGAACTATTTTGATCCTTAGTCTGTTTTTCACGCTTCCCAGTCAACATAGAAAGGAGTGAACTTGAAGTGAAAGAGGAAAACGAAGTTTGGATATAAGCCGCACTCAGATGAACTATTATACAGCATTTGTTAACTCAGATAGAAGCCGCACTTAGATGAACTATTATACAGCATTTAGTAACTAGTACACGCGGATCACGTAAGTTTCATGCATTTTCTGAAAAACGAGACCGTTTTTCAGCCATTTTAGATGGCTTTCTAGGCAAATCTGATTTTATTTGTGGTGAGCGATTATTGGAAGAAAATCTGAAAATGGTTGAATATGGCCACAGCAACTTCTAGGAATTGGAAATTGAGCTTAGCATAGGACTAAAGCTCGTGAAATCTATAAACGAGACGTATTCATGGCAGCTACTTACAATTGGAAGTTAATTTCCCACTAATCTTCGCCAGGATTCATTGAAACAATAATAAAACCTTCAAACGTTTCGCTTGTCATTCCTATCAGCTGGCAGCGGAGCTGGATGGCCGCCAGCCGGCGGGTGCAATTTTCCTTGCCGACCTAGACAACGAGATAGGCCTCCGTGCTGTGCTGGGGTGACAAGTGGACAGCGGATTGGTCGGATTGCAAGCGCTCCACTGCCCTTTCTTAGAGCGCACTTGCTTCAAAAAGTCAGCACCATTGGACGTGCTCGACCCCTTGACCGCGGTATCGACCCAGCCCCTCTTCGCTCCGCGCGCTATTTCTCTTTCCTTCGCGGCGGTGAGCGAAGTCACCACCCGTTTCTTGCAGTCAGCCACCTCACAAAAGAATGCCCACTGCTCCCAGGTGGCTGACTGCAATGGTCATTAACTTGAGCGCCGCCTGTGCATTTCTATGCCGGCCGTTCATATTGATAGCCGATCAGCGAATGACACGCAGTGACAGCCGGTAGCTGCCACCTTTCGGGGGGATTGCTACTGGCCCAGTTTTCATGTGGCAATAACTTTTTAAGGTGCGCATTTTCAGAGCCTCAAGTTCTGGTGATGTCAGCTGGCTCGAATTGTTTGATTGTACAAACAAAATCGGAAGTGATTTCCAGAGCGCAAGATGCCTTTAATTAAGTAGGCAATCGATAATCAAATGAGATAAGTTTTATTGAGCGGGGTGGATTATTTCTTGTTGTTACCCTAACTAAAGTCGCTTTTTCAGTTGTTTACGGTTCGGTGGCGGTTGAAAGGAAAGGGCGTTATGTGAGCGGAACACTCAAGTTAGGATCGTATAGGGCACTTTCGTGCTCGTTCTCAGTCGTTTTTCGAACATCACGGGTGAACCTGGTCTTGAACCTCTCGATTCCCGGTGAAACCTCGAAGACCGATTGTATCGTTCACACTGCCTTTAGCACCTCATAGACGTAGGGTTGTCACAGCTCCTCGTCGATACGAAGCAGAGTGGCAGTTTGTAAGCAGTTGATTTTATATGGAACTTGTGGGCAGACGAAATGAGACATATTTTGCTGTTGTGGCTTTTTAAAAATTATAACTAGAATACTAGCAAACTTTTGAAAAACAGGGGAGCCAAGTCGATTTCCTTCTAAACTGGGAATAACGGTGTACGTTTGTATTCTTCGGTGAGACTTCAATACTTTGCGCTCTTTACTTCGTTTTCGTACTTCGAAAACTGCGGCAAAAACTACTGAATTCTGCGGCAAATGCAACAGAAGCTACGGGTTGCTTTTGTCTTAGACTAATGTGCGAGACCATCTGGAATCATGGTCAGATGCGCAGAGGAATCCTTGTATTGTTATGGACGTTGAGTTCATCCATCCGTTGGGTGAGGTGTGCACTCAGTTGCACCTTCATCTGTTTAGAAGAGAGTGTGATCCAATCACTGCGAGAGGACTTCACAAGCTGATTCCGGAACACCGTGTAAGCAGTTAGGGTGTCAGAAGAGTGGGTGATGTTGAAAACAGAGTTCAGGGGCTCAGTGGGGTTGCTCAGGACGTCGTAGGAGGCGTGCAGGGATTTGGAGGAAGTGTGCAGGATTCCATGGCAAGTGTGCTGGGCTTCAGTAGGAGCGAGCAAGACCTCACAGAATGTGTGCAGGGTGTCACAGGAGTTGTGCAGCGCTCCAGTGGGAGTGCGCAGATGGTCAAAAACAGCTACCTGAACAGCAGCATGCGCGCTTTTTCACAGGTTCTGAGCAGCGGCCTCGGACATCTGCCTACTCTTCGAACTGTCCTGCAAGCGTATTGGGGGTCACCGCAACATTTCTCTAGGTTTTCTGGACCATGCCAGAGACAACTTGGTTAGATTTATTGGGCAATAATAACAACATCTGGAGGCTATAATACAACCTGATTGGAATACAAAAGGCACACTCGGATAAAGCATGACAACAAATTTAGTTGGAGACTTTTTGGAACTGCGCAATGATATGATGATAAAAACGATGATATTGGCTGGTATGTACAAAAACTGGCTGAAAGACCGGGACAAAGAGGTGGTATCAGAATTTTGATCCTCGATATGGCTCAGGACGACGATCTCCAGAAGGCGCTGAAGAAGTGTAATAGCGATCTTCTGCTGCGTATATGACATTATTAGAGTCCGAGTAGCGGCGAGGCGGAGATGGCGTTGTGTCAACGCGAATTGGGTGAACCACTACAGGTGGACTCGAAGATGATGAGGGATCCATGGCTAAACTGAAGCTGAAAGTGAATTCAGAAACACTCTCCCATATTTCTAGGACGCACCTTGTTGATTCTGAGTGGTCGCTTTGCGCTGTTGACGTTGGCGTAGACCAAACCAACCGGCGAACCAAATGCCGGCAACGCATACGCATGGAATACAGCAACACAGAAGTAGCAGAGAGATGCCGAGGATGATTCCCAGTATCCGTCCGGCGTACCAGAAATCACCATCACTGAAAACAAAGACACTTCGAATTTGAACTGCGAATATGCCACATAGGGCGTGTTACACTGCTCTCCATTTTTTCATTGTAAGGCTCCGTCCATACGTGGCGAGAGCGTGCGATTACGCAAAATCGATGGTCATCGTGGGCACACGATTCGCTAACTGCTCACAGGCGCTCCTTCTCGCGCACCCTCGCCCGCCCGCTCTCGCGCGCTTGCGCCAGCACCACGAAGCAACCAGCAAGTTTCAAGCTTACTGCTCCATCGCTAAAGCAGGTGGCATCAAGCCTGTATCAAAACCACTCCCCTTGTTTTTCATAATCCCACCACGGACGTTGAAAACCGTGGGAAATCATCAGCCGTTGCCAGCATTTGAGCGATTGATCACCCGATCAGACGTTTTCAATCGAATTAACACGAGGCAGGGGTGTTTGCCTGTGTTAATTTGCAGGCAGCGTTGAGGAGCGTTGAGAGGCGCACAACAGCGGGAGCGCCCGCTCTCGCCACGTATGGACGCTGCCTACTCAGATAAAAACAGCCCACTTCCCGCCGGCCAAGTCGGGCTAGTCGACTTCGCGCGGCCCCAATTTTGTGGGCGTGGCACAGCGCCCCACTTCCCGCTGACAGAGAGGCTCTACCGTCGTTCCGCGGAGTGTCGGCGGGCAGTCGGCTATTCCTGGGGGTCATCGAACACTCACTCATCGATTCCCACTTTGATATCATCATTGCACCACCCACTAGAGTGGAGCCAATGAACGATTGCTGAGCAGAGAACGCTGTGTTGAGACTCTTTCCAGAACCCGCACTGTGTGCGACGCTGGCCTTGGGCAGGTGAACCACTGTCCGTTAATGGCATCTGCGAACCGGAAGGCTGCGAGATCTAGTGAGTGTAGGAAGCTTCCCCGTAGAAGCTCACTCCTACTTGTCAAGAGCAGTTCAAGATGAAATCCCGCAGGAGCGGATTTTCGAATTTTGTTAGGAGAGACCTTTACTTAAAGGGTGATTTTTAAATGTGCCGCAAACTGTTTTAGGACTGTCTTCTGTCCATCATCAGATTAGCCGTAAGGTGGTGGCAGAAGGGCCGCAGAGTGCGTGTTCACCGTATACGGGCAGTCAACGAAACAGCGCTGCCGACTGCCCGCGACCGATCTATTGGCCTTCCGCGGGAGGGGTTCCGGGACGTCGGCTAGTGGTACCGCGGGAAGTGTGATGTCTCTATCTGAGTAATACTGGGGATTCTCCAACAGTGAGCAGAAATGATCTACGGCGGAACCGTTTGTCGGGAAATTGTTTCTGCCAAAAAATTAATTACTTACATACACACAAAGAGACGCAGACTACAACATTCCGACGAACCAATTAGCGTTGACTTGACAATGCCACCTGTGACCTTTTAGCAAACAACGTTTTCGATGCTTTTCTTGAGACATTTCGCTATATCTTTACTAAAAATGGTCTGCTCGGGAAGTTGGAGGCGTGTTTGGTTTCAACATAAAAGGAACTTCAGCCCACAATGCTTGTTTCAAATGTACCTCGGACTACCGCCCCGAAAAAGTCAATGGTACGGTTGCGATCAACACACAAAATATACGGTAGGTTCTTAACGTTTTGTGAAGTCTTGTTATTTAACCAGCCAATCAGCTGATTATTCAGACAAGCCTTCGTTTTTCTTTGTCTTTCCCGTGGTTTTTCCTCGTTTGTACTTACTTTTTTTGAAAACAGGGTTTGTGATAAGAACGCTTGTTGCGCTATTCTTATGAGATGATAGATCTGGCCACCATAGAGAAGAAAAAAGCGAAAAGAAGAAAAAATGCTCTGGAACAAGTTATTGCTCGGTGTCCGCCCGCCCCCATCGACGACAGGTCTTTTGTTTTGCTCTTTTCTCCTAAAGTAATTTCTGAACATTTCAAGAGATCACTATAGCCTAGATCCCTCATTTTGAGCCGGTCGAAGAGAGGCTCATCGGCCTCACATATCATGTCAAAATCTCCTTATCACTGTTAAATTCCTCTCCGATGTTTGTTCCGCCCAGACTCGTCAGAGCGAGCTAGGCTTTGCCAACTTGAACAGCGAAATGGAAGACGGAAAAACAAACATTTAAGAAAAGCTCATTAGTTTGAAGCGGGCCGGAACCAGGTATGTGCGACAATTGCCGTTTGCGGTTTGTCGTTTGCCGGCCATTTTCGGGACTTTTTTGCCGTTTGTCGTTTGCCGGATTTTTTCTAGTTTCTCTGGCGGAACTCGGCTAATATTGGAAGAAAACACCACCTATGTTCATGGTCATGTAGGCCCAAGGGGTGAGCCAATAATCCGTTGTTCGCTAAACCGCTGTCCGGAGTTATGACTTATCTATTTTCCACTTTGCCGCCTGGCCATTTCTGAACAGGATAAGGGATGAAAATCTGTTTACACTCTTACCATATGTATTCTGCTATGCAAGCGTGCATGTGTGGACGCGTGAGTGAAGGGTTTACGATGAATTCTGATTCCGAGTTCTCTGCAGATACAAACCCTGGATCAGATCTAGTGGGCTCTCAATTTCGATAATCACCAGCAGCGGAGCGGTGGGCCTTGGAGAAATATAAAATGTCATAAAGATGCTTTGATGAGAAAATGACCGCTCGCTACGAGTGGTGGTCAAAATCGAGTGCCCACGAAAAGTGCCCTAGGGGCCGTATGCATACATTCCCCGCTGGGGGGGGGGCAGCTAATACGTATCAAATGCCCATCTACTCCGCGTGAAAACAGGGGAAAGCTAAAGATAAGATTTGAGGTTTGCGCTATTAAATCCTTCAAAAACCGGCTTGATTCTTGACCGGCGCTGTGGCAGGGACATCTCGAGCTTCGATATGACAGTACTGAACTATCACTAACTCAGATATTCGCTGAGCAGCTAGGGCACTGAAACGGCCTCTCATTTTGCTCCGCCCATCCCTATTCCTAACTGGTCTAATCCTGGCATGTTTAGACAAAAGTATTAACAATGTTGCTGGTATAGGAAGCTTCTCAATTCACAGTGTGTTTCAGTCGGCTCTTCGGAGTCGGACCTGGAAGGTGGCCTCGAGTCACTCACGAGGGGTGCGTTCCAAGAATATTTCCACGATGCCGTGGGAGGGCAAACAGCCTTTTCATGGCGAAACTTCTTTCCCAGGGCCACGAATTGTAACTGATAATTGCTTCCACGTCGTCGTGGCTACGTTACCATGGAAGCGTTTTGCCATGGGAATGTTCTTGGAACGCACCCCAGAAGATCCACCGGATACCGGAGGATAATTTTTGTCGCCGAGGAGAGGGTGCTCCCCACGGCTCGGGGGGGGGGTGGTACCCAACTGTGGGAACACCTCCCCACGGTCCACGGTGGGGTGCACTCACTGCGGACCGTGGCAGTGGGGTGACCCCCTTCCCTCTGGGGACCCCAAAGCGGATTACCACAGTGACATGTCCCCGGGGCATGTCAGGCCGGAAAATTTTTCTGATGGTGCTCTCTCGGCGAAATTTTTGTGATGGTGCGCTCTCGGCGAAATTTCAGTGATGGTGCGCGCTTCGGAACACTGCCGACGGTGGTGTCCATTGCTGGTCTATCTCCTCATCCTGTTTTGCTCTCGTGCAGCGATTACGAATGAAGACGAATACAGGCCTGAGACAACTCGTCCACCAACTTTTCGCCCTCAAAATGCAGGCATTTTCAAGGAGCCATATCTCGGTCCGTAGGGGGTCTTGGACGATTTCAGAGATACCATTATGATCGGAGAGTGGCTCTCTTCAAGATGAGTGGAAAATCTCGAGAATAATTTTTTTGGGTGTCCTGTGCCTTTAACATAGAGAAAGCGGAAGGTAGAGATGAAGCCACCTCACTTATCATAATTTTCTAACAGATTCTGGTGTAGCAAAAAAGAAGCAGGAAGCATACGTGCGACACACGTGGGCAGGGATTCCGAGGAAGTTTGCCGCGGCAGTGCCAGAAAGGTACCGCGACCCTCGACTGCGCCGCTGTAGTTCCACGGTAATACTGCAGCAGCTCCGTGATGATTACTGTGCCGTGGAGATTCTGTTGCAGCCATGAACTCCGCCATGGACCGGCTGAGAAAGGAGGAGGGTTGTCCCGTGCCGACGGATTGTAAAACCAAGCTTGTAACCATGGGAGACGATTTAAGGATTCAAACATGTGCTACCGCATACGGGGCAGCCGATGCGCTGGATCTGATGAACCGAAACCAGGGTTCCGGTGACAAATATGCGACTGGTTATACGGATAGAATTTTCACGCCGAAGCGGGAAGTTCAAGTCGCTTCATGGAACGTACGCACGGGCCACCATGTTGGGCAGAAGGAAGTGATCGCTCGCGAATTTGCACGATACAACATCTCCATTGCGGCGCTCTCGGAGCTACGCATGACAGGGTCTGGAGGAACTGTTCTGCGAATCCCTGATACTGGCGCTCAAATTACGCTGTTCTATTTTGGAGGAGATAAGCACATGGAAGGTGTCGGCTTCGCTTTGGATGCCAGGGCGACTAAAAGCGTGCTGGCTTTTCAACCAATATCGAGCCGTCTAGCCGTATTGACACTAGCGGGTACAGTAAAGAAGCACATAATTTCTGTCTACGCTCCCACGGAAGTCAGCTCAGACGATGCGAAGGATGAATTTTACACCAGTCTACAGGAAGCTATCGACACATTGCCAAGATCGGATTTCATAATTATCGCTGGCGATTTGAATGCTCATGTTGGAGCAGATAGGTCGGGCTGGGAAGGAACATTGGGCAGATACGGACTCGGTGAAGTCAATGAAAATGGTATGCGTCTACTGTCGTTCGCCGCAGGCAATGGACTATTAGTCGGAAACAGTCATTACCAGCATCCTCGTAAGCATCAACTCACCTGGCGTGCACCGAATGGCAAAGACTCTGCTGCACTAGACTACATTCTCGTCAATACGCGTTTCCGGTCATCATTGCAGGACGTGCTTGTGAAGCGTGGCGCTGACTGTGGATCTGACCATCATCTTCTCTGTGCTAGGGTCAGGCTCAAGCTCCAACGTGTCAAGTCTCAATCGGCGTCACAGCCAAAAAGGGATTGGTCGAAGTTGAAGGAGCCAGAGTATGTGCAACGATTCCAGTTGGAGCTGTCAAACAGAATCTCTTCGTTAATGGTGCACGATGAAGTGAATGCAGAAGAAGAGCAGTTCTCTAGCGTAGTTTGTAGTTGTGCTGAAAACGTATGTCCTCCCGTCAGGCAGAGAACGCAACCGCGGGTCTCGGACAGATGTCTAGAACTCGTAGATCAACGAAAGAACATAAAGCTTGTCAACTACAATTTGTATGTCCAGTTGAATCGTGAAGTTCGACGGCAGCTGAAATTGGAGCGCGAGGCGTACTGGAACACAGTTGCAGAAGAAATGGAGCAAGCATCATCAAGGCATGACTTCCGCACACTGTTCTCGACTTTAAGACGACTCAGAGGCAAAACCAAGGTCACAAGCGACAATATCAGGAAGGCTGACGGCTCCTTCGTCCGATCGTCCACAGAACGTCTTGAGCGATGGAAGGAGTTTTTCGAAGGATTTTACCGGAGTGACGAACCTCATACTACTGCTACGCCGATCCTTGCTGAACCTCATGTGATCGCTTCGGACGCCCCATCATCCATGGAAGAAGTTGCTGCTGCTGTGAAGCTACTAAAGTCGGGCAAAGCTGCTGGTGTGGACATGGTAACTGCAGAAGCTTTGAAAGCTGGTGGAGATATTTTGATGCGCCGTCTACTCTTACAACTGCAGCTAATATGGCGTACTGAGAAAATTCCTGCGTCGTGGAAACGAGCGATTATAGTACCTGTGCTGAAAAAAGGCGACAGCGTCAGTGCAAAAACTATCGCGGTATTAGCTTGCTGTCCATCACTAGCAAAGTGTCCACTAGGATTCTGCAGCTGCGTCTTTAAAAGCATCGGGAAACTGTAGCCAGAGAAGAGCAAGCAGGCTTCCGTCCTGGTCGTGGATGCTGTGAACAAATTTTCACCATCAGGCAGATTTTTGAGGAACGCATACGATGCGCCAAGCGCACAGTTGTTGTCTTCATTGATTTCCGCGCGGCATTTGATAGCGTCTCGTGGCCGGCTTTGTGGCTGTCTTTACGCTCGGAACGCGTACCGGAAAAAATAGTGCGTCTTCTTCAAGAGACCTATACAGGCTCATGCAGTTGCATTCGCGTACAGAAGGAACTTTCCGCCTCATTCCCGATTCGAAATGGTGTGCGACAAGGATGTGTTGCGTCTCCTTTGCTGTTTAATGCAGTAGTTGACGCTATCACGCGGAAAGTTTTCAATGGCCGGCAAGGAGCCCAATTCGGTGATAATCATTTCGTAACCGACCTAATGTTCGCTGACAACAGCGCTGTTCTTGCTAACAGTGATGGCGAGGCTACCGATATTCTACACCAGATCGCGACAATAGCTAGCTCATACGGTCTTACGATAAACGCGACAAAACGAAGGTGATGACAAGTGATGGTTTATCAGATGCAGTCACCCTCCACGATGCCAAAATTGAACAAGTGGACGGTTTCAAGCACCTTGGCTCCGTCATTCAACAAAGCAAGATCGCCTCAACAGCTGAAGTTCTTAGCAGGATTGGTCAAGCTACTTCTGCATTTGGAGCACTAGACTGGTGCTTATGAAGGTGTCCAAACGTAGCCATTGGAACGAAAATGAGGATCTACCGTTCGCTTGTCATGCCAGTTTTGCTGTATGGAGCTGACAATGAGACGTGGACACTGCTGAAATCGGATCTTCAGAAACTCGAAGTGTTTCAAATGCGATGTCTCCGACGGATCCTTCGCGTGTCCTTACACGACCACGTCACGAATGAGAATATTCGCTGACGTTGCGAGGACCAACCCTCGATCGAATGCGAAGTCAGAAAACGTAGGTTGCGCTGGTTTGGTCATGTTTGCCGCATCCCAATAGAACGCCTGCCTCATCAGTTGCTCTTCAGACAACGACCGGTGCAATGGAAGGTGCAGCGATCGGCGCCCAGAAACACTTGGATTAAGCAGGTTGAAGATGATTTGGCGACAAGCAGACTGTCTGTGGCTGATGCTAGACTAATGGCACTGGATCGCTCTGCGTGGAAGGCAGTTGTTCGTGATGCACATCTCCCCATGGCACCCACAGCGTCGTACTGGCTCCGAGGTCAGCTTCGGCAGACCGTCATCCAATGGGGCGGTAAGGTAAGGTAAGGTTGCAGTGCCTTGATGGTCGACAACGCCTCGATATTGCCGCGACAGTACCGCGACAGTTCCGTGTTGGAACCGCACGAACTTCGCGAGGATGCATTAGCGACCCCGCGTCGACTACGATTCCCTGTTCTGTGTGGTAGAACGAGATTTTCGCCAGTTCAATGACCCAAGATTGAGGGACATCCCGTATCTCCTAGGTCAAAATATGTAAGGGGCTACCCTCCGTCCCTATCAGACAGAGGACGTAGGCAACTCATGTGTATATTGTTGTTCGTGGGCCCACCCAGTAGTATTATAACTCATTTCATATTAGTTACTCGCAGTCGGTGCTATTTTTGTTACTACGCGGCCACTGATCGTTGAGCCGCAGCGGCAACATCGCGGGGCTGCCACGACATTACCGCTGCGACTCTGCGATAGTTCCGCTTCGGTGCCTGTAGGATCCGAAGCCGCAGCGGCGATTTCTTTGATTTCTTTAGGGTTCCACATGTCTTGTTTATGTTCATTCGATGCCTTGAACTGGAACTATGCCCTTGAATAGGAATTATTCAAATGTTGACAGAAGTATGTGGAGAAAAGAAAAAAAGTAGAGCGGCTCATGCGAATAACTTTTGGGTAAATCTAAGGAATGAGGTTTTTTGCCGTTTGCCGGCCGTTTTCGGTATTTTTTGCCAATTGCCGTTTGCCGAAATTTGAGAATCGATTGCCGCACATCCCTGGCTGGAACCCAGCAATTATCCTGTTTTTGGGTGTTTTCCCGCAACTATTCACTTATTTTCACTTTTGTTATTGTCATTCCTGCATTCTCTTGAAGAGAACTCAGCAATAGTTTCTATAATGAACCCTGGGACAGGGTCTCTCTACACACCGAGGGAGGAGTTGTCCCGCCTTTTGCGGTTCTAATTCCACTCGGGACCACTTCGCTTGCATTGAGGCTTCGAACTGCAAAAAGGGGGCAACTCCTCCCTCGGTGTGTAGAGAGCCCCTGTCCCATGAACCCTGCCTTCAGCTGAATGTTGCGGAAACAGGCTCTCCTGGAGAAAAGGGGAGAACCACAGTCTCTTCGAGTTTTCGCAGGTTTTTTTTTCAAAACTTTCCTTCAACGATCGTTCAATTCTGGTTGAAACAGACAAAATAAAAGGCATGATTAAGGAGCCGGACAATTTTGCATTTCTCGCCCGAATCTCATAAAAGCGATGATGCTGATATTATTGATGGTAGAACAAAGCGAGTGCTGGGTAAACTACCAAACCATTTTAAATGGTAGAGAATAGGCTTCAGGACCAATCCTTGTGAAAATGTCACACGAAAACTCGGCTACAATTTTCATCAAATTCCTAAGATACTCTCACAAGAAAGACTCCGAACCCGAAGAACTGTGAATTCATCCCACGCATAAGAAGAAGCCTTCGCCCACAACATTTAAAGGCATCGTACATGATGAAAACCAAATTTCAGCTTTTGCGTTCAGCCGGACTAAAGGGTTATAACAATGTCACTCAGGAAGTCTAGAGTTTCAAAATCGCCTCTGAATGAAGATTTGCTTACCTCAAAAAAAGCTTCCAGGGTTTGGGGGGCCGGCCTTGGGGTCGATCCGTTGTTGCAGGGAACAAAACTCCGTGGTCGCTGCCGGCGA
>JAPDOI010001879.1:0-129321 GCA_029168955.1 Aplectana chamaeleonis
ATTCGAGTCAGTATGATGAACGCAGAGGGACGAAAAGAAAGGCGCTGCCAGGTGGCCTGGCACTCTCTCGGCCGGCCAAAGTGCAAACTGGTTATCTCTGCGTCTCCGCGGAGAGGGTCATTTACAGCTTTTTTTACTGTGCAGTACAGGGATGGGGAGCTATTCAAGTTTTGAAGGGGAGAAGCATCTCAGAATACCAGAAAGAAGTGAAATATATACAGCTCTCAGAAATCGAAGGGATTTCTGATGGAGTCTCTAGGTAGGGAAGCAATGACTGTAAGATATGTGATTTGGAAGAAACTTTTCTATTTTCATGATTAATTCTTGAGTGCTCCCGCCAACAAAAGTTTGCACACAGGACTGGATCTCTGGAACATCTCGATTCTTAGATCAATCCGCTGAAAGTACATTGTAGGGCTGCGCTTTTTTGATGGGGTGGGATAAGGGAACCGGTAAACAAGTTGGTTACTTACTAATTATCGAATGAATCTTTGATATACTCCTTTCTTTCCTCGGGCTACTCGCAGTCGTCAGATGCCGGGAGCGGTTGTTTTTCAAAGAATTTAACTATGAAAATGTAGAAATCGTTCTCAAAATCACACTACTATTATAAAGTGTTACAGGAAACTGCAAATAAAAGCGAAATGGAGGTTAGATTTCTAAATCAAAACGCTAAAACACATTGCCAGCCGTGCTTTTTTGATGGGGTGGGATAGGGGGAACTGGTTAAGAAGCTGGTCACTTACTGTTTATAAATTAAACGATACCGATCGGCTAACCGTGGAGATTTCTCGTAGGTATTACTACTGTATTACCAAGAAAAAGTGTACAATTCTAGCAAAATGAGTTTTCCAAGCACAAGCGCTTTGGCACTAGCAGAAACGCTCCAACCAAAAAGAAACATTAGGAAAGTGGACTGGGCGAGTCTACAGAGAATTAACATTATTTCTGGAGAACCGATTTCTGTGGTTAAAATTTTTTAATTCCATGGAACAAACCGCTGTGGTATTTCACATCCACTCAAGAAGCTTTCTAGGGTTTTCGAAGAAGGACTTTTACTTGGTTGAAAAAGGTTCATGTGTTAGTAATTGAATTTGCTACTGCCCTTTCACTTAGCTTTGCACCTTTCTGGCGAACAGGAAAATGAAATCGTTTGAGTGAATTGGCTAACATCATATTTTCTTTTTCAATAATAAGTATTGAGTGCACGAATTTTCTAATGGAACCGAAGAAAAAGAAGTCATTCTCAAAACCAGAGAGTACTTCTGTGAAGCATACCAAAACGGGCTGTTTTCACGAGTTGAAAGTTTCACGCCACGGGAACTCGGTTTCTTAGATAAATATTTATACTTGTTTTGTATGCTCGTCCACTCCGCTTCTCCTACTACACTCTTTTTCTCTTGGAACGTTTCGTTCAGCACCAGACCACATTTGGCTTGGTAGATCCTCTTTCTTTGATAGATTTTCTTGGCTTTTTCCTTTTTATCACATTGTGTAATCAGCAGCGTTAATAAAGGCGAAAAATTCAGTTGTTCACTAACTTTGTTGAAGAATTCGCATGGTGCTAAGGAGAGAACGAGCGTCAGATTTGTTCCCGATCAGTCAGAAATAAAAATAATGTGTGGGAATTCTAAGACATTGTTCTACAGGGAATACATTTACAGGTGTAGTTGTGGATTACAGCTCCAGAATCCACATATACGGAGCGGTTGTTTTGCCAAAATATGCATCGAAACCCTCAATCACCCGAGAGATGCCAGTCGATGGCACAATAGTAGCCTCTTTTTCTTTGTGTCTCCAGCGCACGAGGTGGAGTGGAGAGCCTGCCAGCAAGCGCGAGATAAAGTGGGCGCAAGGCAGTGCTTGAGTTTGTCAATGGTACCTGCAACCCCTTTAATAGCTGCAGAAACAGGTGCTGATGGAGGTATGAATAGGGGGCAGGGCTAGGCCCTCCCCGCACTCCAACCTCAGCCAGAACCCAGAAACGAATACTTCTAGTTATCTTGGCATTGTCTTAGTTTTCGGGTTTTAGTGTCGAGATTCTCTGCCAAAACTATCCCCGAGGTGGGGGGGGGGTAGTTGGACCCTGAGCATGTTTTGACGAAAAATTGCCGTATGGAGTCTGAAGATGGGGCAGTGCTGTAATTTGTTTTTACGTTTTGTCACATTCACCCAATTATTGAAGTCTCGTTATAGTTATATCAAGAATCATCAATGAAGCTCAGGGAACCTACCATTTTTGGGGAATTATTGAAGTGTTTGTGACTGACCCTATATACTTGGTCTTTTGAGTGCGTTCTATGATTGCGTGTGGTCGATTCTCTTACGATTTGCCGGTGCAGCTGTGGACATGTTTAGTGCTTTCATTTTGAATTTTCCATCGATTGCTTACTGACTCAGCGCCGGAAAACTGCGTGGGGTTAGGCTATTCTCAGTGTAGCTACTTTTGAGGTGTCTACCCACCAAGACTAACGAACGTTCGTTAGTCTCCCAGTGGTATTACTTACCGTCTGCTCTGCCAACTATGGACGAAGTCGAAAAAGCTGAGTTCTGTTGCGACATATTGGTCATTCGATGTTCTTGCTATTAGATTCAGGTCAGACTTGCGCTGTGCATTCTCCGCTTCATTTTGAGGGTAGGTCTAGGCTTACGGTACAGGGATTGATCGGCGGGCCTAGGGCATTGGGGCTTCACGAACGCGTAGATCGCTATCACTCACAGGAGAGGCAGCTAATACCGGGAGGTCGGGCCGTTGTTTGCAGGTTGAGGTGGCGGGTGGGTGCTGTTTTCACAGGTTGGCAGCAAGCGCGTGGCCGCCATAAAATTATTGACAGCTGACCTCCAAGTATACTGTAGGTTGGCGAAACTCGTCAGATCGCGCGTTTTTGAGGCGGAAAAACTGGGATTCTGTCATGTCAGCGTGAAAGTCCTGATTGTAGACCATCTTAACACTAATCAGGCACTGATAGCTTATCAGAGTCAACTGATAAGGGGAAAGCTGCCCGATTTCAAGCATTTTGGGCCGGAAAACCGGGCATCAGCTTGTGTTAACACGGACATTGCCAAATGGATCAGTTACAACACAATTAAAGAACTGATACCTTATCAAATCGCAATGATAAGATAGTAAATCTAATACTTGAAGTATTTTAAGCCCGACAAGTGCGTACTGGGCTTTGTTTACACGGACATTGCAACATTAGCTCTTCAAAACAAGAGACAGCAATAAATATAGCCTGTTTCGGAAACAGAGGCTACCTTATCACACTGAACCAATCACTTATTCGATTTTTAGGTTTTCACCACAGAGGAGCGGACGATGGCTCCTGCTAGTCTGCGCAATATTTCTTAAACGTTTTGCTTTCCAAGTCGACACTGATACCCCCAGGCCGATTAAAACTCGGAAATCCCATTTTTGGATTCGGTTCTGAAATCGAGTAGTCTCCCTCTTCCAGATAATAAATATTTTATATTAAAACACTATATAGTCTTTCCAGATACATACCGCGACAATCGGGCGCAATAATTCTCCACCTCGTAGTCACGTGCAACTCTGGCGTCGTTGCGTTGGGTGACACAAGTATTTATTGGGTTCTGACGGCCTGATGCTCCAGGCGACATGGTGTACATGTGTATTTTGTCATGTAATTAGTGACATGTATGCCGCATCCACCTCTTTAGGCGGTAGACGAGGCACACAGCTCCTGGAACCTTGGGCGATAGGTCAGCAGTCGAGGACCGCTATGCAGCGGTCGAAGTTGAATTATGTCATTGTCCATACTTGATGTATAGTCTTAAACATATGAACTCTACATAAGTATTTTTCAGAATTTCACATGACAAAACATTGTTTTTGAATTTGATAAGCGTTTTGTCTTGTGGAAAGTGTCAACAATTGAACGAAGGAAATCTCGGAAAACCTCCAAAATGAACAATTTTAAAATTTGCAGATGCGAATAGATTTTTGAATTCTTATAAAACCTCACAAAATTAACTAAGGAAATTCGGGAAAACCTTCAAATGGGAGAAATTCTCAAATTTTCCAAATTTGCAGATGTGCGGAGCACTATTTTCAGTTTGGAAAAATCTTTGAATTTGACGTTGGGAATCCGGGAAATCCTCCAAATCGCACACCTCCATAAACGTTTCGAATCTGCAGATGTTGAACGAATTCTTAGAAATTTTAGTAAACGAAAACTCTCAGGAGCATTTTTTGGATATTCTAGGAGAAAGTAGTACACCTGATTCTTTATCACGCCCGAGAATGCCATGTTAAAAATATTTGAGTAGAATTGTCACGACACATTGAAAGACGCTCTCAATATAATAATCAATCTTCGGAAGTTTGAGAAAGGATTTCATGAGGTCAAACGAATTCTAAAAAATAAAGATGGAGTTTGAAACTTTCTGATTGTCCTATCAGTGCTTACAACTAATCAGAGATTCTTTCTAATTGTACAAGGTAGAGTCAAAGCTTCTCTGCCCTAATGTGTTAGAAATAAGAAGCGGAATCTTAAGGATGGAATATTTTCGCATTTCTCGTGATAACAGGAAGAGACCAATCATTTTCGTGCCGAAAAACTGAACGTCGAGTAGTCATCATCTCATCAGTTGAATATGATAAGGTAGCGCTGACGGGTGTTTTGAAGAATCAATTTCGCAATGTCCATGCTGACACAACTTGATCCCCGGTCCTCCGGCTCAAAAACCTTGAAATCATGAAGTTTTTACCTTATCAGCTTACTCTGATAAGCTATCAGTTTCTTTTGTATGTTGAACGGAAAATATTTTGCGGCTTCCAGGTTTTCAGGAGCAGTCTCTACCTCCACTGGTGTGAAAACCTGACATTCGTAGGGTTATGACCTTATCAGTGTGATTTGATAAAGTATCAGTACCTGAACTGTGTTGTATAAGATTAATTTTGTTATGCCCAGTACATCAAGAGGAAACTCCCACTGTTGCGGGCTAAAAACCTGAAAATCGCAGATTTATGACCTTAACAGTGCGATTCGATAAGGTATCAGTTCTTTAATTGTGTTGTAAATGATTCACTTGGCAATGTCCGTGTTAACATGAGCTGATGCCCGGTTCTCCGGCCCAAAATGCTGGAAATCGTGTAGTTTTTCCCTTATCTGTTAATTCTGATAAGCGTTCAGTTTCTTTCCCATGTTGAACGGAGTCTATTTTGCGGGCGCCACGTAATCGGGAGCAATTTCTAGCCCCTCAGGTGTGAAAAGCTGGCAATCGTAGAGTTATGACCTTATCAGTGCTATTTGATAAGGTATCAGCTTCTTATTTGTGTTGAAAAAAGTCTATTTTGCGGCTACAAGGTAACCAGGAGCAAATTCCCGCTTTTCTGAGATGAAAGAATGAAAATCGCAGAATTATGACTTTATCAGTGCGATTTGATAAGGTATCAGTTCTTTAATTGTGTTGTAAATGATTCATTTGGCTATGTCCGTGGTAACATAACTGATGCCCGGTTCTCCGGCCCAAAATGCTGGAAATCGTGTAGTTTTTCCCTTATCTGTTAATTCTGATAAGCTTTCAGTTTCTTTCCCATGTTGAACGGAGTCTATTTTGCGGGCGCCACGTAATCGGGAGCAATTTCTAGCCCCTCAGGTGTGAAAAGCTGGCAATCGTAGAGTTATGACCTTATCAGTGCTATTTGATAAGGTATCAGCTTCTTATTTGTGTTGAAAAAAAGTCTATTTTGCGGCTACAAGGTAACCAGGAGCAAATTCCCGCTTTTCTGAGATGAAAGAATGAAAATCGCAGAGTTATGACCTTAACAGTGCGATTCGATAAGGTATCAGTTCTTTAATTGTGTTGTAAATGATTCACTTGGCAACTGATGCCCGGTTCTCCGGCCCAAAATGCTGGAAATCGTGTAGTTTTTCCCTTATCTGTTAATTCTGATAAGCTTTCAGTTTCTTTCCCATATTGAACGGAGTCTATTTTGCGGGCGCCACGTAATCGGGAGCAATTTCTAGCCCGTCAGGTGTGAAAAGCTGGCAATCGTAGAGTTATGATCTTATCAGTGCTATTTGATAAGGTATCAGCTTCTTATTTGTGTTGAAAAAAGTCTATTTTGCGGCTACAAGGTAACCAGGAGCAAATTCCCGCTTTTCTGAGATGAAAGAATGAAAATCGCAGAATTATGACTTTATCAGTGCGATTTGATAAGGTATCAGTTCTTTAATTGTGTTGTAAATGATTCATTTGGCTATGTCCGTGGTAACATAACTGATGCCCGGTTCTCCGCCCAAAATGCTTGATATCGTGCAGTTTTCCCCTTATCAGTTGATTCTGATAAGCTATCAGTGCCTGATTAGTGTTAAGATGGTCTACAATCAGGACTTTCACGCTGACATGACAGAATCCCAGCTTTTCCGCCTCAAAAACGCGCGATCTGACGAGTTTCGCCAACCTACAGTATTCTTGGAGGTCAGCTGTCAATAATTTTATGGCGGCCACTGCGCGCTTGCTTGCTGACAACCTGTGCAAAACAGCCCCCCACCGAGGTGGCAGTGAATGCTATATGAGCTTCATGTTATCAAAATATGTTTTCGAAGCTCGGAGTGCGGTTGAAGATGGTGACCAACTGCTTTATTCGCGACGTTTCGGGTCGTAGACTTCTTCGGGCGACTGTGATCGTTATCACATAGAAAATTTTCACAAGCTATGGCGTACAACATTCAAGCGATACAAACCTAGCAGCTGCGGCAGCGGCACGGTGTTGGGGCGGGAGGGATGAATCGCCTCGGCGGTCAGCCGGCTTCAGCAGTGCTATGGGAGCGAATGAACAGAGCGAGCGGCGTTTATTTTCAGTGACCACTGTGATAGTGCCGGTTGGTCAGCATCCTCATCGCGTCCTTCATCTTTTCCCAGTTGTTCATAGGTGGTGCATTCATCTTTATTTCTAGCGCTTCTCAAATCTTTCTTTCTGCCGTATCCGAAATATTTCTCCATATCACTCTAACACTCATTCCGGGTGCGGCTTCGTTCGCATGCCATAGTGTTCTATGCCTCGAGAATGCATTGTTCGGGTATGAGGCAGGCGATCTGAGGGCTCGCATGTGTTCATCCAATCGCTTGTGCAAGGGCTCCCAGTCTCGCCTATGTAACATTCCACACACATTTGGAACGTGACCCTATAGACGGTATTCGGTACCTGGCATTATTGTGCCTCATTGGTGTCATTGGTGCAGTATAAGCAACCTAGTTTTCCACAGTGGTCCTCGTAAGGTCGTGACGAAGTGAGAACTTCACGGAGTGTCGCTGAGGCGGGGGGCGAAATACGAGGCGAAGAGGAAGGGCAGCTCTGCGAACGGCTGTGTTCACATCCTTTGCGAACTCTTCGTTAACAAAAGGGAGAATGAGAGGAGTATCGGTCAGGGCATGGTACGGACGCCAAATAGCGAAATTGCTTTCGATGTATCCATTCTGTTGTAGCACCTGTCCTAATTGCCTTTCCACATCCTCTTTTCTGTCAGATGTATGTTTTCTAGCCGAGTTCAGCAAATTGCCAATAACACTCCTTTTCATGTAGATCGGATGGCAGCTGCGTGCATGTAAGAGGATATTCTTTGACGCCGGCTTCTTGTACCACATCGATTGAACGGCACCGGACTCGATCCTTATCCGCGTATCCAGATACGGAAAGCAGTGGTCTGCTCCTGGCTCTTCGACTATCAGACTGATGGCTGCATCTTGGGAATTTGGACGATTGAAAACATTACTCAGCATTGTTCTGGATTCTGCCGTACGAAAATGTCATCTATTTAACGACCAAGGGTACTGTAACTCGGCAGGGATACTGTACTATGGTCGTTATATAGAAGACATTTTCGTAGTGGCAGAATCCAGAACAATGCTGAGTAATGTTTTCAATCGTCCAAATTCCCAAGATGCAGCCATCAGTCTGATAGTCGAAGAGCCAGGAGCAGACCACTACTTTCCGTATCTGGATACGCGGATAAGGATCGAGTCCGGTGCCGTTCAATCGATGTGGTACAAGAAGCCGGCGTCAAAGAATATCCTCTTACATGCACGCAGCTGCCATCCGATCTACATGAAAAGGAGTGTTATTGGCAATTTGATGAACTCGGCTAGAAAACATACATCTGACAGAAAAGAGGATGTGGAAAGGCAATTAGGACAGGTGCTACAACAGAATGGATACATCGAAAGCAATTTCGCTATTTGGCGTCCGTACCATGCCCTGACCGATACTCCTCTCATTCTCCCTTTTGTTAACGAAGAGTTCGCAAAGGATGTGAACACAGCCGTTCGCAGAGCTGCCCTTCCTCTTCGCCTCGTATTTCGCCCCCCGCCTCAGCGACACTCCGTGAAGTTCTCACTTCGTCACGACCTTACGAGGACCACTGTGGAAAACTAGGTTGCTTATACTGCACCAATGAGGCACAATAATGCCAGGTACCGAATACCGTCTATAAGGTCACGTTCCAAATGTGTGGGGAATGTTACATAGGCGAGACTGGGAGCCCTTGCACAAGCGATTGGATGAACACATGCGAGCCCTCAGATCGCCTGCCTCATACCCGAACAATGCATTCTCGAGGCATAGAACACTATGGCATGCGAACGAAGCCGCACCCGGAATGAGTGTTAGAGTGATATGGAGAAATATTTCGGATACGGCAGAAAGAAAGATTTGAGAAGCGCTAGAAATAAAGATGAATGCACCACCTATGAACAACTGGGAAAAGATGAAGGACGCGATGAGGATGCTGACTATCCGGCACGATCACAGTGGTCACTGAAACTAAACGCCGCTCGCTCTGTTCATTCGCTCCCATAGCACTGCTGAAGCCGGCTGACCGCCGAGGCGATTCATCCCTCCCGCCCCAACACCGTTCCACTGCCGCAGCTGCTAGGTTTGCATCGCTTGAATGTTGTATGCCATAGCTTGTGAAAATTTTCGATGTAATAACGATTACAGTCGCCCGAAGAAGGGTCTACGACCCGAAACGTCGCGAATAAAGCGGTTGGTCACCATCTTCAACCGCACTCCTAGTTTCGAAAACATATTTTGATAACGCTGTATGAGCGGTCCATCATCTACCGGCTGAGGGGGCAGTAGACATCTGAGCTTGCCCGGGTACAATGTTAGCCAGCAATTATTGTTGACCCCCCCCACTTGGAAATGTCCGAGTAGTTGAATATTTCAAATTCATTATATGAGCCTGAGTCTATGTGATATGACATTTAAAAATGTATCTAGTGGTATGTAGTATATTCCTCAAGGAAATAGAAGTCTCATCCGTAGCGCTCAAAACTGAAAACGCTCAAAACCGCTCAAACCCCAGATGGTGCTTGGCTAACTGGCCGAGTCGCATGACGACGTGCCGGCCGCATCGAGTGTCGGTGTGCTGCTACGTTAGCGCTGGACTACCGTACAGCACGTGCTCCTGCGACAAAAGTTTGCAGCTTATGTTCCTGCGATCAAAATTTTCAGTATGTGCCGCAGCGATAAAGCCTTTCGATGAGTAAGGTCACTCGAGTTGAATGCATTTTCGACACGCGTTGAATGCCGCATTTTCTGAGTTGTTAAAGACGTCGAATTATTCCTTCCCGAGAGAAGTTCGTGCATGAAGATCAGGGATGTGCGTAATAAAAATTTTGTAATTCGTTAGTCGTTAGTCGTTCAACCGGCCAAAACCCTCGTTAGTCGTTAGTCGTTAGTCGTTAAAAATCTAGGCTTTGAAAACAAGCACAGCTGAGGAAAAAAAAGCCCTTATGAATAGAAAAAAAGAAAAGCATGAAGAGATATATGTTTTCCAAAACATTCATGGCAATTAAAGACACAAATCATTCCTTGTTAGAGAACCTACTTCAAACTGCAGACCTACGTATACATAATTCAAAATATGCACGAAAGCCTAATTCTCGAGAGTGTGTGTTTATCGATTTCTGTCATTTTTCGGTAAGGAAAGAAGCTATGGGAAACCGAGGAAATCTTCAACTCCGTTTTTTTTCAGCGCTAAATTTTCCTTTCTACGTTATATGACGTTATTTGCGATCTACCTGGTGGTGACAACACGGAAAATTGAAACGACTCTGAACTAATTGTTCTTTGTTCAGCGTCGCGAGCCGAGCGCTTGCGTGGCTTAGAGCTTGTTCCCATGATGGGGAAAGGTCGGAAGAAATTAGCACCCAAGTTAAAATTTTATCCCTGAGAGGTCCCAGCACCACTTTATGGAAACCCCATATCTTGAATTTATGACTGAAAGTCGAAGGACGGCACCCTTTACAATCCAATCATCAGATACAGTTCCCGTCGTTGGGCAATTGTTGCCTGCAGGCTTTGCTCCATATTATCACCTCTGATAGTGTCCTCTGCAAAAAACTCCGCTGGAGCCGGTCAGTGCCGGAACCGGTTCAGTGAGCCTACCATAAAGTAGCGAGACCGACGCGAAGTCGCATAAACGCAGCGCCTAACCTTGCGTAAAGTTCGAGTGGGGCTTTAATGTGGGGGTTCCAGAACTGCGAAGCAGTGTCAGTAGATCTAATAAATACTGAAGGCTATGGTTATTTTGTACCATTCACCTAGAACAACCAACAAAGCAATATGTATCAATCCTGGTGTAAGGCTCCGGTTGGAGCGCGATTTGAATGACCATTGGATTTCTAACGAATATTGGGATTGCTTACGAAAATATGTTTATTTTCGTTAGTCGTTAGTCGTAACACCCAAAAAGCCCGTTAGTCGTTAAATTCGTTACTCGTTAGTCGTAATTACGCACATCCCTGATGAAGATGGTTGATCACATGAGCGACAATCGTTCCTACTGGTCGCACCTGGTCGATTCTCAGAATGCTATTTTATCAGAGCGTGGTTGAGGCGTGGAAGTTGCAACACGCTTAGTGATCAGAGAACCCACAAGCACAACAACCACAGTATTTGCAGACGCATTCGATTCATCCTCAAATGCGTCGTATCCCAAATCGCCCAAACATGCGGAGACCTTGAACCTGTAACGAAAGCAGAAAAGAAAACGTCTGCATATTTGCCTTCCCCGGCGGCACGTCACCGTTTGAGAGTTTTGGTGCCAGAGTTCGGTGCTGGGTGTGCAGCTTCACAGGTGTCTCAGCTCCGCGGGCGGAGCAAGTGGACCATTCTGAATGGGAGTATTCACTGTTTAGGATAATTTTCTACGAAGATTTTGGTTATACATTTCAATACAATGAAATATTGTTTAAACTGAGCCATAGTAAAGGTTTACTTATAGTATAAGTTTCCTAATATTTAATATAAGACACAGAGTTTTGGCGTGTAACCGGAATGATTAGCCTAATAAGTTGCAAATGATGTAAGATTGGAAGTTATGGAACATAGCGGAAGCAAAAAGTGGAGGCGGTGAAATTATTGGTAAAGGCGAAGACTACCAGATGGATTAAGAAAATAAATGATTTTAAATAAATATGAGCATATAAGCTCACTTTGCAAGTTAAAGAAGAATAGCTCAATTCGAATTTGTGGAAAAAAAAACAGAATGCGAAACATGAGCATCGGTTTTCGTCACATTCCGAACTTCACGGCCAGAGAAGCATTCAGTCACGAGATTCACGACGTGGGTTCGATCCCCGAGGTGCTTAAATTTTTGCCAGGCAAGGCATGCCACAAACGTTGGCTAGATGGAAAAGCATCTTCGATTGTGGTTACGCTGTGAATTTCACCGTCCGAAACCCAATCAGTCACGAGATACATGACGCGGGTTCGATCCGGCCAGATGCTTACTTGTTGCAAAACGTCGAATCTCACAAACTGTCCAAGTGTGACTCTCGATGAGCCTTGGCTTGATATAGACAGTTGACCTTCGAAATCCTTCAGCAACGACCAAGATTGTCACAAACTCCTTTATCTAGCTGACGTTTTGGCGGATGTCGCCGTCTTCAGATCCTTTTGGAGGGACCGGTAGGCACAACAGCCTCGGATAGAAGTTGTGTGGGCAACCCCGAGGCTGTTGAGTCAATCGGTTCTTCTAAAAGGCCCTGAAGACTGCGAAACTGGCCGAAGCGTCAGCAGGATAAATAAGAGTGTAATCGTCGTGTTCTTTGCTGAAAGAAATCTAAGAATTTCACATTTTCTGCAAAGCACGAGAGTAGGATAATTGAGTCGAGTTTAGTCGATTTACCTCTTAATTAAGCTTTCTCTGTCTGAGATGGACGCTGAAGGGCGCTACAGTTAGCCGCCCTCACCTGGTGCGGGTACGATCCCGCCAGAAGTTCACATTTTTGTAGTGTACGAGCCACGAGAGTAGGATTTTTGAGTCGGGCGTGGTCTGTTTACGTTTAAATAAACTCTCAGTCTGAGATTGACGCTGAAGGGCGCTGCAGTAACAGCGTGAAGATGGGAAAACCGTTGAGGACGCAGAAGTAGCTTTCTATTTAAATTTGTAATGACTTGAGTTGTGGATGAAGTACTTGGAAAAATCGAGATTTGGGTGTGAAGATAAAGGCAGTTTTCATAATTTCTCCACACCAAGAAAATTTTCTTGTAATACCTTCTCTCGGGGCAGTTGGCAGTCGAGGGATAATTCTTCAGGGTATAAGCCCTGGTTTCCTCAATCCACGGTTTTTCCTGGTACCTTATCTACAACTTGAGTTATTACATTTTCAAAAACAAATGCTCGCATCCTGGACTTAGGACGTTTTTCCACCTTCACACTGTTGTAGCGCCCTTCAGCGTCCATTTCAGACCGTGAAAGTAAAATCTTTGGATTAAATGGCCACGCTCGACTCAATTATCCTACCCTCAACGTTATGTAAAAATTGATCATCTGGCGGGGCCGAACCCTGGTCGTGTATCTCAGGTCTGGCTTAAAGGCAGTGTTCACGAAGAAAAAGTTGCACGTTTTTTTCGGCTAAAACGTAAGCTGTGGGTCCCTCTAAGAAGATTAAGAACAGAAGTGCGACGAAAAACGGCCGGTAAGTGGGTGAAAATCTCGTGGGCCTGCCAACCCATTGGACCACTCCGCCCACGTCCTATGACAGTTCCACTGAATTTGTGGTTAAAAAAGCAAGGGTTTCCGATCAAAAGCCCCACTCTTCCCTTCACTCTCAACGTCTCTCTTTACTTGGATCAGCTCGCACACATCGGCTGCAAAAAAACGGGAGTTACAAGCCTCGGACAACTCGTCCACAATGCTTCCCTAGCTGAATTTTGAGGGGTCATAACTCCATTTCCAGGGGGTTTTGTACGATTCCAAAAAAATCATTGGAATCAGCATGGGACCGTTTTCAAGATAGGCGGAAGGACAAAAAAAAACGACTTTTATCGTGAACACTGCCTTTAATTTGTGGTGATGGAATTCAAAACCTGACCACACTCCACGATGCTCACTCGAACCGTAGCGGATTTGTGAGATTCGACATTCTGCAAAAATTAAGCATCTAAAATCGAACACCGGTCGTGTGTCTTTTGACTGAATGGGTTTCGAAGAGTGAAATCCACAACGTAACCGCAATCGATGATGCTCCGTCTCAGACCGTGTTTTTCCCTTGATTTGAAGTGAGCTAATCTACTTAGGTTCGCTGGTGGAGTTTACGAACTCATATTTATTTCAAAACGTAGTCTTCACCTTTGCCAATAATTTCACCGCCTCCTGTTATCGCTTCCTCTACATTCCATAGCTTTCATTCTGAAATCATTTCCAATTTTAGGCTAACAACACTGGTTGCACACCCAAAATACACGTGTCTTATGTTCGGCTTTAGGAGGAAATATAATCACGCTCCTGAGGAGGTCTGAAAAATCGCCAAAAATGAACCAAATCACGCTCCCGTTTGCGTCTGAGGGTAATTGGCCTTATCCGCATCTCGTGCGGTACCCTTCCTGGGGTGTCATCAATCTTGCGTGCTAGGGCCTCGTCACTCGCTGGTTGAGGAAGTCGCCAAATCATTTGTTCTCGCCTCGTGGTGGCGATATAGTTGTCCTCTCTGCGGGCATGAACACGGCAATATCACCGCGACACGTCGCTCCCATAGCTCGCTTCATCGATTTATCGGGGTGGAGCTCATCGCGGTATAAGTCTGCAGAGGGCCATAGTATACCACCATCCATTCCGCTCTTTGGGAGAGAACGCCAGAGGGCCAAGTGTTGGTCCTCTGCGCGACCCCCATACTTCTGCGTTTCTCGGAATTATCACGCCTTTGAGAGTATTGGGCTTTCTTTTCGGTCGTGTTTACGCTCTAGACACCAAGAGGGGGATCTGAACAGCTCTCTGATAATACCTGCAAACAAGATTAGCGAGGTTTGGGATCTGAGCGATTCACTAAAATCACGGCAGTCAATGTTCGATCAGAATTACCGCGTACCATACCCAGTGCTGAATCCTGTCTACAGTTTGGGGGGGAGGGTTACGGGATGGCTTGACTTGCTTCTATCGTTCCATACCCGGCGCATATGAACCCTTCATAGAAGCGAGGACGCTGTCAACTTGTTATGGGACGAGTGGGACACAATGGTGTTAGTGCTGTAGCGAGTGATTTAAAAGCGCTGTGTTCCACAAGCACTAGGATAGACTACAAGTGTCTCAAGGATTATGGAGTAGGCTCCTCACGGATCACTTGTTTCTTAAAGGCAGTGTTCACGATGATCATGCTCGTTGACTTTCCACAGTGAAATGATAGGCGAGAAGGATCCTAGGCTCCCAGTGTCGAAAATACGGTAGAAAACGAGCCAGGAGCGGCAAAATAACAGCTTCGAACAAGCGTTTTGGTGCCCCAGACACGCCTGTTGCACCAGATACGCCCCTCGGAATGAACAAATGAAGACTCAGATTACAGGAATGATCAATTGAAGGAAGTGCTGATAAGTGAGCTGATCACTTCATTGCACTGATAGGTATCATCCTTCCAGCGGTCAATTCCTCCACGCTCAAAAATCAACGTAAACAAGGGAGGACCTATTTTGGCTCAAAAGCGCGTCTTTCGTGTCCTTTTTAAGCATGCCTTGCTAAAAGAGCACCGACCTTTCGTACACCGTGGAGATATCGGAAGTGAAATTTATCGTGAGCACTGCCTGTAATAATCCAGATTCCGCGCTGGGGTAGGGAGATTTCGTTTGGAATGCCGGCCTCGGCAATTTTTCTTTACGTGGGTGAGGCCATGCGCGACTTAGCAGGTCGTAGCTACTTTGTAGTTATTCCCTGCCCTGCCTTACTGATGTTGCGCATCGGCACGCCCTCCATTCTGATTTGTTAGGAATGGTGCGATTAGTTGGGCACTCTGCCCATCAACTGAACTCCAAGAGCTGTTTGTAGCTTCTCTTCTTGTTCGCTACAGGGGTTCTGCATCTGTTCAACTACATTTCCGCTACGAGTATTCTCTCTTTTGTTCCACAATCTCCTCTCTCACCGTCTCATTTTTCATTTGGGACTTCAACGTCTATATAAATGGATCATGGGGTCATGTTGGTCAGAAGCGACTGTTCTACTGGAGTTCTGAAATTGAAGATTCCCATCCTATAAACATTTCGGAGTTACAACCTTTGTGGGTTGTATTTCATTCTTCTAGCTGTTTGATGTTGCTGTATGAATTGTAGTACAATAAACATTTTGCAAGATGAGGAGACTTCACGACATATGAATTCGACAGAGACTTGTAACAATATTTGAACAGCTTTAGTGAATAAACAGAACAATGGGTCGCTGTTTAAGGGAGTCTAGTTTTTTCTCTAATTCCTGAGACCGTGATCAAAATGGCAAATCCAATTGATAATACCTTATCCCTATATCGAGCTTTTCACAATTACGACGCACGGTGGATTGTTATAGCTATATTTTGTCCCAATCGAGTTGGCAAGCGGGGAGTCTAAAGAGGCAGCGCTCTCTGCGTCTCTGACTTTTTTTTGGATTACGGTAGGACAGATGCCCAGCACCTGTGTTACCGTCTCCCTCCAAAGAAAGTCTGAGACGCAGAGAGAGCTGTGCTTCTTTGAACTCTCCGCTTGCTAACTAGTTTGGGATAGAGTATAACACAGGAGGGCAGCATGCATCAATGCTTACCAGTGGGGCAGGCCCCTATGCACTTCAAGGTCGCGCTGTGTGGGCGTGCACAACTGCGAGTGTTACGAAGGGGTTAGAGCGTCGGCGATTCTCAGGATTACCGTGCTAGTGCTGGAGATCATCAATAAGTGGTGTCCAAGCGGGGTCTTGGCTGCCTCACCCTTCTAGGTAGGGTTGGCGAAAATACGATTTATCAGTTATCTCCAGCCCTTTTCCAGCGATCATCAGACGTGCCGACGCCTTAAAGCCGCGATCTTAGCCCTTGCGGGACGGTTTCCAAAATGTGGCGACGTTTTGCTCCTGTTTAATTGTACGTACTTGCGCATAGACCTATACAAAATGTCCTGATTGAAACGAATTCACTGTCTGATGGGACGAAGAGGTCTCGGCACGATTACCGTTGAGCTGCGTGCTCCAACAGCGGGCAAGAATTTCGTTCTGATAAAGGCAATAAACCACAGCTGGGTCAGGGTGTAGGCGTTGCTCGAAGTCACATGGGAACATTGGGATCTATGGTATACTATGTTGCAGATGCCAGGGTAAGGCATGCCATGAAACAGTTCACGGCGGTAACAGGATCAGTTCTACTACAGCAATGATTATGGGAACGGTTAGCTCAAGCCTGTTGCAGCGCTCCCGCGTTTGATATGAGGGCATTTCGAAACCTGTCAGGGGTATGGTATACCTTTGCGACACACGGTCGCGTCGCTCTGCACAGCGACAGCGACATCCTCTCACCCTCTAAATCTGTTGCAGTGCACTGCACAGCGACAGCGGTAGCGACAGGCTATGGCACATTTGCAGTATGTCAGCCCTCCGCGACACGTTGCTGCGACCCACACGCGACATTTGTTCCTATGACGGCCGTTGCCGCTGCTCCGAGGCGGGTTCCGCCGCGATTTGTGTTCGATTGCATGCCTGTCGCTCATTACAGCGACAAAGTATACCATACTCTTCATATTTTGTCGCAGTGCGACGACGTAACCCAGAAAGGGCTTCCTCGAAGGCTGTCACTGTGTTGAAGTCGGTGTCCCCGATAAACCTCGTTTTCGAGTTTCCAGCGTGAGAGACTACGCTGGCGGATGCTGGCGGGGGTAGGGTCGAAGAAAGCAGCGAAGACGGCCCAGAAATCGATAAAAGGCCGCGTAATGAAGAGATGGTTAGCCCAGTACGCCTGCTTAGCCCCCACCGCACCCCGTCCTGACGAGACGGCGAGGGAAAGTGAAATTGGAATGTAATTTATAGCCTAGCTCCCTCATTTTGAGCCGGTTGAAATGAGGCTTATCGGGCCTATAATGTCGAAATCTCCTCATCCCTGGTATATTTTGCCATGACCGGCCACTGCTGCTTGCTTCGCCCGGAATCATCCGAACAAGCTAGGCTTTACCTGGCTATTGCGTGAATGTGCGGAGAGGGGAGAAGAGACGGCAGGAGAGAGAGGGGGAGGGGGGAGAAAGGAATTGTCTACGTTTGTTTCACAAGGTAGAACAGACAAAATTTCACCCCAGGGTGAGGCGCACTCTCGATATCAGAGTGAAATTTACTTGACTCGTGGCGCGCGCTTGCGCGCTGCTCTCTCCGTCTTCCTTACCCTGCCTCACCGTCTCTTCTAAACCACCCAGGCTCTTAGCGGATCACAATGCCTGCGCTGCGACA
This sequence comes from Aplectana chamaeleonis, assembly GCA_029168955.1. Lineage (NCBI taxonomy): Eukaryota > Metazoa > Nematoda > Chromadorea > Rhabditida > Cosmocercidae > Aplectana > Aplectana chamaeleonis. Next base: position 17,691 of record JAPDOI010001879.1, read on the forward strand.
TACGGCACGGCGTTACTGCTATCACGGATGTCGCGACTCGAAGTCTGCGGCCCCCTGTGCGCTACGCATAACGCATGGAGACTTTTGGTCACCAATTGCAGGAGTAGTTTGCATTCGCGAAAACGCTGTGCGCATGCTGTCGTTCTCGGAGCCAAGTTCCGGTACGCATTTGTGGCCAGTGGCTGTAGCATCACGCAATAGGAGGGGAATCGCGCTGGGACCACTTGGTCCCGGCACTATTTATCTTTCCCCCAGCGCGATAATCATATTGTCGCGTGATGCAACATCCGTAGTCCGCAATTGTGGACCGGAATTTGGCTCCGAGAACGACAGTATGTTATAACATACATGCTTCCAGTTTGCGCCGATGCGATTTGAGCCGGCAAAAATTAATCAAAGGTTTCATTGAAATTCCTGGCGGTCAGACATGGATAGGCATTGCAGAGCTCTAACCACAAGCAGTGGTGATGAGCTGGGGCCACGAATCTGCGGGGGGTCGTGCGCTCATCACCGCTGTTGTTACGGAGTGGTTTCAGATTCGTGGCCCTCATGAGCTAGGGCCACGAATCTGAAGCCGCTCCGTAACAACAGTGGTGATGAGCGCACGACTTTGCCAGCCTTAGCTATGGTGTACTTCTCAAAGATACCGTTGTGGTCGCTGAATACATCAGGATAGGTACAAAGGACCTGGTGTATGAGCTCTCTAACTATGGTATCTAAGCCGATGACGAAGGTCCCAGGACAATTAGTGTAAGAGAAAATACTGAGATCGCTGCAGGTGTTTGCAGCGCGCTGCAAATAGCTGCTGCCCCATAGAATTCAGGCTCAGGGCCTTTGTAATATATCACCCCTCAGCAGCTGATCGCTAGGATGAGGTGCGCGCCAGAAGTTCCTACGACTGCTTTCACCGTGGCCTCATAGTCTGACCTGCCGAGGTCTGGGTTGGGGTGCTCTCCAAGAACATTCCCATGGCGAAGGATTTCCTAAGAAACGTAGCCACGGCTGTTTGGAAGCGACTCACAGTTATAATGCGAACCCATTGAAGTCAATTTAGTCCAACAATTAAGCGCTAAGACATCCACTTTTTCATCCCCACGGCATCGTGGAAAAATTTTTGGAACGCGCATCTGAATGGTATGCCTGTCACTCTTGGTGGTGACGTAGTGTACCATAGCCCTTGCACATTAGTGGCGATCTCATGTGTTTAGCATTTACCAGGGCTTCCCATGTCTCGTATTACCCATGTCTCGTACTCACGTCCTCGCGCGCGACGTTTTCGGCTCAGATAGTACTACTACTCAGAAACATGAAAACAAGGTACTTTACCATAAAAGGCCGAAAACAAGTTACTTGTATTATATCTAAGCCGATGTAAGTTACTTGCTACTTATCTCAGGTCATTTTAGTTACATGTAGCATATCGGTGGGATCTCAGAGAATTGAAAACAAGTTACCTGCAGCTTAAAAAGCCGAAAACGAGTTTCGTAACATATCTGACTCGATGTAAGTTACTTGTGACTTATCTCGGGTCTTATAAGCTACACTCAACATATCGACGGTATACCGCCTGTAATGCTGTAATGCGTCTATATGTTACATGCAACTTAAATTGCACAATTTAAGTCGCTAGTAGCCTGAATCTGGCAGGAGACATTTCCAAGGGGAGGAGTATGCGACGCACCGTAGGGGTCAGGCTTAGGACTGGCGTTGCTGTCGGTTCAATTATCCAAGTTTGAGATACTTGATCCCACACTGACAGGGAAGGCCTCAAACAGCGTTTTCGGCTTAACGTTTGCGCTGGGCCGTGTGCGGTCGCGTTCTCTGCGCAGTAGCTGCCGCGTGATGGTCACCCATGGTGAATCTATAAATCTAGGTTACATGTAGCACAAGTGTGAATTACGTGTAATAGATATAAATACCTAAGTTTGAGGTATTTGACACCCACACTAACAGGGGAGGCCTCGCACACCGTTTTCCGCTTAGCGTGTGTGCTGGGCCGCGTGCGGTCGCGTTCTCTGCGTAGTGTGCGCTGCGTGGTGGCCACCAATGTTGGATCTATAAATCTAAGTTACATGTAGTATAACTGTGTTACTTGAGACATTCAAGTAAATTACGTTTATATTGCAAGTAAGTTGTTTTCATTTTTCTGAGTAGGAGTTAGGCCCTCATATTAACTCATTCAAAAAGGTAGTTCACTAGCTTGCGCAGTGCGTGCGGGTTGTAATTTGTCCAAACACTACCCCTATTTCCACCCTCACCCCTCCTGACTAAAGCTATACCGAAGGATGAAGAAGTTACATGTGGCTTCAACACAAGTTACATAAGGGCTTCACGCGACTTCCTGCGTTTGTACCGCAAGTAGTTTGTTTTCTCATCATTGCATGAGACTCCTCTGCCAATTCGAGACTTGATGCCTCAGCAAAAGAGACTTGATGCTCATGTACAAGTCGGCATGAGGTCTTAATTTGCCGCGTTAAAATCACTGTATGGGTGAGTTTGCCGCTAGGATAGGTGAGAATGAGGTGAAAATCCCGTGAAAATGGTGCGAACTGGCAGCGAGAGAGGGTCCAATTTACCCCGAAAATGAGGTGAAATTACCTCGAAAAATGGGTGAGTTTACCTCGAAAATTTCACGAATTTGAAGGTCCACAGCGCAGGAAGGCCCACCTTGTCCGCAACATGGGCGTAATCTTCACCAAGGCCTGCGGTGTGGAGCCACCCTTTGCGGACCGCGGCGTAACTCGCCCCCCCCCGCCGTGAGGATACCCACTGTATCCTCCCAGCAGCCAAAATTATGCTGGCCTCCGGAGAGTGACGCGAAGTCACCTTTCAGGGCCGGCATCAGAATGCCGAATGAGGTCTCTAGTGAGATGAGGCGGCTTTTATACCGGCTGTGCTCATGCTAAACACATAGAGACGTGATCAATCGTTTTATAATGTTTTCGCTGAGATGTTTTCACTTGTTTAGAAATTTCTGACATGCCAGCAACGGCGGTAATTTCACCCTTTGCGCTGAGTGATATCCAGCCGCTCAACAACTAATATGCATTACATGTTAGCGCTGGCGGTATTTTCACTCTTTGCGCTGACTGATATCCGACCGCTCAGCAAATTCACCCTTTGCGCCGATAAGCTTTGATGACGGCGCTAAAGGTGAATTTGATGCCTAATGATAACAGATAACGTGATAAAGGCCGCTTTCCCCGAAGCATCAAGTCTCGAATTGGCAGAGTCCCAAACTTCTTGAACAACAAGTTGCTGGCGAGATATGCACAGTATGTTGCGATAGGAACTCGTGGTTTGTTCGTTCCCTAGTAGGGTGTAAATTGCACTAGATAAATTGGATTGTGTAAAAAAACCAATATCTTCTGGGGCTCTATTTCACCACGGGGAAGGTAGCTATTTCAGGCTAGAATTTCGTCCACATCGATGTACTTACCTCTTGGAAAGAAGTGGCAAAACATTCATTCGGAGTCATAGATTCGTCTATCTTCCTCGAGAAGGGCTAACCCCAGGTGGGCGAAAGTTTTACTCGAAACAGCTACGCACCACGTAGTGTAGAACACAGACTCGATTGGTGTTGTCTAAAATCACGGTAAAAAAACTATTTAATAGACCTGTTGCATTACAAAAGACGCAGGGTAAATCGCTTGCTCAGTGACCATCGGCGTCAAATAATGTCTATCGAATCTACTGCCTGCGTACGCTCCACATTGTAACATCGGCGTGGATCGTGAGGAGACTTCTCGTTCACTGTTGAAGGTTGGCGCAAACTCGGGTTTGCGCCAACCTTCAACAGTGAACGCGAAGTCTCTTCACGATCCATGCCGACGTTAATTGACACCTAAACGGAAAACTAGCTGGTTGTAGTATGTAGCTGGATTTTCGGTGCTATTGCGAACGGGCTCAGGCGGACCCATTTTTGGCACCAACGTTTCTTAATGCACAGAGAAAATGCAACACATTTCCTAACGTTTCCTTCGTTTCGCACACCTTAAAAAGACATTTTGGTTTACACATGAATGGCTCATCATGTTTTGTCGGTTTCAGATTTTACGGGTATTTCCCAGTTTCACTTTGGTGATTGGCGAACATAATACTTAGGAATCATCAATAACAATTATTAGCAAAAACAGCTATTCAATGAGGTACTATCAACTCCCACAACTTGTGCGCGGCAAAGTGCCCCCCCCCCATCGCCATAGATTTTTTTGCGATAGATTCGTATTTTCCGGTAGGAGTATGCTTTCTTCTGACTTTCATGGAAGTAAACTAACTTGAAGACAGCGCTCACAGGGGGGAAGCCTGTCGACTTTTCTGCGGGTACTGATTGGAGCATAGGAGAAGGCAGATACTGAAGAATTTCGCCGGAAGCACTCTGAATTAGCACGCTTTAAAATATCGCGCCTTTTTCTTTCCATACTCCGTCTCCGAATCAGGAGCTCTTGTTGCCAACACAACTGCTCGCGCATTGCTCTGTTCCATGGCGCGCTTGTGCGGAGCGAGGGAAATGACAGTGAGGAAGTGTGGGGGGAGGAGGCGTGGAATTCGCACGTACTCTCACTCGCTAAACGAAATTAAATTTCACTCCGGAATAGAGGATACAGTCCGCGACAGCGGAAAAAGGGCGGTAGTGCAGTTGCGTATTTTCACTAAACATACTGTAGCCGTGGCTGGATCGGTTGCAAGATTGCCATTAATCGATAATGAACAGCTGCCAATTTTTTTCTGGGTCGTGATTTTTTACGTTTTTCCTTTTTTCGTGTGATTCTTGCGTCTTTAGTAAACAAGCTAGGTGTATTGATATTGTGTGTGTCGAGGGTGAACATTGCGTGTTTAACGTTTCCCGTGTTTTTTTTTCTTCAAAGCTGAATTCAAAGTGAAGTTGAAATTTAAAGGCAGTGGTCGCGATGAAAAAAGTTGTTGGGAAACCTGTGTAGTCAAAATTCATCGACATTCAGGGCAGCAGCAAATGCAAATTTAACTAATTAAAACAGTTGGAAAGTGAAAGCAAGCACTTCAATCAAGGTTCTCTCCCACCTTGCATCGAACGACTTCCTCAACCCTACGCAATACGGTTTTCTACCGGGTAGATCTACACTATCTCTGTTGGTATCCTCGTTTCACGACTGGTGTTCAGCCGTGAACGAAAACTGCCAAACCGATGTTGTGTACATCGACTATGCTAAAGCTTTGAAACTCGGAGGCTACGGCATTTCTGCTGAAATCCTAAAATGGTTTGAATCTTTTCTGACGCCTCGCGACTTCAGAGTCAAAATTGGCGACTCTTGTTCTCAATCTTGCCAAATCGCCAACGGTGTTCCCCAGGGTAGCATTCTGGGTCCTTTGCTTTTCCTCATTTATGTGAACGATATTTCTGACGAATTGTCGAGCACATGTAAGCTGTTAGCTGATGATCTTAAAGTATATCGCCCTCTTCGCAACCCAGCCATCGATTTTCACGAGCTTCAGTGTGACCTGAACCGACTTGCTAATTTGTCCAAGCTATGGCAGCTAAAAATATCTGAAGAAAAATGCAGCCTGTTTCATATCAATTTCAAACATGAGTGCTTTTTACGATTAAACAATGTGTTGCTCCCTGTACGCGAGACTGTCAGTGATCTAGGTGTGCTTATCAGCACCGACCTTAAAGGCATCGTACGCGCAGAAAACCGTATATTATTTTTTCATGTTTTTGTGTAGCTTGGCCCATTTAGTGAACGAAAATGTCGAAGGCGCCCATGAAAAACTTCCATTTGTAAAGAAAATTCATTCGGAACACATTGTAAATACGAATTTGTATTTCGCGCCAAAATCGTTTTTGAGGTTTTTCTGCATTTGGGGGCCTCGTCACTGTTATTTTCGAAGTTTTTCTACATGTGGAATTTGTGTTGTAACTGTTTTTCATGTTGTTTGCCGGTCGTATCCACTTTTTATGAAAAAGTGCTAGATGACTGGTGAGAACTGGTGGCGGATCCTCATCTTCAACATCTTCCAACCTAATAACCCTAGGCTTTTGAAGCTCCAAAACCCACCGGTGTGGTCTACCGGGCTCATTCATGAAATTGAGCCCGAAAAATGGAAATTGATTTTCAGCGCGAACGATGCCTTTATGTGGGAATCCCACTGCGAGGAAATCTCAAAGAAGGCTTCCCGTGTAGCGAATTGCACCCTGAGATCTCTGCAACACCCATGTCTCGAGCACTATAGGAAAGCATACATTGTCTACTGCCGGCCGCTCTTGGAATACTGCACGTAGGTTTGGTCCCTATCCTCCCTTGAGGATGATTAAATCGTGGAAAACGTGTAAAGGCGGTACTCAAGACGCGTTTTTGTCGAAGTATTTCCTATGCGAGAAATGCCAGACTACATGACTAGACTTGAAATGTTGGGGATTGAAACCCTACGATATCGGAGAACTGAGTTTGATTTGCAGTATGTTACAAGATCGTGAATGGTCTTTGCGACATTCCGTTCGAGAGCATTTTCACGTTCACCCGGCGCTGGGCTCGTTCTCGCCAGCACGCATTTCAGCTCGAACGTAAATTTACATCGAAATCTAAAGTGCTGCATTCGTTTGCGTTCAGGGTCATCCAAATTTGGAATAAATTACCATCGGAAGTCGTTGAGGCCGGAAACTTTCCTATTTGTAAAAGCAAGCTTTCCCACTTTAATCTAAGGTCATTGCTTGGGGCAGATGGCCACTCCTTCTGCTGAAGCTTTAAATACAGGGTGCTATATCGTACGAGTGTTTTATTTGCTTTTTGTTCTGTTTGCCTGCGTACGCAGGTTACCGTATTTAACCTTTCTTCACATACATTCCGTATGTTTCTTTATTGGAAAATAAAGCTATTGAATTGAATTGAAAAAAAAGGTTTTAATACATGAATACAGAAATATTTGAGCAGAAAAGTTCGACTGCAATAGGTGATCGATTAAATGTCAATATCAAGCCAGCTGATGTTCTTGATACTGGAAATCATCGATGCTGATGATGTGGAGTGGGCTCGTCCACCAGCAAAACACCTGAAAGTTTAGGGTGATAAATTCACCCAAAATAGGATTTTCTCGCGATTTTTTCCTGTAGGTTCCACTACTCTAGATCTAGAAGGGTTTAGAGGTGAAAAGTAGAAAAGCATATTCCACTATGCATATTCCAATATTTCCACCTAATGCCTTTAAAGTTCGTAGTCGATTATGGCGAGAGATCCGCAGACGCGCAGGGCACCCTAGTTGGCGGCGAAATTCTGTTTTTTTCACTAAACTTTGGATGAAAATCTTTGGAAACGTTTGAAAGCGCTATGCTTTCCCCCTTCCCCCCTCCCACACACACAATATGAACACACTTCAATTGTATACTCTACAAACACGCAAGAATAACACGAAAAATGAGAGAAACAGAAAAAAAAACAACCCAGAAATAAAATTATCAGCTGTTCCTAGAATGTTTAATGCCTTAGGCGCTATTCATACTAATCAACGCCCGCGCGGCACGCGCGTGACGCCCGCTCCGCCATGGCGGCGATGGCCGTAACTGCTTTTTAACCATTTTCACTACTTAATCATCATCAATTTTTTTCCGTTTCTTGATAATTAATTCCATTGCTATCCTCTGCTATCGTGGTGGTGAACGCATTTACAGAATTTGGTTGTTTGGAAAGGTTAGGCCCGCTTTTTTCCGCTCCGCCTATGCGTCGCCGCTGGAGTATTCATAGTCTCCGCAAGCGCGGCATGCGCGTCATGTGCTTGGAAAGTATTCATACTCTAACGCCATGTCAGCGCGGCATTTTCTATTGGTTACGGCAGGTACCATGTCATTTAATGTGCAAAAACTGCCTGAATAAGTCCAAAATCGAGAAATGAGCATCCAATTCGTATTCTCCACCCCGAATAATCCCCGCTTAAAATTTTTGAGACTAATCTGAGACTTTGGCTAAACTACCATATACTAGAGTGCTGGAACGAATAATTTCGTTTTTCCGATTAATTCTGATATTCCCTCAGAGCCGAAATGGTTTTAACTGCAGTTCTCAATAGGTTGGTGCTCGCCACGCGCAAAGCGAAAGTCCGGTGGCGAGCAACCCTTGTCGCGGGCAGCGAGCGAGATGGCAGCGGGTGGCGAGCACTCGCCGGCCTGGGCTCGCCGCCCGCCACCGCTAATTCGGCGGCGCCCTCGCCAAATCACACCCACCCGTTCGCCTCCCCCCGGTCTCCGATGTTTGCGAGCTTTCCTTCATGATTGCTTACCACTAGCTCCTGCCCCGATGATTCAATTCTCATGCTCCATCGAATCTAATCTTCCTGTATCGGATTTATGACTTAAAGTTGGTTCAAATGCGTTTATTATTGCGGCAATCAATATATTCACATCAACATTTGACGACGTTTCAAATCCATATCAATAATTGATTAGCAATAAATCCTCGCATGAAGTAAACTTGCTAACATTCCTAAATTATCAGTTCTGCTTCAAAGATAAATATCTATTCTAACTCTATATATACCCTATTAATCGACAAGTTAAAAAATCTCACATCTATATCGCATCACCTTAAAGGCAGTGTTCACGATAATCTTCGATTTTGAGATTGATCGCTAAATCGATTGTTTGGCCCCCGAGTAGAACTGACATGACGAAGAAACCGAGAAAAACGCACCAGAAGGGCACGAAATCTTCAAGTATCAGCCCGCCTCTTAAGTATCAATGGAACTGTTCGTTGTGACAATGAAATCTTTTGTGGACCCGTCTTTTGCAATTTTCCATTCTGTGTTGCTCCGTTCTTTTCTTCGGGCCCTAACTAATACTATTTTGCCCAAAATATTCTTCCATTTTCTATTAGTCCCATTTTTTCCCGGTGACAACCACCATGAACACGTTCATCCAACCAGACAACTAGTCCAGGCCATGGAATAATGTCACTGAAATAAGACGAATTAGTGCGTTTCTCGCCGTTTCTTCGTGATTTTGGTGACACTTGGTAGCCAACGCATTGTTTTGAGTGGAAAACTTGGAAACGAGAATCATCGTGAACACTGCCTTTAATTAATGAATTAATTCATATTTTTGATGCAAAGATTTCAGGACAACCGAAGAAAATAATTTAGCATATGAACAAGTAATTACGTCATCCACATGACACCTTTGTTTCATGCTTCGTCCCGTTCACGCGACGGCAGTGGCTCTTCGGTTCCTGCTTCTTAGCTGCTTTTCGGGGTTTCATGCCTCTGAAAAAAAAAGATTCTTGTAGATTTAAACGGAACATAAAAGTAGTAGCAGTGCTTTTACCATAAGGATTCCACTGAAACTTGCCGCTGTCAGAATTCTGTAGCTCCGAGTATCCCTTCTGAAATGAAACTTTATTACTGCTTTAGTGGAAAAGTTATCCATTCGAAAAAAAAAACTTGGAAAGGTGATAGCCGTAAAACCTTGAATAACTTCATTCTTATTCCATGTTTGAGCCACATTTGAGACTTCGACCAAACTGTTGCACACCCACAGTTACATATTGTAATCAGAGTATAATTAGAAACGGAAGATTTCTAACGAAGCGGAATGGTGCAAAACTAGTTGGGGGGGCACTCTGAATTCAGGGGTGCATTCCAAGAACATTTCCATGGCAAAAGGCCTCCATGGAAACGTAGCCACTGCCGCGTGGAAGCGATTTACAGTTCTAATTCGTGGTCATGGGGAACAAGTTTGTCGATGGAAAGGCTATTTGCCCTCCCATGTAGTCGCGGGAACATTCTTGGAACGCACCCCAGGTGATGATTGAATGATACCGCTTTCAGAAATAGATCTAACTCCATAATATTTCTAGGAAATTATCAGTGATAGCGTTATCGCATATCTGATAACAAAAGAAATTTTCATTTTTATAGATGAATCTTTTCATTTCTATGGCTGAATCTTGAGTGCTCCCCAACCAGTTTTGCATCAGCGAAATAAATGCATTTGAGGCCCTTTAACTCTACATTTTGAAAGCACATTGAAGCCCCCTTCCACACCTGCAGACTTTGTGTAAAAAAACACCAGAAAATGGACTGCAAACAACTGAAACGAGCATCCTTCCTTCATAGGCGGTAACCACCGCCTCGTGCCCTGTGCGGGCAGGTTCGAGAATAATACATTGTGTAGCAATGGAAGAATTTTTCCATCTGAAAAAAAACTATTAGAATCCACTTTATGAGGGTAAAAAAAAGTGAAGAATTATGTGCAGGAGGAAAACTTCAAATATTGGGAAAATATCAGGTAAAAAAAGTCGGAGAGGGACATTTTTTTATTTTACTATATATTAAACTAATATTCACTCATTATTTATATTTATTTATATTTTTTTACTATATTTTTTATTTTATGACTTCCATTTATTTTTTTATTAGTTTATATTGTTGTAAAGAAATGGAGAACCGTTGAAAAACCGAATAGTCACAAGGTGGTTATTCGGATAAATTTCCGATTAAATACTTTCATCGAATTGCATTTTCAATTCCATTTTTTGCATTCATAAGTCATTCAGAATTCACTTAAAAAAAGGTCATTCCCCAATGGATTTCTAAATTAAATACAGGGGTGTACTCGATTTATTCAATCGTTCAGAAATATGCTTCGATAGCCCACATTTAGATGGAAATTATCTTAGAGTAATAGTGCTAAAGTAGGTTAGTTGGGTTTGGCAGGAATTGTTCAAAAAAGCGTTCGTAGAGTAATGGTTCACTCGTCACCATACACGAATTGTATGCGGATAATGGAGGCGAATCGGATGACTCTACGACGTGCTGATATTAAAGGCAGTGTCCACGATAAAAACCATGTCTGATTTTTTGGTGGAGATCGGCAGTTGCTAGGCCTAGCTCAACCCTAACGTTGAAAAAACTAAGAAAAATGAGCTCGGAACGGTCCCCTACGGGATCAAAGTTGGACACCCGTCAGCTCGTCACCCCCAGATGCACTTTCCACGCCCACCGACGTGAACAAATGAATGCTCGAGATTGTGAGATGAGCGATAATTTCCGATCAATAGCCCCGTTCTTCCCTTTATTCCCAACTTCTCTCTTTACTCAGGTCAGCTCGCTTACATCGGTTGCAAAAGACGAAAGTTACAAGCCTCGGAAAACTCGTCCACCATGTTTCCTTAGCTCAATTTTTGAGGGACCATAACTCCGTTCCTAGAAGGTCTTGTACGATTCCAAAAACATTGGAATCACCTTGGGACCGTCTTCAAGATAGGCGTAAAAGCAGAAAAACCATTCTTATCGTGAACACTGCCTTTAAAATGCTGATAATGGAGGCGCTATGGCGCGAGAATCCCAGTACAACTAACTAACACCTATCTGGGATACTCGTGGGTATACCTAAAGCAATTTCTTATGTGCTGCCTCGTAAAATGACAATACGGGGTCGCACAATGGTCTGGCTCACGGGTCAGAAGAACCACGGAGAACAATAGGTAATCCATATAGTATGATGAGTAGAAAACGTCACCATAGTTCTAAATCACAACAAATCAAAAGAGTTAAAGGCAGTGTTCACGATAAATTTCATTTCCGATATCACTGGGAGCCTACGATCCTTCTCGCCTATCATTTCACTGTGGAAAGTCAACGAGGATGATCATCGTGAACGCTGCCTTTAAGGAAAGAGAAAATGAAATAAAAGCATAGAAAAGAGAAAACGACGCAGAGGAAAAAGACGCCAACTGTGGTTTTTGAAATATAGCGGGCGACTGGCTCGCAAAGAGCTCGCAACGCGCTATACCACTTCTAGTGCTGGAGATTCGCTATACCCGCAGCGGGTAGCGAGTAGAGTATGTCAACGAATACTCGGAAAACGAATATTCGGCAGAATAAACGAATAATCGAATATTCGAATAATTCGATTATTCGGGAATGTCAATTTTTCGAATAATTCGTTTATTCGAATATTCGGAAAAGTCAATTTTTCGAATAATTCGTTTATTCGAATATTCGAAAGGCCCAATATTTGAATATTCGACCGAATAAACGAACAATTTCAGAAAAATAGGAAGCGGAGTCCCCGGCACATGTCCAATTTTGCGGTCCAAAGGTGAAATGTCGTCAATCGAACTGGTAGAAAGTTTAAATATAACCAGAATACTCCAATGTTCAACATGAGGTAGTCAGAAACCTAATCTCAGACATTCGCCGGGTCCGACCCCAGCTCGAACTGGGTCCATCCCCAGATTTCTGCCGATTGGAACCCTTTAGCATTGTTCCTCCAAGTAGTCCCAAGTGAAAAGACATGGGGGAGAATAAATTTCACTTTCCCCCCACGTCGACTCTGTCGGAAGAAGTGAGGGGCGAGAACGGAAAGGGGTTCGACCCAACAGAAATCTGCGGTTGGACCCGTTGAGTTTCTGAGATGGTGGAGTATCTCGCTCAGCATCGAATTTATGGGCAGACGTAGTAGAAACTGTTTTCCATCTGATGGAGTCGGTCCCTAACAGATTCGAGCGATGTTCCAGAAAAGGCTACCGTAGATTACTATGTAATACGTAACGTCGGCATGGATCCTGAAGAGACTGCGTTCACTATTGAAGGTTGGCGCAAACTCGGTGCCATATGCTATAACATAGGTGCACCGAGTTTGCGCCAACCCTCAGTGGAGAGCGCAAAGTCTCTTCAGGATCCATGCTGATGTTGATTTCCATGAATTCAGGTCAATCGCTTCAGCTTTGAATCAGTTCTTATTCAACATTCACCTTATATTTTTGCGGTCCAGAAGTGAAATGTCTCCAACCAAAATGGGTTCTATCTTGGCGGTGAGGAGCCACTATGGCTGGATGCACTTGGCCCCGCCCATTTTTCCGTGCCGCACTAAATTTGAGCACCTACCCGGGGTTTCCCTCCCCTCCCCAAAATCAGGAGTGATTGCGGCACGGAAAAATGGACGTGGCCAGGTGCGATACAACAGTGCCCCCCCCGCTATGATAGCACTCCAAACTGATAGGAAATTCGGATATAATCAGAATACTCCAATATATAAAAAATGTCAAGAAAACTGGTAGTGCCGCGAACGCGGGTTCGATTATGCGTACTCGGTCCGTACTTCTTATTCGAATACTCGCGATTTTGGCCGAATATTCAAATTATTCGTATTCGAATAATTCGTTTATTCGAATATTCGAGAATTTTTATTCGTTTGATATTCTCCAGTAGCGAGCTGAGACGAGGGAGCAGCGGGTGGCGAGCACTTAGAAATTAGGGGTAAGCGGGTGGCGAGCAAGGCCCGAAATGCGCGCGGGTCGCGAGCACCGAGTTCCTGAGTGCTCTTGGTATCAAAGATTACGAGATGGGCAAGGTTATGATAGTCGATGAAAAAGTTAATATCTGTCCAAGCACAGAATCGCTATTACAATTTATTCGATTATTTGAGTATTCGAATAAAAAACTCACTAAATTAATCTTGGCAAATTAATGAATGGACGGAATCCTAAATTCTTTTATCAAATAAAAGAACCTTCCACTCACCGTAACGCATGAATATAAACGCTATTGAAACCTTCCCGATCGTGAAGAGAAAATTAGATTTATTCGAAAAATCGATATTATTCGGTCCAACTTTACCGTATACCCACCGTAATCTACCGTCGAAAATGGATAAACGCAACTCAGATTCGCGTTAAGCACTGCAAATAACCCCCCCCCCCCCAGAGCAACACTTTGGGTCACATCTATCGCAGCATTCCAGCAATCGTTAAAAGTCGCGTTTTGCCCTCAAAATTTTCTCCGATGGAAAGCTTTAAACAAATAGAGGCAAAAATTTTGGAAAATCGACAAACAACCCTCAGATTTGTGATCAGCATGGCAAACAATCTCCATGGGTTAGTTTTAGGTCAAGTCTGAAACACTCGTCCTACAATCCGTGAAAGTCCAAAGCGCTAACACTCTATCCTCTGTTTCCGAGACAAATACTCTGGTCCCTCGCGCGCTTGTGCGGACCGAGGGTAGAGACAGCTAGAAACTGTGGGGAAAAGGAGACGCAGCGTACGCGCGCAGACGCACGCGAAGAACGGAAATAAATTTCACCCGGAAACAGAGTATGTGTTGATTTTGAAAAATGTGCTTACACCTAAACTACGTATTTGGGTCAAATCTGAGACCCTGACCAAACTACCATATACCCATCGTAGTCTATAGAAGACTGTAGACTACAGTGATTGAAACACAGAGAAAAGTCGTTTGAGCACCGTGCTCCAATTCGGCCGTAAAATAAAACGCGTTGTGTGCGAGTGCGCTAAGGAGCGCATTTCAAGGCTGTATCGCCCCGTTTACTTTTACGATGACAAAACTGACTTTGGCATGTACAATAGAAGCAGATTTTGTGAAACTCACCGAAGATACGTTTGGTAAGAGAAAAACACGGTGTGCGATGTGGATACACATGGTTTTGACTCCAACTTAACACAGCTTCGTAATCGATTTGCCTGACTCATTGAAGGAACGTTCCTTTCACAATACCTAAAGCGCTCCTCTAGACTAATATTCACTCGATACTCGATAAAGTACCGCAAACTCGATAAAGTACTAGAGATTTGAAGCATGTGCTTGAACTAACGCCCACCAAAGTCCTGAGATGCCTTGAAAGTTGAAGACACGCTCAAAAATTACTTTCCCTTATTGCTTAACGGAAAGGAATCCTTTACGCTTCACAAGTATAACTGCACGTAAATACATAGAACCACATCCCTTCAATTTTAAAAAGTGGCAAAAGCACTGACTTACTACGCAACAATTGCGTGAGAACTGCGTTCTTCCAAGCACAAACTCCTGAGAAAACGCTCAAAATGAAAAAGCTAACTTTGTGTGAATGATTTACTTCTTACTATTAGGCCTCCTAACTCTCCAGATTTTGGAAGGGGAGAAGAACCTAGGTAGGTGCGAGGGTTTTGGTGGGTTAAAAATTGGGGGCGAGCCACTTCTGCAGTAATGTTCCAAGGTGTTATCGCAGCGGGGGGGGCACTTTGGTATCGAACTTGACCACGGGCATTCTTCCGTGCCGCAACGACTCTCCTGATTGAGGCAGGGGAGGGAAACCCCGGGTAGGTGCTTGAATTCAGTGCGGCGCGGTAAAATGGGCTTGGCCATGTCCATCGCGCCATAGTACCCCCTCCCTTGGATAGCACCTGTTCCAAAACATACTATTCAATCTCCACGCCCGCATACACAATCCTGGTGTCACCCGAATAGCAAAGTGTCACTAAACTCAAGAAAAAGCGGCGTATTTTGCGCTCAGATACTCGAGGAGGGCAAGCCCTACTTCCACCAGGACGCCAGCCTTCCTTACATGACAAAGCTGGCGTGCCAGTGGAACGACGCTGGCGCTCCCATAATCTCTTCGCGGCGGGACCGTCCTACCGCGGTTCTCACCCGTCGTGGTTACGCGGGTCAGCCCAAAGCCAATATTTAGGCACCCTAGGATTTGCTTCGTTCTTATCGCTTCCTCGCCGTTCAGGACGATTTCCACCCTGATTAGACTAGCAAAGCCCTTGAGAAATACTAATGTTTATTACAATTATCGGAATACTCTTCACTTTAATAGTAGTTTACACAAATATTCACAGTCGTACACAGTGAGGCGGCTTCCACAATCTTCTTAATTTCCATTTTACCGAAAAGTAACCTTTAATAACACACATTGCGTCTCTGTTTATGAAAATCGTTAAATCCGATGAATCAATAATCTGTGGAAACCAGCTCAAGCAAAACAAAAAACAAAAATCGCAACTTCCACGGTTCAGATGTCAACACAAAAGAATAATATGAATGAAGCAGATCTACGAAAAAGGAAAAACAACATGTAGAGCATAGCGATGCGAGTGTATGCCAAAGTTCCGCGGGTTCAACACTGTCTTCCCATTTCAGTAGTTCCTCGTGTCGTCCCGAAGTTACCTCCGTAGTCCTGCAATAAGACTACCTTAATCAAAAAGACTGCATGACAAACCTCACTGCTAAGGAAACTACCTCCTGAGCTGTTTAGTCACATCTTCTATTAACGACGGCGCACTTGTAACATCGTCCCTGAGAATCAAAGTTTCAAGTGGTGGTTAAGTGCTGTGAAGGAACTGTACAAAAATACCTATTGATGAGCTGATGGCTCCTCGAATCCGTCCTCCACGTAGTTACGTCGGACCGTTTCTGGAGGAGTGGCCTTCTTTCATCTCGGAAAGTCGACGGATGTCGCGGAGTGAGAGAGAAAGTGCCTCTTTTATTGGGTCATTGGCGTATTGATCCAACAACTTCTCTAGCGGCAACCCGGGCATGACCCCATGACCGACTTGCCTAGGGAGTTGGCGCGATCTGCAAAGGTGGTTCTGGTTCTTGACACTGGCAGTGGGGACTCCCTGGCCCCGGTTGCGCCGTTCACTTTACGCGTATTGATCAAAGTATAGAGCGCAATACATGATATCGAAGTATACACGGGTTGAACCGATCTGACAGGGTACACGAGTAGAAATACGGCTTTATTACTGCCTTCTTCACATCAAGGTAGAAACGTGGAATATGTAGATTGCGTACTGACAGAATGAGAGATGCGAAGTAGAAACCAAACGAAGCTTGATTGGGATTGACCGGCACAATTAGTAGCCCATGTGCCCGCGAACTCAACCCTTGCCATATAAATCCCTCATTTTTGCGTAATCACTCAACCTCCCTCCTACGCGTATTCAACCAAGGGTGTGCCCCGTCCTGCACCCGGACCCGCGGTCGAAAAGGCGCCCAGGAAGGCGCTTGCCTGGCGTCGGCGCTCAACCAGCGATCGAGGCATGACGTACCCCGCGCCGGTATCATTGCGCGGCTACAAGCGCCGCCTGCCACCGACCACGGCTGGCAGAGACTGCTTCGACCCCGGGGGCGGAGCCTAGCGGGGGTGTGGCAGTCACCCCGGCGCGGCGGGGACGATGACTCACCCTTGTCCCGGGGGACGGTGCCCGCCACGGCTTTATAGCGCTTCGCGACACTCCCGAGAACAAAAAGA
The DNA here is from genome assembly GCA_029168955.1 of Aplectana chamaeleonis. Taxonomy (NCBI): domain Eukaryota; kingdom Metazoa; phylum Nematoda; class Chromadorea; order Rhabditida; family Cosmocercidae; genus Aplectana; species Aplectana chamaeleonis. The sequence goes on from JAPDOI010001879.1 coordinate 34,687, forward strand.
TGCTCCCAAAGGTGGCGAAGCCCTATACCGTAGCTATAGGAGGTTTTCTCCATATATCGAGGAAAATACTCGAAACCAAAAAAAGGATCATAACCCTCCAAGAGCACATGGGCCGAACTAGATAGAATTATCAAACAGTCTTCATTCTCAACGGTCCTTCCCGAACCAAGCAAGCATCCCGCGTATTGACGATGTTCAATACTGAACACACAATAAATAACTGAGCTATAAGAGAGGTCAAATGTGGTAAGTATTTTACATGGTTAAACGGGAAAAAATATATGTGAAATTCTTGTAATCAGTGACAAAAAAAACAAATAAACAATAGAGAGATCGAGTGCCCTTAGGCCAATCGTCGGCGATGGACGGCGAACCCGCGTATTCACACCAGTCGTCTATGACGTCAGCACCCGCACTCAAGGCGAACTCAACCAGTACTGTAAAAACCGGGTAAAGCCAAACAAAAATAATAAACAAATATGAACAGCAATTCAGATCAACTGCGTACTAAGCCTCAATGTAGTCTCGTAAAAGCGTAGTAACACTGTTTTCGCATGCATACTCAGCGCGGCAGGTAGTCGTACGGTCCACTACGGGACTGACAAAGAGTGTGAGGCTTCCACGGGTTGTTACCATAGTAGGGTTTGAGTGTCGAGCTCAAGATGTCCTCGGAAAACTTCACAGCCGCATGTTATTGTCCGTCAGCTCGAACAGATTCTGTGCGCAAAGCGCCCTAGGGATATGACCGTGTTTCACGCACAATTTATGGCAGCTATCTCGGTGCACGCACTGACCCTCGTGGCCTCTCAAACACAACGCGCAGTTTTTGCCTTCGACTAGTAGGTGGGCACGCGTAGTAAGACTCCTAACGTTGAGGCATTCAGCGGAGTAATGATCGCTATATGCGCAGAACACTCACGGTCGCTGCCCCTGTGGTGGGACCGCCTGCCTCGGCAGCTGCGATCTTCCCTGCGCGGCCGGACGTGCCCTGCTCGGGGTCCTTGCGTAGTACACTCTACTGTGCACCGCGCCCAGGGTCTTACCCCGTAAAGAGGACGACTGTCCTCCCTCCGGGGCTTGACGGTTCTGGTCCGCGGCGCCCAGTGGTGTTCTGGCTGGCGGCGCTGATTTCGCGGAGCGTTGTGAGGCAATGCGTTTCGCTTAATTTGGGTTGACCTGGAATTCGTCGAAACACTTTGTGATAAGTTCCATCAAGGAGCTTCCCGTCCCCGGTAAGTTGTACGACACCCCCTCATCGGTGGCGTCCTCGTCACCGAGGTCTGCATGGTTTCGAAACCACTTCCGGACTGCGTATTAGAAACCTGGTTCATCAACTGGTCTAGCAAACTTGCGATTTCCTCTTCGTCAGATTTGACGAGTTGTCCGTCGTCGTTCGTTAGCTGAAGTGTCGTCGTATCCATAGCTGACATTGGCTTGATATTCGTCGAAGCACGACCTTGAGACGCTAGCCCTGTGACGTCGTGTCGATGTTCCAGCGGTTGCGGATTCACTTCCTCCGTCTTCTGATTGAGCCTCTTGACTACCGTGTTAATGGCTCGCTTGTGTATTTCCAGATTCATGCTGAACGCGGAATACCTGGAAGGATGTTGGACAAGATAAAGCGTGCACGATGAATCGATGAGGCAGAGTGAGGAGTGGGAGTGACTAGTTGGCTGCGTGCGTTTGCGTCGCGTATTGATTGGGGTGAGCGGCGCCGTGGCCCGTCACTGGGGCACCGAGCGCATCGATTGTGCCATGCAGTGCCGGATCGACATCGGGCCGCGTGCGTACGCGTCGCGTATTGATTGCCCCGTGCTGTGCCTGCACGAGTTGTTTACGCACGAGCGCATCGAGTTTCCGTGGGAACTAGGTCATCGGAGACGCGATCGGCCAGCGACGACAACTTACAGGATTATCGATCGAATGGGGATCGGAGCAGAATAACTAGTCATAGTTCGACTACTACGCGCGTAAGAATTAAAAATTAGGAATAAAATTCAGGGTGTTAACAGTCAGAAATGATTAGCGTATTGGGGAAACGAACAGAAATCCTACAGCGTATTGGAGAAATGAATCGAAATCATACAAAAGGAACTCGAATTAGGCGTACTACGGAAAAATTATGATTTTTCTTAATTTCGACGGTTTTTTCGCGAGTTTTTTGGAATTTACGCTAAATGCACGTGAAGATGGACATCGGAATGCAAGTCATAAACGGAGCTTCTGGAGTTCTTAATGGCTCCCTGAGCGTCCTGCTCCGCGCATCTTAAGGGCCTTCTATCGCCCCCTACGCTGCGGCCAGGGCACCCCTCCAGTCCTCCTAACAGGTGTGTAGTTATTAAGCAGACGTTCCAGCGAATAAGTGAGTTGCGCCCCGGGTGTCAATGCCACCTCCAGGTATCACAAATCCTCCCGGCGCACCAGCTGGTGATGCGTCCGTCGGCAGGTTGCCACAGTCCCGTTGGACTTCTGCACCTGCGCCAGGAGGGTCTGCTTAGCACCCTGGTGTGATTTAGCAGCGTGAAAACTCAGCGTACTACAGTCGCTAAAAACGGAAATCACAAAAAATTACCCAAAATTTTGACTCTGAACGGTTCAAGGACAGTGGTAGCGGCTTATAAACGGCGGGTGCGTTTGACCATGGTCGCTATGCACCATGTCACGGAGTGAGAGAGAAACTGCCTCTTTTATTGGGTCATTGGCGTATTGATCCCACAACTTCTCTAGCGGCAACCCGGGCATGACTCCATGACCGACTTGCCTAGGGAGTTGGCGCGATCTGCAAAGGTGGTTCTGGTTCTTGACACTGGCAGTGGGGACTCCCTGGCCCCGGTTGCGCCGTTCACTTTACGCGTATTGATCAAAGTATAGAGCGCAATACATGATATCGAAATATACACGGGTTGAACCGATCTGACAGGGTACACGAGTAGAAATACGGCTTTATTACTGCCTTCTTCACATCAAGGTAGAAACGTGGAATATGTAGATTGCGTACTGACAGAATGAGAGATGCGAAGTAGAAACCAAACGAAGCTTGATTGGGATTGACCGGCACAATTAGTAGCCCATGTGCCCGCGAACTCAACCCTTGCCATATAAATCCCTCATTTTTGCGTAATCACTCAACCTCCCTCCTACGCGTATTCAACCAAGGGTGTGCCCCGTCCTGCACCCGGACCCGCGGTCGAAAAGGCGCCCAGGAAGGCGCTTGCCTGGCGTCGGCGCTCAACCAGCGATCGAGGCATAACGTACCCCGCGCCGGTGTCATTGCGCGGCTACAAGCGCCGCCTGCCACCGACCACGGCTGGCAGAGACTGCTTCGACCCGGGGGCGGAGCCTACCGGGGGTGTGGCAGTCACCCCGGCGCGGCGGGGACGATGACTCACCCTTGTCCCGGGGGACGGTGCCCGCCACGGCTTCATAGCGCTTCGCGACAACGTTGATCCAACAAACAAAAGCATATCGGAAGGTGGAATAGTGCTCTGAAGACAATGCAAATGAATGGTTAACCAAATCTACTGAGAGGAAAGAACGGAATTTTGATTCGGAGTTGTGGAAGCAGGAGAAGAATAATGACGTGGTGAAGCAAATGACGAAAACGAGGGTTGAGATTGTGTGCTCCACCGTTGAAAACCTGCTCGAATCCCAACGGTCGCGTCGCGGTGCAGAGGGCTGGCTCAACGGTGGTCTGAGCGCCGCCCACAATTACGGTTTAAGGCTGACCCCCTTGTGCAAAGATGAACGAGGCTTGCCCCCTCCCCCTCTCGAGTGCCTGAGCGTGTAATGTGAAGTTTGGTGCAATCACACACAAAACTTTCAGTTTACGGCTTGTTTGGATTACGGTGCTCAAACGATTTTTCTCTGTCATCATCATCATCATCATCTGCGGTTTCTGGCCGGAGGTCAATCATTTGACTTAAACGGTTGCCTTTCGCCTGACGCGGTCATTCCGCATCTTCACCGAGGTGTGCCATCCTAGTAGTCAGCCGTGTCCATTTGTCACGGTCCTCAGCCACAATTAGAACACAATCCATCCATTGGTCGCTATTCCACTTCCTGCGAAGTAAAACATCGCGCCTGAATTGCGTTTCAATGCCGAGTGATTTCAAATCCTTCACCATATCCGTCCAAAACTTTCGTCTACGTCCAGGCGGCCGTTTCCCGACAGGACTTGGAAGCATCCATAGAGCGTGTTGAACAAGACGATCTGGCGGTCTTCTTAAAATATGCCCGAGCTGTCGAAGTCGACTTTCCATTGCTGCTTGAGATGGCATTGGAAGATGTTGGCACCTTCCTCGTGTCAAACGTTGATGTAAGGCGTCAATCTCGTTGTAGAGATCCGTACATCTTCGTTGTGGCACATCAGCGGCCAGATATATCCGAGCAAACGTCTGAAAAGCTGCCTCTCTGTGCAATCCAACCTTTCCATCTGCGTCTTCGGTGCTGCCCACGTATCCGATCCGTACATCATGATAGGGCGAATAGCGGATAAGTATACGCGCAACTTAACTTCCTTCGCGATGGGGGTAGACCACAAATACTTGGTTAGAGAATTGAGTGCAGACGTAGCTTTCGCAAATCGTTGTTGAATATCCGCTGCATAACTACCATCGTTCTTCAGCAAACAGCCCCAATAACAGAAATCGTCCACCAGTTCGATACGTTGTCCGTCCACACAAATTCCCGTTAAAGGCCTCTGAGAGACTCACATCTGCTTGCATTTGTCCGGACGAAGGCGAAGTCCAAAGGCTGCTGCATACTTCGAAACGAGGTTCAAAAACTTTTGCCCTTTTGTGTTGTTTTCAGCGAATAACACGGTGTGGTTGGCGTACTTCAGGTACGCCGACCACATCGTGTTATTGAAGGTAGCGTTCTGATGGTGTCTGTTTTGCATCTCTGCGCCTGATGTCTTCAACGGCGAAGTTGAAAAGGAAAGGTCCTGCAACGGCTCTTTGCCTTACTCCTGTTCCCACCTCGAAAGCTGAAGTAAACCCGACAGGCGTACGAACTGCTGCTGTTGTTCCTTTGTTCATGTCCTCGATTAGTAGAACATACTTTTCCGGGACTCCATCGGCTCGCAGAGCGTTGAGCAATCGATCACGATGAGGAGAGTCGAATGCGGCTTCAAAGTCCAAAAAAGCAAGTTGTGATGGCTTCGAATACCGCTGTCACGATTCAATTACTCTTCTCTGTTGTTTCCTCTGAAACGTAGGCGAGCTTCTTGGGCTGTACAACCGGGAGTGCCTCTTTCGAAGCGTCCTGGATGCACTTGACGAAAGAGTCCGCGTCGCAAAGTTTCTTCTTAGTCCGTACTCCAATATGAATAGAAACGCGTTGTCGGAATTTTCTTCTGCATTCTTCATCCCTGAGACTTGTCATATCAATCCTCTGGAGAGGCTTAGTCCCTCGCTTCCTCTTATGAATCCTCGCAGTGAAGTTCAACAGAACAGGACGGTGATCTGAATCGAATGCGACATCCCACACAGCTCTAGATCTTCGAATGTCCGATACTTGAATATTCCTCGTCAGGACATAGTCAAGCTGTAGTTTCAAAGTTGTCATCTTCCGCTTCCCCTGCTCTTCTGGACATAGCTGGGTTGGTCCCTGCCACGTAAGCTGATGACGGCGATGATTCTCCTTGAATGTCGATGCAATAATCAGACCACTGCGTTCACATAAGCCATTGTCAGATGTTTGCTCCACTGGGTAGAATCATTTTCGGAGTACTTCGGATTACTGATCAAGTCCCACCTTCGCGTTTGCGTCGATTCCCACCACAACAGCATGTTGACAAGGTATCCTGGCTAGCAACGTATTGAGTTCCTCGTAGAAGGCATCCTTGCAATTGTCTTCGGCGGTTTCGGTGGGCGCATGAGCACTCACTATCCACAGATTGAATCCTCTGTGATCCCGCAGTCGCACAAATATATTTCTACACGACGTTGAGCCCAATTCCTCGATTATACCACTGTAGTCCTTCCTTACAGCTATCGCACAGCCTCCCACTCTCCTATCATCAGCGTCACCGCAGTAGATGGCGTACTCTCCGACGTTGATGACGGGTCTATCCTTGAGGCGAGTTTCCTGCAAAGCAGCAAACGGTGCATGGAAGTGGCTCAGAAGATTGCACAGCGCAGATTGTTGGATATCACTCGACAATGACCGGCAATTCAGGGTGGCGAAATTGTGGCTTGTGGCCAAAGACTCCATGAACTCCCTAAGTACGGATCCTAAGGTTATGGACCAGAGGCCTTAGTGTGCCGGACGGCGACACCTTTATGCAATGTGCGGAATACTTTCGCGATATAGTTGTGCACGCTATATCGCTCGAACGTTACCTGTGTACACTCAAACGTCTGCTGGGTTCAGTAGAAGCAGGGGCACCTACGAGCAGGTACCAACAGACTTGTATACACACCCCCATTTTTCTCTGTGTTTCTATTATTATCTGTAGATCACGATGGGTATAAGGTTGTTTGGTCAGGGTCTCAGATTAGACTCAAAATTTCTATGTGGGGGTCATTCGGGGTAGTGAATGAATTTGATGCTCATTTCTCGATTTTCGACTTCTAAGAAAACCGCCGCATTTAATGCGTGTCGAATATGCATTCAACTCGAATGACCACACCTCGAATGGCTTCATCACAGGAGCACGTGCTCCAAACAGCAGCACGTGCTGCAAAATTTTATAGCAGGAGCATGTGCTGCAAATTCCAATCGCAGGAGTACGTGCTGCAAGGTAGTCCAGCGCTATCGTAGCAGCACACAGACGCGACGCGGCTGGCGCACTGGCGTGCGACGCGGTCAGCTCGCCGAGCACCCTCTGGGGCCGTCAGCGATTGGGAGAGGCTTCCAGCGGCCGGGCGGCTAAAGTACCGCAAACTTGGGTAATTGAACCGGCGAAGCTGTCGACTTCTCAGTTCCGTCTCAGGAGTGCATCGTATACTTTCCTTTTTTGGATAATCGTTTTGTCATCGAGTTGAATGTGTATCATGCACGCATTGGACGGCTTATTTGTTGGAGCAGGTGCTGTAATTTGAAACACAATAGGAGCATGTGCTCCCCTAGCAGAACGTTCCCCGACTGTGCTCGAAACCATCTTGTCTTCGAGTTGAATGCATATTCGACACGCATTGAATGCGGCGATTGCCTGAGTTATTCAGGTAGGTTTTGCTCCCTAAATGGCATGGTACCTGCCGTAACCTACAGTAAACCTCAGAATTTCCACAGGCGGTTCCCAAATCCATGCTCAGCACCCTAGATTACCCTTACATACTGCGCTTATCTGGGCCAAATTCCGGTCCGCAATTGCGTCTCGACACGCTTTGCGGCCGCACGCTCCCGAGTCAGAAAAGCTTCCAGCGCCGCAGCCGCCGATCTGCTGACTCTAGATGGGTTTTGGAAACTGGAAACTAAGGAAAATTGGAGAAAATTGTATAAAAAAGCCACATCGAGTCGGCTTTGGCGCTGGAAACCCGAATGACTCGAGCGCGTGCGGCTGCAAAGCGTGTCGAGACGCAATTGCGGACCGGAATTTGGCCCAGATAAGCACAGTACATGTTTTGAGTGGAATCAGTAAATTGTTTTCAAAGCACCCTAAAAATTCCCTCATGAGTACCCTTATGTGCATTGCCGCGAGGCTTTGAAAAACGCCTATAACTTTTTCAGAGTGATTCCATGCAGCTGCGATGGGCATATTCGGACTTTACGCCCGAAATCGGTTCTAGAAAACTACATTTCATGTGGAATGGTTAGCATGGCTACTAGTAGTTCCCTAGTGATACCCCACCTAAAACGATCATTTGGAACCATTCCACTACAAGAATACTCACCCCCGCTTAAAACGTTGTATGTGACAAAAAAAAACTCGACGTATTCCTTGAAACCCGCCACTAGAAAACATTTTACTCAACCTGGAGCAATTTCGAAATTTGCACGTAAAAGTCGTGTACTGTGTGTGGTACAGACGGCACACATTATTCAACGCTTGTTTCAGTTGTGTCAACTGTCCAATCGGCAACAGCCGAAATTGAGATGTTCAAAAGTCGTTCATATATAGAAGTTTTGCTCGTCAGGGAAAGTTTCGACTTTCTTACAAATCCAGGCTAAAGAAACTGGGAGCTTTGACACTGCAGTCGGAGAAAGGTGGCTGATTTGGCTCTAATGTGTATGTAAATTAACCACATCGGAACTAGACCTATCACTCCGTGACTTATTCAGTCTCTACCCGTTCGTTCACCTTATTAGAGGTCATGCTGTCAGAATTTCACCTGATATGCCGAAAGTTACGTCGTATCAACATTCTTTTCTTCCCAGAGTAGCGATGCCATGGAATAATTTAGATGCTGACGCTTTCAAATACCGACACTCATCTGGATTTCGTCGGTACATCAGCAAGACTCTTCGTATATGATCCATATTCGTTTCGTATTCTACCATGTTCGGCTCTCGGATTGCTTTTTATGCTCATTTTTTTCCACCTCACCTGACCCAATCGCGTGCAGCAACTGCGAGGCTTAAAGGCATCGTACTCGATGAAAACCATACTTGGGTTTTTGACGTCTTCGTGTTGCTATATCCCTATAGTGACTAAAGGTTGCAAAAAGCCCCCTCAAAAACGTCAACTTTTCAGGAAAACCCCATTTCAAGAAGGTTCAAGACAAATTTGAAGTTCTCAGAAAAATTAAAACAAGTTACTTGTAACATATCTGAGCCGATGTAAGTCACTTGCGACTTATCTCAGGTCATTTAAGTTACATGTTGCATATCGGCGGGATACTGCGTGCCGTGCGCCTCCGATATGTTACATGTAACTTAAATGACTTGAGATAAGTCGAAAGTAACTTACATGAGCTTAGATATGTTACAAATAACTTGTTTTCGATTTCTGAGAGGATCCTGCGTGCAGTGCACCTCCGATATGTTACATGTAACTTAATTGTCACAATATAAGTCGCAAGTAACTTAAATTGGCCAACAAGGTATTTCCAAGGTTGATATACGACGCACTCGCGGGGCCAGGTTTACGACAGGCATTGCTGTTGGTTCAATTACCCAAGTTTGAGGTGTTTGACGCCTTACCAGCACTGAGGGCCCAGCACAGCATTTTTTTAACGTAGTGTGTGGTCTGGGACACGCCCTCTGCGTCGCGTGTCGTCTGCATCACGTGATGGCCACCCGTAGTGGAAATTCAAATGTAAGTTACATGTAACATAAGTGTAACTTACATGTAATATAAATTTAAGTTACATGTAATATAAATGTATGTTACGTGCAATATAAATGTAAGTTACTTGAGACGTTCAAGTAAGTTACATTTATATTACAAGTAACTTGTTTTGATTTTTCTGAGTTCACGCCGACATCAACTTGGTATAGTTGCGCGAAGAAGGCAAGGAACAGTTTTACGATTCGTTCCTTGGCGCTGCGTTGGAAGTAATTCACCAAGGACGCCATTCAGACCAGCGATCATTTTTTCCTTGAACGAAGCCAAGTAGGGTTACTAACATGCTGCGTCCAATGCTGTCAGCTGCTTTCGATCGATATCGAACGTGAAATCGAGTAGCGTGTGCATTGCGTCCTACGACGCGTCAACGCACGATCGCCGGCAGCGACCACGGAGTGTTGTTCCTTGTAACAACGGATCGACCCCAAGGCCGGCCCACCAAATAAGAACTTGATGGCCACCCGCCGTAAGGCCTAGTGCATACTTCGTCGCGAGTGCGACGGCGTCGCCGCGACAGAGAGTGCTCAACGACGTGATTGGAGATCGGCCGGTCGCCTGCAAATGGAGATGACGCAATATTGCGTCCACGACCAAATACACACTATTTTCATAACAGTGTTTTTTCATCTCCTTCCAATAATAGGGTCTAATCTTTTCCAATACAGGCTCATTTGTAGGTGTTTCACACGGAGCTGTAATTCATTTTCGTCCTCTCCCTTTTGAACTGATTACTCTATATGTGAGGTAATTTTGTTCAATTCCAGATTTGACTAAAACTTCACCTTTGGAGACTTTCAAGGCAGTGATCATTGATACGATACTTCTTTCGAAATTCCAAAATCATGTAAGGTGGCTGAGTGACGTTTTATATACCGTAGAGGTCGCGATTCATAAAAATCATAAGCCGATGGTGAATTGCAGGGTGATTAGCACCCAAAAAGACCCATTCTAGGCAAAGTTGCACCTACCCAAATTTAGAACATTTACCCACCGACTAAGATATACGTATCGGCGTGACCTATCACAACCAGGGTACGGCACGAGGTGTGGACAAGTCTAAATTCACTCAGACCCCCTCCTCCAGATGCAAACTTTTGGAGATTTTCTCAGACCCCCCTTCTCAGAAGCGCTCAGAATGGTTCATTTAGTCTCCCGGTGAAGCTAAGACTCCCCTCCTTCCACCCTTGCGCAGCTCAGACCCCCGGTGTGAATATCCACACCTCGCGCCGAACCCTGATCACAACCTGGTATCGTTCAACAAATCTGAGAATTGGGTTGACAGCCAAAATCAACCCTGGCAGGAGTACCGAGCGAAAGAATTTCAAACCAATTTTAAAAAGTGGAATATCGCCAGTCTGTGTAAATTTCGATGTCATTTTTCCATTTTCGTGATATTTGTTCTCAAAATGGTGTCTCTCTCGCTATGATCATCAATGCGAGCACAATTCGGACAAAGAATAGTGAATGCATTGCAATAAAAAATAATGAAAAAGGAAAATGCCAAATAATAGAAATAATGAAGAAATTCATTTCATGATGGTATTCGGGAGAATGAAAACCTCCGATTGGCCGATCGTCGTTATATAATCTACGCGATTAGAACACATAACAAACGGATTCGAGGCCATTTACCAACCAAAAGTTGTTGAAACAAACGCATTATTGCCTTCCAGGACGGATGTCTGGCGGTTACGTCGCGGTGTCGTAGTGCAGTGCACGACGACACGACACACCATCCAGATGGCGCTAAACAGCGCGCACATTGTGGAAAAGTGTAGATTGGCCGCGACGCAGGCACGACACCGTCGCGTATAGCAGCTCCCACCAGATTGGCCGCGCGCGACGACTGCCAGTGCTCGGCGCGATCGATCACTGCGCTGGGCGCGGCGGGTTGTACCGATTCCTACACCGCGACCCCGTCGCCGCAACGCAGGTATGCACTAGGCCTAAAGCGTCGTTTATACTTACGCCGCCGAGCGGCGCGGCGAAGTGCAATCCTACAAAATCGATCGCGCCGCGCCGCATGATCAATATTACAGAAATGAGGAATGGGTTTTGACACTTCACTACAAACATATTAAACAAATACAAATTTCCAAAAGTTTGGCTTCTTGGCAAAAGTAATGATTTGGCAATTTTATAACTACAAGAAATATAAGAGTTGGCAAAATGAAGTTAAAAAAAACAACCCGAAATATGTTTGAAAATGATTTGGCTCAAAATAACCAGAAGTAATGAAAAACTGGGAAATGTAGTGAAATGACCTAAAACCGGATTTGGCGGTCATTCATAGGCCAACTTTTGATGAGTAGTGACTGACGAGGGATTACATTTTAACAAGATTCTCCGTTAAACTTATCAAAGCGAAATCAAGCGCGCATCGGATTTGAGCGTTACGTTCGCATAGCTTGACCTATGCTGATTTCCGTATTACAGCTTCAATGAAATGCTTTACGGTTTTCCTTGCGCGCTTGATTTTGCTTTGATACGTTTAACGGAGAATCTTGTTAAAATGTAATCCCTCGTCCATCAATACTCATCAAAAGTTGGCCTGTGATTGACCGCCAAATCCGATTTTGGTCATTTCACTTCATTTCCCAGATTTTCATTTCTTCCGGTTATTTTGCGCCAAATCATTTTAAAGGATATTTCACAACGTTTTTTTCTATTTTTCAACTTCTATATTTCTTGTAATTATAACATTGCCAAATCAATACTTTTGCCAGGAAGCTAAACTTTTAGCAATTTCATATATTTTGAACGAAAGTGACCTGATTTTTGCTTAGCGATCCCCATTTGTAGAGGGAAAACTTCTGCTGACAGCTTTTGTCTTCGGTAAATAATGAAATCGGTACCGATCGGTGTTGTCGGATGTCTATAACTCCTAAAAATTGTGACCCGCAGCCGTAAAACACTACCCTTGTTTTCTACTGAGGTCCCGTACCTTTTCTATGGAGCCCTGCGCACTCCCACCGGGGTCCCGCACACATTCTACGGCGTCGTGCGCTTTCCCGCTGTGGTCCCGCACACTTTCTGCGGCGTACTGCGCTCTCCCAGTGGGGTCCAGTACACTTTCGGCGGCATCCTGCGAACTCCCACTGTGGTCCCGCACCCTTTGGACGGCGTCCTGCGCATTCCCGCTGTGGTCCCGCACACATTCTACGGCGTCCTGCGCATTCCCGCTGTAGTCTCTCACACTTTCTGCGGCGTCCTGCGCACTCTCACTGGGGCCCGCACACTCTCTGCGGGATCCCGCATTCTGCCATTTTGTTCCTGCACACATTCTACGGCGTCATGCGCTTTCCCGCTGTGGCTCCGCACACTTTCTACTGTTTCCTGCGCATTCCCACTGTGGTCCCGCACACTTCCTGCGGCGCCCTGCGCACTCTCACTGGGGCCAGCACACTTTCTGCGGCATCCTGCGCCACAGTGTGCTGCCAGCTCATTCCGACTATCACATTGCAGTGATCGGTGGTTTGAATGCAACGAGCATTGTTCAGGGGACCAATGGACAAGTCATAACTCGAGAACCTAGCTAGATTTCATCTTCAAACTTTTAGGAGAACCTTTTCAGATGATTTAAAGGCCACCGTATATCTCACATTTGTGCTACGTCCTCCCAAGCCAACGTTCTAATTTGTTTCCTTTTTTGATCGTTTTTTATCTACCCGTGAGGACTGAGTGAAATTTTAAAATCTCAAATCGTTTCTTTTTAACTCCTCTACAACCCTCAAAAGACCGTTTTTCAAAACTCCATTTTATGTTCGAAGTGGTCCCTTGTGAGGAGTTTTATATTTACTACAGACTTTCGTTTACTGTGAAGTTTAACCATTTCTCCTAAAGTGACGTTTCGATCCAGCAGTAAGAAGCTTCACTGCAAACATGGGAAGACTACTATAGCCTTTGTAAGATGCCTCCAATTGCACCTACGAGGTATCTGCACTCGATCTCAACGGAAGCATTTGGAAAATTCTATCTCTGAATAGTTAGATGTATTGGAAACATCCGGTTTGAGAGCATTTTTAGTTCCCGCGAGGGAAACCTTTGACCCATTTCATCGCGGCTGTTTGCAGACATCCTTGAAACGAGCGAAACCAATAGATGTTTCATTTATGACAGCTCTGTACAAGTTGTTGATGTTTAAAAAGGAATATGTGCTATTATTCTTCCAGGACTCTTCCTTTTACCATGAGGAACGTGGGCGGAAACCGTGCTCTGGCGAAGCGCCAGTAGGGGCGCGCCGCGACCGCGCCGCAGTCGACCTTGTCGCAAAAAATGCGGTTCCAGGAAGCCCTTTTGAGGTATCCTCTGGTTCCGAGCAAGATTTACTCTGTTCCCTCGCGCGCTTGTGCGGAGCGAGGGTAGAGACAGCGAGAGATTGTGGGGAGAAGGAGACGCAGCGTACGCAAGCCGAAGCACGCGACGAACGGAAATAAATCACACTCGGAAACAGAGGATAAGCAAATCTTCATCCAGAAGTGATTTTCAAGCTCCAAACGTTCTGAGTGACATTGTTATGGCCCACTAGTCCGACTGAACGCAAAAGCTGGAATTTGGTTTTCATCGTGTACGATGCCTTTAAGTACTAAAACGCTAACGTCGGCCAGAGAACGAGATTCTCGTGCCGTAAAATAACGTGTTTTGATGTGTCGATTGCGTCCAACACTACTCATTCTACGACATCATGGAAGTTTTGCTACCTCGAGGAATTATTCCAAGACTTCCCTGTTTTATTTTAGAAGAAAACCTAAGTTATATGATAATGTACGCATAAGGAGATTAAAATGACAAAGCATTTCCAATTTAGACTCAGTTTCGGTGTGTGCAGGCAAATTAAAAAACAGTGTTGTAATTTTTTTCCATGATGTATCGTCGATCACTGGTCGAGAGATAGCCGCGACGCAGCGATCTAACGTGATATCACTTGATCGATGTTCATGACTATCATTAACTCCCACGTATGTTCGACGCGGCGATCTCTCAACCAGTGATCGATCATAGTAGAATGAGTACTCAGACATATAGCGGACTGCAGGCGCGGCCCAAGAAACAGCGAGCCCGAATAGTTGACGCGCCTCATTGGATCGTTGTGCGCGGCTCGCTGGTTTGGCGCAGAACGCTGACAGCCGAGCAAGTTTTCTGGGCCATCCGCGCCCATGAAATCGTCGAGGCGCGGGCTATTTTGCGACTTCCCGTGCAAGTCTTCTCAACCTCACTCGCTCATTCAGGCACTTGTCCGCGCCAAGTTTTTCACCGATCCGCGCACCTTTATTCATTGGAGCGCGTTTGCAATACATGATATAATTCGTCGATTTTCCCCTTCCATTAGCTATTTGAAATAAAAATGATAGACGAAACGTTATTGCTGTTATATGCATTTATTATTAACGCTATTCAATACCATTTCATCCAACAATGAATAGCAATAGTACCAGTTTAGAACAGATACAGACACATACATTTACATAACTATATAGACATAGATAAATAAATAGTCTTCAACACCTATGAATAATGTCCTCTAACATGATATTCACGACGATGGATAGTAATGATACCCCCCAAAACCTATCGATAATTCTTCCTAGAAAAGATATTACCTAAATCATTTTGAGCAGCAACAGAGCCGATCGGCATAGTTAAAGCATAGATCAGAGACCCAAACGAACGAGGAAGACTCGACTAGTTACAAACAAACATCAGCAGTGTGTCAACGAATGAGTGAGCATGTAGGAGCGAGAAACTACATTTTCTCTCAAAAACATGAGGAACACACGACAGTCTCCGAAACCATCTTGTACAATACCCACCCTAAGTTTTGGCAAAAAGGCGAAAAAAAGCGCGGAAATTCGCTTTTTTCGTCTTTTGATCATAACTTCAAAGTGAACGATTTTCAAATTTGAAGACAGTTTTGAAATCAGCATTGACCCCTCTTTCTTTTTGATCGATACGTGGCTTACTCTGAAACAATGCATATAGGGTTGACACAATTAATCGAGTGGGTGAGTATGAGCTGCTGAAATGTGTGACTGGGTCTACTCTAGTTTATTCGAATATTCGGTTCAGTTTTTCTTTTCATTTTCCAATTTGTATTTTTTTATATTTTCAATTCTTTAAAAAATTAATCTCACTCTTCCTCTAGGTATTATTTATTAGCTATTCATTCAGTTATTTGCTTGAAACTTTTTGGTTCTGAAATATTTTGGTTTTTCTATTTGTATTTAATACTTATTTCAATTTGCTTTATTGGATTTTTTATACGAATTTTCACTGTAATCTGAATACTTTATAATTCAGTTTGATTACTATAACTATCGCTTTATCTGAAAAATGGTTTCAATAACAACGATAAAATATTATTCGGATATGAATCGTTTCAACTTTGACTTCAGACGAACAATTCATAACACTGAAAACTTTTAGAGTCTTCGATGTAGGAGCGAATTCAAGTTTCAATTGTTTGTGTCAATATTAGAAATTTCTTGGAGTTATTATTTTCAAAATCCGAAATTACCATTCGTCGCCCTGATTTCTAAAATTTTTTCAAGTTTGTGAAAACAGTTATTTTTTGAAGTAGTTATGACATATTTCACCCTTCCACGAAGTTGAAATTCTTCAGAATCTATGAAACTTCAACCTGAAAAACATTACCAATCGAATCTTGTCGTATTGTGAATTTCGAAACTGTCTCCATACCTGGGAAACGTCAAGATTTACTTTTGATCCTGCCTGGTTTTGGATGAACTCCGCGCTGGCAATGGTCCTCTTAGCTGCCTGCGCCTCCACTACTTTCACTCTATCTACCTGTTCCTCTCGACGGTCTAACGCACTCCTCTCTCGAAGACAGTCCCGGAAAGGGATTGAATTTGAGCAGCGAAGATGGGCTAGAAAGACAGCGGTGGAAGGTGCGGTCGTTGGAAAACCAATGTTCCGAAAGCATAATGGGTGGCTTCTGCAATGTTGGTGTATGGGGACGAGATAAAAGTAGTTGACGGTATGGGGGGCTGTTTTTCGGACAGCTTCGGAGGGTTCAGAAAAGAAAGCATTTATCCGTGTGGGTGCAATGCTCGCGGGTGATTTTTATGAAATTGAGAAAATGAAAATTCCATATTCCGATCCTTCTCCTTGTATTCAATAATTTCTGACCGCAATTGTCGAAGAGCAGTTAGTTGGTTGAGTCACACCTTTTGCTTGGTGGAGTCATCAGTGCGGTGATGCGCCGCGGCCGCGCGCGTCGGTTTCTGGATGGTCTGCGACTAAGGATTCACTCACCGATAGCACAGTTCGAGAACGGGACTGGAATCCCAGGAAAGGACAACCCATAGAGCTAGTTCCTGTTCCGATTTTCTCTAAATGCGCGTATGATGCTGGCCACCCACACAGTTAAGCTTTATTTTCTGAACCCTCCGAAGCTGTCCGAAAAACAGCCCCCCATACCGTCAACTACTTTTATCTCGTCCCCATACACCAACATTGCAGAAGCCACCCATTATGCTTTCGGAACATTGGTTTTCCAACGACCGCACCTTCCACCGCTGTCTTTCTAGCCCATCTCCGCTGCTCAAATTCAATCCCTTTCCGGGACTGTATTCGAGCGAGGAGTGCGTTAGACCGTCGAGAGGAACAGGTAGATAGAGTGAAAGTAGTGGAGGCGCTGGCAGCTAAGGGGACCATTGCCAGCGCCGAGTTCATCCAAAACCAGGCAGGATCAAAAGTAAATCTTGACTGTTTCCCAGGTATGGAGACAGTTTCGAAATTCACAATACGACAAGATTCGATTGGTAATGTTTTTCAGGTTGAAGTTTCATAGATTCTGAAGAATTTCAACTTCGTGGAAGGGTGAAATATGTCATAACTACTTCAAAAAATAACTGTTTTCACAAACTAAAAAAATCTAGAAATCAGGGCGACGAATGGTAATTTCGGATTTTGAAAATAATAACTCCAAGAAATTTCTAATATTGACACAAACAATTGAAACTTGAATTCGCTCCTACATCGAAGACTCTAAAAGTTTGCAGTGTTATGAATTGTTCGCCTGAAGTCAAAGTTGAAACGATTCATATCCGAATAATATTTTATCGTTGTTATTGAAACCATTTTTCAGATAAAGCGATAGTTATAGTAATCAAACTGAATTATAAAGTATTCAGATTACAGTGAAAATTCGTATAAAAAATCCAATAAAGCAAATTGAAATAAGTATTAAATACAAATAGAAAAACCAAAATATTTCAGAACCAAAAAGTTTCAAGCAAATAACTGAATGAATAGCTAATAAATAATACCTAGAGGAAGAGTGAGATTAAATTTTAAAAAATTGAAAATATAAAAAAATACAAATTGTAAAATGAAAAGAAAAACTGAACCGAATATTCGAATAAACTAGAGTAGACCCAGTCACACATTTCAGCAGCTCATACTCACCCACTCGATTAATTGTGTCAACCCTATATGCACTGTTTCAGAGTAAGCCACTTATCGATCAAAAAGAAAGAGGGGTCAATGCTGATTTCAAAACTGTCTTCAAATTTGAAAATCGTTCACTTTGAAGCGAGTTATGATCAAAAGACGAAAAAAGCGAATTTCCGCGCTTTTTTCGCCTTTTTGCCAAAACTTAGGGTGGGTATTGTACACGTAGCGCCTATAATTTTCGCATGGTTATACCCTTCATTGCCAAATACAAGCTGATTGGATTGATTGTGAGAACGTCCTTTATCAAATAAAAGAACCTTCCACTCACCGTAACGCATGAATATAAACGCTATTGAAACCTTCCCGATCGTGAAGAGAAAATTAGATTTATTCGAAAAATCGATATTATTCGGTCCAACTTTACCGTATACCCACCGTAATCTACCGTCGAAAATGGATAAACGCAACTCAGATTCGCGTTAAGCACTGCAAATAACCCCCCCCCCCAGAGCAACACTTTGGGTCACATCTATCGCAGCATTCCAGCAATCGTCGAAAGTCGCGTTTTGCCCTCAAAAATTTCTCCGATGGAAAGCTTTAAACAAATAGAGGCAAAAATTTTGGAAAATCGACAAACAACCCTCAGATTTGTGATCAGCATGGCAAACAATCTCCATGGGTTAGTTTTAGGTCAAGTCTGAAACACTCGTCCTACAATCCGTGAAAGTCCAAAGCGCTAACACTCTATCCTCTGTTTCCGAGACAAATTTACTCTGGTCCCTCGCGCGCTAGTGCGGACCGAGGGTAGAGACAGCTAGAAACTGTGGGGAGAAGGAGACGCAGCGTACGCGCGCAGACGCGGAAATAAATTTCACCCGGAAACAGAGTATGTGTTGATTTTGAAAAATGTGCTTACACCTAAACTACGTATTTGGGTCAAATCTGAGACCCTGACCAAACTACCGTATACCCATCGTAGTCTATAGAATACTGTAGACTACAGTGATCGAAACACAGAGAAAAATCGTTTGAGCACCGTACTCCAATTCGGCCGTAAAGTAAAGCCAGTTGGGTGTGAATGCACTAAAGAGCGCATTTCAGGGCTGTATTGTCCCGCTTACTTTTACGTCGTGGCAAACTGACTGTGGCATGTACAACAGGAGCAGATTTTGTGTAACTGACCGAAAATACATTTAGTAAGAAGAAAACAAAGTGTGCGATGGAGATACTCATGGTTTTGACTCCAGTTTAACACAGCTTCGTAATCTGTTTGCCTGACTCATTGAAGGAACGCTCCTTTCACAAATCCTAACGCGCTCCTCTAGGCTATTGTTCACCGCAAACTCCATAGAGTACTACAGGTTCAAAGCATGTGCTTGAACTAACGCGCGCAAGAGTTCTGAGGTGTCTGCGAAATTGAAGGCGCGCTCCAAAATTACCTTCTATTCTTGCCTAACGGAATGAGATCCTTCACGATTCACAAGTAGAATGGCACGTAAGTAAATAGAATCACATTCCTTCACCTTGCACTTACTCCTGAGAAAACGCTCAAAATGAAAAGGCTGACTTTGGGTTAATGATTTGATACTTCTTAAGCCTCCTAGCTCTCCTGATTTTGGAATGGGAGAAGAACGGTTGGTGCGAAGGTCTTGGTGGGTGAAAAATTGGGCGCGAACCACTTCTCCACTAATGTTCCAAGGTGCTATCGCAGCAGGGGGGGGGGGCACTGTGGTATCACACGTGACCACGCCCATCTTTCTGCGCAGTAGCGACTCCTGATTTCGGCAGGGGAGGCAAGCCCCGGGTAGGTGCTCAAATTCAGTGCGGCACGATAAAATGGGAGTGGCCAAGTGCATCGCGCCTAAGTAGCCACCTCCCCGCTATGATAGCACCTGTTCCAAAACACTATTCAATCTCCACGCCCACAGAGGCAATCCTGGTGTCATCTGAATAGCGAAATTTCTACGACGCCGAAGAAAAAACGGCGTATTATGCGTGTAATATGACGTTTGGTGCAATCACACACAAAACTTTAGGTTTACGGCTTGTTTGGATTACGGTGCTCAAACGATTTCTCTCTGTGTTTCGATTAGTATGCTTGGAGTGGTCGTAGTGGAAACCGCAATTCTGTACCTGCTCGCACTGCCATTCATTCACAAAAACTCAGGCCTGTAACTCGCCGTGCCCTATGCCCATCAAATCCAAGAACTCTGCAAATACTTCCTTGATTAAAGAATTCAGAAATCACGATGTGTTACATCTACCGATCAACGTGCCTCCTATCACTGTGGGCAGACTGCTCAGCGTCTCGTCGCGCTTCGTCCTTCCATTCTTCCCGGAGATAGTGTGTCAAAATTCTGAGGCTCACTGTAGAATACGGTCGGTACCATGCCATTTAGTTGACAAAACCCAAGTACCTCAAAATTTCTAAAATCGACAAATGGAAAGACGATTATAAAATGCCAACGGCACAAAATTCTCACGGTAAACAAAATTGATGATACCCAATTGATAAAGGGTAGGGTATAAAAGAAATGAAGAGCGGTGTTTTACATACACAAACTGTCTTTCTCCAGAGGTAAGCGGCTGAAGCTTTGAAAAGACTAGGGAGTAGGGAAGCAACTTCACCGGTGAGAAAGAAATCACGATGTCAGGCCCTAATCATGGAAAACTCTTGAAAGAAAAACTCCTACACTTCTGTGAGAATCTTGTGGCGTTGGCAAATTATAATCGTGTCATTTTCACGTGTTTTCTTAGCTTCCACTGATGTGATAATATCTATTAGAATACAGACTTACCGATCTACCATAGCTGTTTCGGAAAAATGAGTGATACCACTAACAAACTACCGTATGTTAGGACGAGTCCGCAACCTTACCAAGTCCTACTTACAGTGCTGTAGACTATCACTTCGTATTCGCCACTCGAATTGAAACACGCTATTTTTCTCTATGAGAACATTATTTTTCGTCCTTGGTAGTGCTCAAGTATTTCAACTACGGGGGTGAAAAAAAACAAGCCCTCGAAAACTCAAACGCTAACGTCGGACAGGGAACGAAATTCTCAAGCCGTAAAACAGCATGTTTTGGTGTGTCGATTGCGTCCAACACTACTCATTCTACGACATGGAATTTTTCGCTAGCTCGGGGGAATCATTCCTAGATTTCCTTGTTTTATTTTAGAAGAGAACTTTAGAAACCTTATATGATAATGTACGTATAAGGAGATTAAAATGACAAAGCATTTCCAATTTAAGCTCAGTTTCGGTGTGCACAGGGAAATTAGAAGAACATTGTTGTGGATTTTTCTCCATGATGCCGTAGAGTGAGTGGTGTTGGACGCAATCGACACACCAAAACACGCTATTTTACGACATGAGAATTTCGTTCACTGTCCGACGTTAGCGTTCGAGTTACAAAGCCCAGCAAATGAGAAACTTTCTGACACTCCTGACTTGAGCCGCTTACGAACAGTGGTTGCACCAAATGAGGAAGCTGGGTTGCACATTTTGAGCTGCTTTTTTTGTCAGTCTTATCAGTCTATGAATTGCTAATCAGCACTCAATGCAGTTATTGACAATAAACATGAAACAATGAATGAAACTTCGCGTCAGGTATGAAACCGGTCATAGTGGGCGTATCGGTGCTCGTCGTGTCTGGTTTCTTTCAATCTTCAAAATAAGAGCTCATATCTAGTAAGTACGCTTAACAGTTATTTCACCCTCCTCCTCATCCGCTTTCCTCATTCAAAGCCGAAAGTCAAAGTTTTTTTGCCAATTTTTTTTCACGATTATGTGGTTCTGAAGCATAGACGACTACTACAATGACTCTATGACCAAGCAAAGAAGTTTATTTTCTGTTTTGCAACCAAGCAAGCTGTCGATCAACATCTATTAACGATCTCTTAATCCACTCATCGTTCAGAGTCGTTCGCGTAACATTTCAGGAGTATTTAGTGTTTATAGCTATTGTTATGCGCTCTAACCTGTGTTAGTAATTGCTTTGCATCATTTTCCTGCCTATTTCTTCTTTCCAGATTGTGATAGAAGTTCTATTAATGAGGTAGTAAACTAGTGAGAATGAATTTCGTAATTCCAAAAAAGAAGCGCGTGGTCGAGAAGGCAACAATAGGTATGTATTCTGTATTTTTTCATCTAAAAAAGGTGTTCTCGTAAACGGGAGAGGGAACACTAGTGCATCGCACGCCCACTTTTCCGAGCCGCAATCATCCAGAAGTTTAGGCCCATTTCTCGTAGCCCCACCCTCTCCGGTTTGCAATAGCATCGGAAAATATGTTTTAGTCTTGTTCATTTTTCATTACCTCATCTCAGATGTGTCTACACTTGAGCCTAAGGCTAGCATCGATCTCGCTGCACGAGACTCGCCGAAGTTCAATGCAGTGAAGAGCATTGTGCTGGATAGCGTCTCAGATCGTCATGTGAATCACTTTATGCAGGTGGAAAAGATCCAGTTGATAAAGAACCCTTTCCTGGAATACAAGGTATGCTTCATCCTATTCTCATTTCATATTTTTTTCAGTTCATTTTCTCTATTTAGTACGGCCAGTTCAAGTTGAAGCTTCGTTCGTCAGGTCAGAGTGATGCGGAGAGTTATGGATTTGTGTTAATTGGGTTTGATGAGGAAGAGGTAGTCTATTTCAACCATTCGCATGTACTCATTTCATAGTTTTGCAACATTCGTCTTTGAAAGCTGAATTCTCAGATCAAGCATATTGCTGACAATGGCTATTGCGTTGGAACTGCATTCTGTGGTGATTTAGGTCTACTTCCGAGAGGTGAATAGTCTGATTAACGCGTTATTTATTTGAGAAAAAAAGAATCACTTTTCTTTATTTCCAATTAAACTCAGTCAGGCCACCGTCGTGGTTGGCCGGAACACCATCCGAGTTAGTTCGAGCCCCACCCGGCCCTCATCCCTTCACAGATGACACATCTTATCGTGGACGCTGCCTCTGTGAAATCACCCCCAATGCTTCCCAGATTCTGCCACAAATCGAAAATATGGATGGATACCGTAGGAATCAAAAAATTGTGAAATTCGCCATAGGAGCCGAACTAACGCTGGCAGAGCAAACAGGGTTATGCGGGTTTGCGAAATTTCGTAACGGGGTGGGGCGGTCGTTGAAATTTTGGTCTAAAATGACGGTTAGGGGGATCGCAAAGATTCCGGGCCAAAAATAAAATTTTGGTGAAGTTATATATTTCGATTACCTAACGTCGGCATGGATTCAATTCAATTTCAATTCAATAGCTTTATCTGGCGACAAAGAAACATACAAAATGTATGTGAGATAGGTTTAAACAAGACATCCTGGACATGCAGGCAAACAAAATTGTAGGCAAAGAAAACACTCGTACGAATAAGAGCACCCTGAATTTAAAGCTTTAGCAGAAAGCACGGCCATCGACCCCATGCAATTACCTGAGGTTGAAATGGGAGACTTTTCGGAAGAGACTCGGAATTCGGAAGAGACTTTGCGTTCACTGTTGTAGGTTGGCGCAAACTCGGTGCCATATGTTATAACATAGGTGCACCGAGTTTGCGCTAACTTCCAACGGGGAACGCAAAGTCTCTTCAGGATCCATGCCGATGTTATCATATTTTCCATTGAAAACATGAATAGTCACAGGCCGACCAGATGAGTTATTCTTCACTTCCGCACTGCCGTTCAGTCCGCAAAGTGCGCGCTGATTGCGAAATCGTGCTGCGGCGCGGTTGCGAGTATCCTCAGACAGGGATGTGGGATCATGCGGGCGGTGGGATCGATCACCCGGGCACCAAAGGCCAAAAGCGCCCGGGTGATCCCACATCCTTGTCTGAGGATGCTCGCAACCGCGCCGCAGCAAGATTTCGCAATCAGTGTGCACTTTGCGGACTGAACGGCAGTGCGGAGGTGAACTGTATACATTATTCAGATAAAAAAAACCAACAGAACCGTCCTTATCGGACTAAATTTGCGGTCTGTATTCTCCGGTTTGGAGTGAAATTTATTTCCGTCGGTAGCGTGCGTCCGCGCGCGTATGCTGCGTCTCCCTCTCCTCCACGCTTTCTCGCTATCTCTCACCTCGCTCCACATTCGCTCGCTTAGGAACAAAGGAAATTTGGCTCGGAACCGCAGGATAACTGCGGACGACCACTACTGCAGCACGCAGTTAGACCTATCCCGAAATCACGCATATCCCGAAAACTCGATTTTTTTAATCATCAAAGGGGAGATCACGTCGCTCAGGTTTTAGATGCTTGAGCCCGATTACTGAACGAATTTTTGGCGTCTGGCAGTTTTAGTAATTGAATATAAACTGCTCAGATATCGCGCCTCGGGGTGGGGGATCGCAAAAATTTTGGATTTCGGAAAAAAATTGATGATGGAGGGGTTCGTTCCTATTTCGAGAAATTACGCAACGCCCTGCTCTGCCCCAAACCCAAGCCTGCGGATTTGAGTGTGCGTTGAATCGTTCATGAATACGAGCCCTGGTTGTCCACCACTGTTAGCTACTGACAGTGATAAGAGACTGTAGCATTACCCCGTCAGTAGAACAGCTCATCAATATATCATCATCCATAGCCGAAGGCGACGAACCGCCAGCGAAAACCAACCAACCGCTATTCGAATTCGTTGAATGGTTCTGTCGACTGTTTTTTTCCCGAATTCTGTACGTTTTTCGCTGCGGTTTTCGTATCAAAATGTAGAGTAAGTTTTTGAGCACAATAATTTCGAAATTCCCCCTGTTCTCCCCTTTCTATCCATCGGGGCTGCTTAGGCTCATAGAATGATCGGAATCTGGGAAGGAAGGCTAGGATATAATTACAGGCTGGACTCGCGAAATCGCTTCAATCGGAAGAAATTCGGATTTTTAGGAATTATTCCTAAAATGGCAATTTTCGTCATATCTTCATTATTCGACTCCAGGGCTTATAAGTTGAATTTTGAGCGGTATGGACAGTGCCTTATCTTATGGCTCTAATTTTGTCAATTATCGACCATTGTTTTCGATTTTCGCTTTTTAGGGTTCTTGAAAAAAGGTAGATAAATGACAAAATATTTATCCTTGGATATGACAGCGTACATGATACTTACCAATAAAGTTTGACGCCTTGACTTTCTTAGATAATGAAGATATGATAGAACTTGTCATTTTCTGATTTTTTTCCGGATCGTACGAATCTCGCCCAATGGAATCAATTCGCGAACTTATTCTGGTATTATTATCTAGCCTTCACAGAGTTGGATCCTGAAGGTTTAGCTCCCTGTCAAAAGTAATGTTTTGGCAATGTCATTTAGAAGTTAAAAGAAAAGTTTCAAAAATATCTTAAAATATCCTAAATAATGATTTGGCGTAAAGCTAGAAAATGAAGTAAAATAACCAAAAATACGATTTGGTGGTCGTTCATTTCACAAGCTTCTCCGTTAAGCTCATCAAAGCGAAACCAAGCGCGATATGGAATGGAGCGTTGCGTTCACCTGGCTTGACCTATGCTGGTCCCTTGTTAAAGCTTTCAAAAACGGCTTGATGTTTCCGTTACGCGCTTGATTTCGTTTTGATAAGTTTAACGGAGAAGCTTGTGAAATTATCGACCACCAAATCATATTTTTGGTTATTTCACCTCAATTCCTAGTTTTTTTTTACCACTTCAGGGTATTTTACACTAAATCATTTTTTAAGATCTTTCAAGATATTTTTGAAACGTTTCTTTTAACTTCTAAATGGCATTGCCAAATCCTTACTTTCGCCAGTAATCTAAACTTTCAAAAATTTCACATGATTTTCCCGAAGGTTCCCTTTCTGACATGAATTCTGCTCAACGATTTCCAGTTCGGAGAGATGAAACATCTAACACACGATATTGTCGTATGAGTACAATTTTTGAAACCTATGACCCACATTCGTAAAAAATACCACTCTATGCCGCATTTTGTGCACTATGTGAAAAATCGATATTATTGTAGAGAATCGATATTATTGTATTATTGTAGATTCGATTTTGCATGATGAGAAGAATTTCCCAAACAAGTGACTTAGAGCCATCAGCAATCGAAAATCAATGCGGCATTTTGTGGAACAGGCGAAAAATCGATATTATTGATTGGTATTTATCGATACTGACTGATGAGCAAAATTCCCCATTCAAGAAACCCAATCTTCTTCTTCTTCTTCGCAGCCACCTCGAGGGTTTTGTCATAGGCGGAGAAACTGGGCGATCAGTAGTGGATTTGTCCATAGATCCATTATGGTCAGCGTGGTAGGTCTCACCGGACAGTGAAATAAATATGCTGTATCACGGCCGATAGTACCGCAGTCCGGACTGACATTAGATTTGCTGCTGTCAATCTTGCTAACGTAAGACATAAGCATTGTAGAGTGACCGCAGCGCAGCGATGCGAGTGTGCATCTAGCCCTTCCTCCGAGTTGAGTCTCGGATGTACAGATTGGGGTTGGGGGCGGTACTTCTCCTAGTATAGGATTTACCGCCGCCTTCTCAAGATGACACCGTACAAACTTGGTGTGCTCCTCGCGCAGAAGACGGAGTCGTTCTTTCAGTGAGTCGTGCCATCTTTGCGAGTTAACTTTGTTTGGAGCATCGGCGAATGGCTTTCTTTTGTCTCTCTCTCTCTCTCTCTCTCTCTCTCTAACGGGGCTGAGCACTCTCCAAGACGGGTGGTTTGGTTGTTTAATAATATTGATACGGAGTTGCTGGGCTTGGAGCTGGCAGTGCTCCTTCACTGGTAATAGCTGCATTCTCTACGCGTTGCATCTTAGTCCAAGAGGATTCTGAGGCTAGATGCTGCCAAACCGGTGCGGCATATTCCATGGTGGGCTGAAGAATCGCCTCATACGTTGTAAGTATAGTTTCCTTGCTGCTACCGCCCAGGGCCCTGAGAACATTGAGCTTAGCTTTAACGACTGCCTGCTTTTCTTCGGTATTCTTATGGAACTTGAGCGACGGATCAAGCACAAGACCGAGTAGTTTTGGAAATCGAGCTGCTTGCAGACGGCTTCCATCCCACTCTACATCCGGATGAGCGCTGTGCTCGGATGGGTCCGTTGTGAGGACAGATACTGTTGACTTGGATGCGAAGGTCTTTAACATCATCTCGTCGAAAAAGCTCTTCAGCATGATCAGGTCCTTGATCTTGTTGGCGGCAACCTCTATGTTCCGATCTCTACACATGATTGTCATGTCGTCGGCATACGCGACAACCTCATCCCAATCTCGTCAGCTATCGCCACTCCTCGCCGCATTTTGTGGAAAAAGCGCGAAAACCTATAATATTGATTATCGATCGATGACATGCCATGGTTACGAATTCTGACAAATTCAGTACTTACCTTCGAAGACTTGTGTTAATTGGCTGCAGATCCACCCACACACCTTGGTCTCCACAGCCGTAGCATGTCCAAGCAGTTTTCGTGCTCCTCGGCGAATTTAGTTTGTTAACCCAAGATTTTGAGGTACCCTTCAAAGTTGATGTATCAAGTTCAAATTTGAATGGGAGTGACCTGCATCCATTTCCAGCCTCCTGTCCGAAAATGAGGTCCTTAGCCCAATTTTAGGTGTACCAACAAGATCGTGAACGTCCTTGGAAAATAAGGAGATTAACAACAAAAACGCGCGGTTTTGCACTTTTTTCTCAAAAACCAGTAAACCATTAAAACCCTTTTTGGGTGGTTACACCAACTTTTTGCGCTCTTTTTAATGCAATTTAGAGCTAATTTCTACTTTCACTCTAAACTGAGGTTTCGAAAAACGGGTTGCGCGCGTGGCCTATTCAAAACCAAATCTGGTGCGCGCTTCGCGCGCACCGCAATTGTTCTATGAACCTAAGCAGCACGATCAAAATAGTGATGAGAACAGCGGGCATTTCAATGATTTTAGGCTCAGAAACTTCGTTTTTATTTTGATGCAAATTACAAAGCAGATCGAGTTTTTCAAAGCGGCGATAACCGTCATCAAATGAAGGAAGATTTATGCTTTCGTGTAGACGCCGTTTTTGATCGAAATATCTCAAACGGGTAAGGAAATTCTTAAGAGCCTATTAATCAGGCTGATCTTATCAGTTTCCACTTGACATTATTACTTCTTGTGACATTCAATTCTTCGCCGACGTGATTTCCTCATACAGGGCGTGGTTCAGGGAGGAGTAAAGGCTTTTGTGATACTGTTTTAGAGTGTTTCTGGCTGATTTCCAGTAGTTTGCTTCACCTATTCTTCAATCACCACTTAATCTCAAGTTTCCCATAAAAAGCTGCGAGGGTCTTAAAAAACTTAATCGTCTCACAATTTCTTTTCATGTGTTTTTTTCACGTTTTATCATTTTTTTTACTGAGAATGACCATTTCTTGGTAATGATTAGGGATAACCCTCTATACAATCCGCTGCCGGAGCGACTAATTTCTGCTTGAATATTTCATTCGTACTGTTTCAGGTGTCTACGTTTATCGTAATGTCGACCTTGTGACACCTTCGAATTTTCATAGAGACGAATTGATGCGGGTTATGGTGTTTCGAACGCTAAGGTATGTGTGCCGTGTATTCGAAAGGAAAGAGGAGCTCGTGAAATATGCAAAATTCACTAATGAATATAGTAGAACACGAGTTGTTCAGGGGGAAGAGTTATGCCGTTGGTTTGAATTCGGATGAACTCGAGCCTGCTTTGGATTGCTCCAGCCACGTTGTTGCGCCAGATCATATTCCCACAGGAAAGAAAAGCCGCCAGCAGTTACATCGCCAAGCAGCTGTGAGTGTGCCCAAAAACGTCTCGTCTTTCATACTAAGATTTTTGTGACAACTAGTGATTTCAAGGTTTATCATTACGAGTATAACAAGGACATGTCTGTGGCTGAGGTACCATCTGGTGTTTTACCATATGCTGTGGTTGACATACGGTTTACGCTTTCTGAAAGGCATCAGCACACTGGTATTCCTCCCTCTTTGGGGTTTGTTTTCTTCCACTTATTTTTGGCCTTTTCCTCAATGCAAACGAATTTTCTTGACCTCAGTCGGATATTCATACTCTCAAACGTTTCTTGCCGTCGTACTTTAGTAGTTATTGCATTTGAAATCAGGGTCACAAAAACCGAACGTTCGTCATTCGGACGTACCTCTACCTCAAGTTTTGACCACCACAACGCTAGCTTAACCTTGCCCATGAACGTGATTCCTATATTTCTTCAAAGTTCTTTTTTTTTGCGGGAAATCTGCATTTTTTCGAATTAACATGTTTCAAAGCATAATGGGGTTTACAGCGGCGATTTTGCGGTCAGGGTGAATAGCTTTAGAAACCAAGAGAGCTTCAATTTCTCAATTTTAGGTACGTTCACGATCATCTTTATTTTCATCCTGTGTATGAAGGTCGGCTGACGATTGGCTCCGCAGTTTTTGAACGGGCTACGCTCAGTACCATTTTCGAGGATTCCAACAAACCACACGGATTGTGAGTTTTCCTTTCGTGTTGCAACAATATTTCATTAATAACTGATTTTTTCAGTCTTAGTGGAGAGAAAAAAGTCAGTGAAGCAAGTTAATTTATCTTCAGGGATGAATCGCTGATTTTCTCGAAGTTGTTCAAGTGGGCAGACGCGTATGATATACGTGGGGTTTGTCAGCTAATGGAACCTGAAGCGTGGGGATTGTTATCGAAACAACGCGAAGTTTGCGTGAGGGTTAGTTTTATCATTTGCCAATAGTGTAATCTTATGTTTTCCTCGGGAGATCCAACTCTCACTTGAGAACGCATTTCATCTACAGGATGCGTGTTAAATACCCGTACGAAGTTTCTGATCTTGTGGTGCTACAATATTCAGGTTCCTAAACACATCGCATGGTCTGTTCTTTTCACTGAACCTTCCTCTCAAGATGTACCGAAATTCAGAGCATGAAATCATATTTGAAATGATGGTGGGCAGAAGCCTAAAGAACACTTCATCAAATAAGTCAATGCGAACCGGACTTGGCTATTCATCTCTACCTTCCCGCATGTGGACGTAGGGATCTCCTTGGGCTTGCAACAAAAAAAAACAAGAGCAAGATAGTTTCCGTTTTTGGTTTAGTCTGACGCGTGGACCAGGCGTCTGGCCGGGGTTTGCGGCCTCTCTGGAACATGGGGTTTCGATTCACGCGGGGTGATCTACCGTCGCAGCCCCGTCCATTCATCAGACTAAATTTACTGCGCGAACTCTACCTTATACATAACGGACCCTGCTCGGAACAGCTGCATCTGGGTCACTTTTTTTCGTTTCCCTCGCAATTGGAAGGGGAGGAACTTGAACCACATTTGGTCTTCAAGATCTCTGTCGATCTGTACACATCTTTACCAACTTCTCTCAAACAATCCATATAATCGATGGATTTTTTCTTCAAAATCGATGAGAAGAGCACAAAGCGATGAAGAAACTAGGATTGCGCTATACCACAAAATTGCCGTCTGGATGTCTCTGGGAAATGCCAGAACAAGCGAAAATGTGGGTGCCTAGAAAATGATAGGAGTCGGTTTTGGTTTACAAGATTTTGCTTATGTATTCTTCTAATTGCGAGCCCAATGACCCCGCCACAATAGATTTTGAAGATGGTAACCTGTGCTCTGAAATATCTTTAACGGATTGGATCTCAAATTTCACATGTGAAGAGGGAGGAACTAATACCGATTTTGCGTTCTGTATCTTATTTTGTGAAGATTTCACGCTCCGAATTTAGGTGCATTTTGAAAGGAAGGTTCAGTGATAGGAACAGGTCACACGAAATTTTTGGGAACCCCCATATACCAGCACCACAAGATTAGAGACGTTGTACGGGTATTTAATGCACACTGTTGTACACTTTCAAATATTGGGTTATTTTCGTCCCCATAATTTGTTATTGCAGAATAATAATGAACGGCCTGAGAAGTGGAAAATTCGTTATGTTTCTCACTTCGTTTTGATGTGCAACGACCCTCGTTTCGCAACTGTGGTCGACGCGATGCGTGTGGAGCAATGTGTGAGTTGCTATCGCTCTCGTTCTTTTTTGTTCACTGGTAAAACTGAATTTTTTCTTGGTCGGCACAGTCATTAAGAAATTTTTGATTTCCAGTCTGTGTTGGCATCGGGAACACCCATGTCAGCGAACTAGAGCCCCCCTCCTACCAGTGAACGATTTCTGGGCGACACCTTACCTCTCCTTTGGTTCATGAGCCAATGTGAGCCCCAACCTGGGTTGGGTACAAGTCTGCAGACGGGTTGGACACCTTACTCGGCTGCTAGGATTGCAGACAGCACGCTCAATACGTTTTTTTTTCAAGGGTCTGTGTGTGTCCCTCATTCACCCCATTTCATGACGCCACTTCTGGATTTGCTTGAAGTGTACTGAATGAATATCGGCTCATTTAGACCGCTATTGCCTACTCAGTGGACGCGACTACATATGTGGCATTTCCGTCCAGCCACTTTTCAAATGTTTTTGGCCTACCGTGGCTGCAGAATCCTGCTCTCCATGTCCTAGTTATCCACGCCAACTCTCTATTCTACGCAGACTGCAATGATATGAATTGCTGCAACGAGGAGACGTAAATTTTTGATCTTTTTTCATATTTCTTGCACTGTCTTTCTGAAACCTTATTCAATTTTAGGGAAATGATAAGCAAAATGCCTCTTGGCACAGCTATTTTGGATGGTGATGATGCTGCGGTTTCTCGTGCCTTTGACTCTCAAGGTATATTATTTTGAATAACTGCACCAATACCGATAGCATACAAGCGATTATCTTCATTTGTTCAAATTAAAAAAAATCAATAGGTCAGATCTGCTCGTTAATACCAAAGGTATCGGTTCGAAATATCGGCAGTGCTGTCTTGCTAAATGTGCCGTTATTGTACTCCCGAAAATTTCAATGCGCTTCTTACTCGATCAATATTTATAAACGTTCCTAAATCATTCGACTCCTTAGTAACCCACCATTATGCAGACTCATCCAAAGTAAACCGAGCTCCTCAACAGAGTTTACCCACCGTTGTTGTGAGTTCTCCACGCGAAGAATCTCCAGCGCAGATTATGGAAAGTAAGCCGTTTACCCATATCTGTTTCTAGAAATTCAAACGAGCGTCACCCATTCAGAGACTGTGAAGCCAAATGAAACTCCTCGGAGCCCTGCTAGCAATGGCGCCGATGAAGAATACAGTCCGCCTGCTCCGATTCCTCTCCCACCGTTTGCAGGAAAAAGTTGGAATTAAATTTCTGTTTCTGTCATGTCATTTTCGGCCTGTAACCATACTTTTTAGGCTGTTTGCGTAACCGACCACCTCAAGTGTTTGTGGAGCAGCCGCCTCTTATAGGGAAGGGTGTTCCACCCCCAGCTCCTGGAACCGGGCGTAATGTTGTGAGTCGAATTCATTTTTTAGCGTTAGAGACATGTTGGAATTTTGGACCATATCCTTATTGTTCGTTTTGGCATGCTTTTATAGATAATCTCATCAGGCAAAAATTAAATCAATAATTTTCTTCTCTTGCCTTAGGGTTTAGCTCTTCCCCATCAAAGCTCCTCCATTCTTTCGTGCTATGCCTTTCGGACAGTATCTGATTTTGTTGAGTGTTGTAGAAATACTGACACATCACTTGATCAGAGTGGGTCACTGCCGAATTTTTTGTGAAGCGTTTACCTCCTCCTTCTGGAAATATTAATGCGACATTTTGAATGACCCCTTGATACTGCGCTCCGTAATTAGTGCAGGTCCACAGTTGAGGAATACTATTGCTCATCGCATGAGTATATACTATTTCTAACAAGGCGTGTTACTCAGTCTGCCTCACCTGTGGTTCTTGCAAATTTTTATTGATTAATTGAGGTTGCGACTGGTCCCATAGCAGTTAGAAAGACGCGGATAAGATGGTCAGATGGTGTTGTTGACGTGAGTTCATTTTTCTCCCAGTTAACCTACAATATATAGCTGATTGATTCAGCATGTATGTTTTGTTTGTCGGACTTGAAATCAGCAGGTAAACTTGAGGAAGCGATCTTTACTTTTCACACCGAATTCAAATACAGATATCTCAAACCTCCTGATTGTCATAGACAAAAAAAGTGGGGGGGGGGAGGGAGTAAGGCGTCTTCATTCTATAATGAAGTGCATCGCGCATTCTTTTTCGTAGTTGTGGATACTTCAATGCGCATCGGGCCTGCACGGGCGAGGCCAACCGATTTTTTGTCACAAGCTTCAGTTTTTTAAACATAGATCTTACCCCAGTTTACTAACCTTGTGGGAATTTCATGCAGTGGTTGAACTCGACTGTGTGCAACGAGGACGACTCTCACCACCACTACGCTACACATGAGCTTCACTCATAGAGCAGGAACCGCCTGGGTTGAACAGGCCGTTGCGCCAATTTTCGGCGGAGCTTACCTGTTGACCGAAAAATTAAAAAAAAAACTTGAAACCTTTTTTCGATCACCCCTTCAACAATTAGACATCAAATTCGAATTCAGCGCACCGAAGAACTCCTGAATAGAAATTTTGACCGAAATCTGATCCTTTGCGGAAACTACCGTATACCCGCCGTAATCTACTGCAAGCTTCGAAAAATGGATAAACGGACCTCAGATTCGTGTTAAGCACTCCACATAAACTCTAGAGAAACATTATGAGCCATACCTGTCGTAGAATTTTGGAAATCGTCAAAAGTCCTGCTTTGGCCCTCAAATTGTCCCACCTGATGGGAAGTTCTGAACGATTTCACTGGAAAACCAAAAAAATACAAATTAAAGTTAAGGAAAAACTCCGGAAACCCACATATACGAAATAAAT
This sequence comes from Aplectana chamaeleonis, assembly GCA_029168955.1. Classification (NCBI taxonomy): domain Eukaryota; kingdom Metazoa; phylum Nematoda; class Chromadorea; order Rhabditida; family Cosmocercidae; genus Aplectana; species Aplectana chamaeleonis. The sequence continues at coordinate 68,123 of JAPDOI010001879.1, forward strand.
TTGAGAAATTTAAAACTGACAACTACTCCATGAATCTAAAAAATGTTAAACAATAATTGAGAAAAATTTCCTCCTTTTTTCGATAATTTTGCGAGCCACTTCGATTTTTTTTTTTAATTTTTGAATAGCTCTTCGACCACCTGTTGCTCCGAGTCGCAACCCTGCTCAACCCTGTATACCGCACTAGCGGAAGGCTCCGTATCTGCTGCACCACTGCTCAAGATCTTTAGTGATTCGCTAAATTAGTGTAAGACTCATCTGGATCATAATTGTCTTGATATTCGGCAGACCATCACAAGTCGTAATATTTGTGAGAAAACACGTTGAAGTTTTTAAAATCGTCTTCTTCTTTGCAGCCACGTCGAGGGTTCTGTCATAGGTTGAGGAACTGGGCGACCAGTAATGGATTCGTCCATAGGTCCATTGTGGTCAGCGTGGTTGGTGTCTCCGGACAATTAAACAAATGTGCCATATCGTGACCGTGGCATCCACAGTCCGGGCAAACTTCCGATTCGCTGCTGTCAATCTTGCTGACGTAGGCCATAAGCATAGTAGAGTGACCACAGCGCAACGATGCCAGGGTGCATCTGGCCCTCCTTCCGAGTTGAGACTCGGATGTGCAGACCCAGGGCGGCACCACTCCCAGGAAGGGATTTACCGTAGCCCTTCCCAGATGACACCGTACGAACTGTGTGTGCTCCTCGCGCAACAGACGGAGTCGTTCTTGCTGTGAATCGTGCCATCTTTGCAGATTGACTTTGCTTGGAGCATCGGCGAAAGGCTTTCTGATGTCTCTCTCCCTGACGGGGTTCAGCACTCTCCATGAGGGGTGGTTGGTTGCTTTATGATATTGATGAAAAACTGTTGGGCCTGGAGCTGACAGTGCTCCTTTAGTGGTAATAATCGTGTCTCCGCATGCAAGTGCTCGACTGGGAAACTTGTTGCACATCCGGTAGCTATACGAAGTGCGGCGTTCTGTACACGCTGCATCTTATTCCAGGTTTCCGATACCAAGTGCTGCCGCACCGGTGCAGCGTACTCCAGAGCGGGCTGAAGTATGGCCTTGTATGTCCTCATAATAGTTTTCTTGCTACTGTCCCATGATATACCGCCCAGGGCTCTGAGCACATTAAGCTTCGCTTTGACGACGGCCTGCTTCTGCTCGGTGTTCTCATGAAACTTGAGCGATGGATCGAGCACCACACCGAGCAGTTTGGGAAAGCGAGCAGCAGGTAATCGATCTCCGTCCCACTCGGCATGCGGGTGGGCGCTGTGCTCTGATGGATCCGTTGTGAGTACGGATACCGACGATTTGGATGCAGAGATCTTTAGCATTTTGTGGTCGGAAAAGCTTTTCAGTGCGACCAGGTTTTCTTTGATTTTGGAGGCGGCAACATTTACCAGGTTGTCCAATAATTCTTGTCCGAAAATTTCACCATTTTTAATTTTTTTTCAACTTTAATGAAAAACAAGTCTAATCAACAATATAATCACCACAGTTATCCACAACTGTGGCCCATCGACTGGGCCGGTCGCCGATGCCCTTCGCCCAGAACTCCGGGGGCTGCGACTCGAAGAAGTCCCCGATGTCGGATTTGAGGTTGTAGTAGTTGGGGATTTTCTTCCGGCCAAATAGTGCTTCAGCGGGCGGAACAAGTGGTAGTCGGAGGGGGCGAGGTCCGGGGAATACGGCGGATGCGCAACCGTCTCCCAGACGAGCGTCGCCAACTTTTGCTGGATCTCCTTCGCCACGTGGGAGCCGCGTTGTCGTGCAGCAGGTGGACCGAGGCCCGTCGGGGACGCTTTTCTCGGATGGCGGCCGCTAGTTTCTCGAGCTGATCGGTGTAGATGGAGGCGGTGACCGTCCTGCCTTGCGGAAGCAGCTCGAAGTACAGCATGCCCTCGGTGTCCCACCAGCAGCAGAGCATGATCTTCAGCTGGTGCAGGTCGGCTTTCGGCGTCGTCGACGGCTCTTCTCCGCGCGGGAACCAGACGGCACGGCGGGCGACGTGTTTATAGAGGACCCTGCTCTCATCCACAGTGACCAGGTCCTCGAGAAACTCTTTGCGATGCGGACGAAGGAGGAGGGACTGGCAGACGGCCACGCGGCTCTGCTTGTTGGCGTCCGTCAGACGGTGGGGGATCCAACGGGCCAGAACTTTGTGGTAGCCGAGTAAGTTGAGCCGATTGTGGATGGTGGACTTGCTGCAGCCGAGCGTCGTCGCCAGTTCACGGGTGGTGGCTTCCGGTTTCTCCTGGATACAGCGACGGACTTCGTCATCATCCACCGTAGAAGGCCTCCCGCTGTGCTCCCTATCCTCGAGGCTCGTGTCGCCGCTCTCGAAACGATTGAACCAGCGGCTGACTGTGCGTTGGGACACTGCATCCTCCTTGCACGCTCTGCTGATGTTGGCGACCGCGGTGCCCGTGTCGTTGCCCAGCAGCCACTCGTAGTACACGAACGTACGAATTTGACCTTGGTCTATTTTAGCTTGTACTGGTAGCTAAACGCGGCGACTGCGCCTTATATACCCCTAGCGTGGAACTTTGGAGAACCTTCTAGAAGGTTCTTACACTTGCCTGATATTATAACACTTCTAAGGAAAATTATAGAATTTTGAAAATTTTCGGACAGGAATTATTGGACGGCCTGGTATATCCTGATCCCGACACATTATTGTCATATCATCGGCATAGACGACCAGCTTGATATCCTGGGGAGTGGCGGGCATGTCTTCGAGGTACAGTCTGAAGAGAGCAGGCCATAAAACGCCGCCCTGCGGGACCCCAGCTGCAATAGGAATACTATCCGAAACGTGGTTCTGGAACATAACTCTAGCTCGTCTTCCCTTAGTGAAAGCCGCTATCCAGCGCTTTTGCCACGGCGGTATTGATGATTCCAGTAAGTTGCTGGACAGAACTCCATGGTTTACTGTGTCGAATGCCTTGGTGAGATCTAAGGCAACAGCCACAGTTCTCTGTGGCTTCTGGGCATTGAACCCATCGATGGCAAAGCTTGTAATTTCCAGCAGAGCTGTCGTGGTGGAATGCAGCTTTCTGAATCCATGCTGAATCACTTGCTTCTCACTGTGCTCCGCCAAGTCCTTTAGGATCGGTTTTTCGGCTATTTTTGCGAACGTGGACAGCAAGCTAATGGGTCGGTATCCTTTGACTGAAGCCTGAGGTTTCCCCGGTTTGGGCAGCGTCACAACGTTAGCTGTCTTCCAATTCTGCGGGATGGTGCACGATCTGAACGAGGTGTTTATCAAATCAATGAGAAGCGGAAGGGTTTCATTCGGTATCTTCTTCAAGACAGCAGGACATATCCCGTCTGGACCAACCGCTTTTGAATTCCTCATATCCTCTATAACTTTCTCAACTTGCGTCGTAGTGAACGCTTCGGCCGTGCTCATAAGCGGGAGAAGGCACAGCTCTCGTACAGTCACTCTATTCTGCGGACCACGCTTTGCACTGGTGATGAAAAAACTTCTCCCGAGCGCATAAGCGGCTTCTTCTCCTGATTTGAATACACCGTTGTCGAATTCGATTGTGGAGACGGTAGCACCGCTCTTCTCGCTGCGTATTGATCGCCGCTTCATTTTTCATTTAGTGAAAATTTCGCTGCTGTGATTTGTCCTTGTGTGTTTCAGAAACACTGTGCTTATCTGGGTCAACTTCCAGTCCGCAATTGCGTCTCGACACGCTTTGCGGCCGCACGCGCTCGAGTCAGTCGGGTTTCCAGCGCCAAAGCCGACTCGATATGGCTTTTTTATACAGTTTTCTTCAATTTTGTTGCGTTTCCAGTTTCTAAAACCCACCTAGAGTCAACAGATCGGCGGCTGCGGCGCTGGAAACTGTTCCAACTCGAAAGCGCGCGGCCGCGAAGCGTGTCGAGACGCAACTGCGGACCGGAATTTGACCCAGATAAGCACAGTAGCTCCTTATATCCCACATTTGACTTTGCATATTTTTCATGCAGGGTTAGGCTCACGCTGTGAATCACAGAAGGGGCTGCAGCTTTGGGCAGCTGAAGGGGTGGGGGCCGCGGGCCCTCTGCCGCCGCCGCCACACAAGTTTAGTTGGTATTCAGTGGTGCAGACAATTTTATTAATAATTTGTACCCTAACTCATCAAAATTTTTTGGCCGAATTCTTTATGGTTAGGTCCGTGGATTGTTTTCTCAAGAAAAAAAAATTAAATTCAAACCGCGCTCGTACTCACGAATTAGCTGGGAAGCTCCGAAATTTTTCAAACTGGAGGGAGGGGCTTACGATTTTCCAAGCTGATGGGTGGGGACCGCAATGTGCACGGACCGATCACAGTGCTCTGCCTTACCCTGTTTCAAAGTTAGGTATTAGGGACTAGTCCATACGCGGCATTGTTGTTCTGGCATTTATTGCCTATTTTTTGTTCATGGCGACATAATTCGCAAAACAAATACTTCTGTATAAGGAGTTGCCCAATATTTAACTTTGAAGGGCCTCTGCTGGTTTGATAAGGCAGAGAAGAGCGGTCGCAAATTCATGCAATTCGCAAGGGAGCAGGGATCGCTTTCCATCGAATATATGTATATGGGGAATGCTGTTATCCAGCCCTAGAACAGTTCAAACGTCCTATCCACTTCAGTTGTAGCTTGCCACAGGTAGGAGTTTCCTGCCCTTTCAAGGCTTAGGTTTTGTATGTCTGATCAATTAAACACTAGGATTAAAAAAGACCCATCATTTAAAGGTCAATTTTCGATTTCTGGGTCGAGGGTGAACGGCGATGGGGACGAGATGCCATAGAATTTTGAAGTAAATAGGAGGCTCTATTAAGCGCCTTTCACAGTCTGCCGGACGTTGCCGTTCGACACGTTATAAGAGTGCCGCAGTGCGAGAGAAGCTGCGGTGAACAACCGTCAGTTCCAACTTTCCAGTACAAAATATGAGCGAAACCAACACTTTTTGACCCTTCATAACTTGCTCCGACGTCGTGTCAATGATTTCACCGCAGTGCGACGTCGGTCGGCAGACATCGCAGTGCGGGCCGCACCAACGCCGCAGCCCTATCTTATAACGTGTCGGACGGCAACGTCCGGCAGACTGTGAAAGGCGCTTTATGAAGCCCATTAGAGAGAGGTCGATTAGGACGCCGTTCGCAGATGCTCCTAGTAAAGTTGATTTACGGATATGGGCCGACTCCAACATGCAAAGGCTTGGTCTTCTGCGTGAGGAGCACACCCAGTTTGTTCGAGGATATCTGGAGAAGGCGGCTGTGAACCCTATCTTATGAGCAGTACCGCCTCGGGTTTGCGAGTCCGAGTCTCAAGTCGGCAGGCGAGCCAGATGTGCTCTTGCCTCGCTGCTCTGTGGTCACTCTATTTTGCTCATGTCTTACGTCAACAAGATCGACAGCAGCCGGCCAGACGCATGCCCGGACTGTGATGCTCCCGGACACGACACGGCGCGCTTGTTCATGTGCCCGAAGAGACATACCTCCTTAACAACAATGAACTTTTGGACGAATCCTGTGAAGGCCGCCCAGTTCCTCAACCTATGACAAATACCACTGAGGCTGCAGAAGAAGAAATAGGAGGGTTGAAAGATGCTCACTTCTGAATATTCCCGTTCAATTTCAGCTTATATTTCGAAGATCAACAGGTGTTGCTCAAAGAGCAAAGAAGAATTAGCTAGAGAGTCACTCTCGGTTTGGTATTTTCCTTATTATCTCCTTTCAGAATGAGAACAAATGTGGTAAGAAATTGTCCAACGATCGTGATGAGGCTGTGAAGGCTGGCTTGCATGGAAGAGCGCCACCTCCAAAAGATCTGTTGACTAGGGCTCCAGCTCCCTTCATACCTGCATCGGTATGTGTCTCTGCTACTTTTTTATGTCGGCTATGTGTTGAGGCTAGTCTTCATCTTGTTTTAGGCGATTCCGACGATTCCTCCAAGTCTCGGGCCTAATAACGGCTCTTCAGCCGGCGTAAATAAAAATAAGGACCTATTCAAAGGCGTTTTCAGTACCATAGCGAAAGGTTACTATCTATGAATTCCTTTTTTTGCCATTGATCATTTATTGTTGTATTCTAGGGGGCAGTACGGATGCAGAGCCGACAGAGCAAGAATCTGCGCCTACGGTTGAACCTGCAAGTGAGCCGTCTAAGGTCAGTCTCCTGTAAGCCTTTACTATTCACTGCCAATCAATTCGAATGTACGCGGTTGACGTTGTCCCAAGTAACTTCATCTCGTGTAAAAATTTCGCCCGCAAAAACTAAGGGCTAGGAATGTGGCAGATTATCCGCTTGAGTGTTTTTCTAAAATTTCTCTAATCATCACATTGTTTTGTGTTTGTGACATGTTTCTTCCTGTATACCTGCACATAAGCTCGTACTTGTATAATAATTGAATCCTTGGAAGTTATATGCAAACTTTTCAGAGCATTTCCGTCCCACGTCGTCTTGGAACAGCGAAAAATTGCATCATCACCTCTCTCCCTCTGCCGCTTTTCAGTCGTACTTCAGACAGTGTATGAATTCTCCATAATAGCATTGTGTCTTTGTTCTTCAATTAGTTATGGACATGCTTTCCAGAGCAACAAAGAAGCCAGCAGTCAGTCTTCTGCATCGAACACCATCGCTCAGCCTTCCGAGGTCACCGTATTTTTTCGCAGCTGCACATATATATGCTGCATTCGTTTGTTCTCAAGTGTTAAGTTAATTCTTTCCAGGATGAGCTGACAATTTGTGACATGGAGATTGAATCTGGCTCAGAAGAGACTCTGACTCCACCAAACATCAGACCATCACCCGAGAGAGCAGACGAGGTATCCGTAGATTCCTGCATGGTCATAGATTTTTGTTACACTGTTATATCCTCTTTCCCGGCATGAATACTTGGTCAGTGGTGCAGATAATTAAAGGATACCCAAGCCTGTCCGTGCCAAGTGGTCTTTTTTTCGGCTCCAATCCCGAAAGCGCTTGTCATAGGGCGTTCTGCCGGAATGTTATTTGTCAGTTCTTGAACGCCGTCTCCAGGCGGGACAAGCATGGCATTGGGTCGGCCAACCCAAGGGAAGACCATGCTTCGCGGCAGGTGCTGCACTCCACTTCCAGCAAGCTCAGTATGAACTTGAGAGTGGGGAAGAGCTAAATCTCTGGATAATAAGAGCGCAAGGATATGTTCCGGTTAACAGTTGGGTGATGCTGAAGAGAAGTGACCGCCTAGATTATGTACTTCATGCACCTTTTATGGAAACTTTCCGAGGCACGCTTATCAGTATCAACTATGCGTGAAATGCCATCAAAAATTTTCCTGCTGATACGAAACATTGCTGCTTTTGTATTTAAGATTCGGGTTTAAAGGCAGCGTACGCGCAAAAAACCGTGTTTATTTTTTTCACAATTTCGCGCAGGTAGGCCTGCCAGGTTGTGATATATCGCAAAGGGACCACCCAAAACGCTCAAATTCCTGAGAAAAACTCATTCGGAAATCTTTGAGCATCCAGCTCCCTTTTTTCACGTCTGTCCGGTGTGTCCTGTGCAATGCACAAATTTCGAAAATTTGGACGGCTGATTTGGTTTATCCTCAGTAACTTTTTGAGTTCCACAATTCTTTTCGTCTTTCTGCTGTCAAAAGGTCTTTAAAAATAAGAAGCTTTCAATACACACGTCCAAACTCGAGGATCCTTCGAATAAAAGAATATAGAATTTTGGATTTCCGTTGACTGCCGGAGCCCGTCGTGGCGCTTCTGTTCCTCGTGTTAGATGATCGACCGGGAAAACGCCTTTTTCAGACCACGGAGCAGTTTTCAAGAGCCTATAGCATTATTTTCACGCTACATTGAGGTCTCAAGCTTCGCCAACTATCTACACTTGGTTCAAACCTTGATTGAGAAGAAAACCCAGATGTGGTTTTCAGCGCGGACGCTGCCTTTAAGGTAGCGAGCAAAGCGATGATGTTAGCATTTAATTGGTGATAAGGTCACCTAGCGAGGATGCTTACCAAACACTCCTTTGAGCTCTAAACCTGTATTTTAGTTTTCCAGTAATTGCTTTCTTCCTTTCAACTTTGTATTTTTGGTAGTTCTTCTCTTTTAAGGCGGCCGACATCATTGACGATCATGATGAAGACTATGATGCCCAGTTCATGTGTGATACCACACCCTCGGCGGACTCGCAGGCCAGCTTGTCTCCTCCGCCAACTACCATTCCCCTTGGTATGCCTTTTCTATTTGTACTGTATTGTTCCCTCAGTATTGATTTTGTGAAGTCTGAACATCGCTCTTTTACAGAAAACGAATCAACAAAGGCCGATGCGGATTCGAATGCCAGCGATAAACCAGTTAGTTGCTCAAAATTCCCGTTCACTCTGCTCTCAGTCTGTCTCGTCCTATTCGAAATTTCCTCATCATTTGCGTCTTCTCTGACGTCTGATCTATCAAAAATGTGTTGCAAGTCTTCTATAACAAATCAGACAACCTAGAACGTTTCTACGTTGATTTTTGAGTTATGCACGCATCAAAACTGACACAGTTAAGGGCAATTTTACTAGCTATGGGCGACTATTGCTACCCTGTTTTAGCACATCAAGTAGTTTGAAGAAAATCTGCTGTTGTTCCAAAATTTTTACGACCCCCTAACTTTCATTTTTTTTAACAAAAATTTTTGTAAATTTTTACGGCCTCGCGTTGCGCCGAGTTGAAACCCTGCTCGGCTTGGCAGTCACTCCACCCCCCAGTCCCTGATTGAACCTCCTCAGCGTTCAAAATTATTAGCGGTTTCCGAAGAGTGACTTGAGGTCACCTTGCCAGGCCGGCATAGAAGTCACTGAGTTCGCACTCAGTGACTGGAAGTGTCTTACCTGCTGTAATACTAAACTTCATTTACCCAGGTAAGAATCTATGGGTTCACTTTTTTTGCCTATAGAGCAGCTACGGATTGCAATCGTAAATCGTATCTGTGCACATTTCGCCATCCTGCATAGCTATTCTTCAATCAAAAGGCTGTTAACAATTTGTCCTCTATTTTGGGGTAAAATTTATTGCCGTTGATCGCGTGCGTGTGCGCCCGGAGCAGGGGTGTGCGGTAAATCTTTTTCGGTAAATTTTTTGCCGAAACTTCTGACCGAGAATTTTTTTTGGTAAAAACGGGTAATTCGGTAAACGGTAAAAGCACACCCCTAGCCCGGATGCCGCGTCCCCTTCTCCCCTACACTTTCTCGCTGTCTCTCCCCTCACTCGCGCGAGCACGCGGAGGAACAAGCTTAATTTGCTTCCGAAATAGAGGATCCCTTAGAAAGGACCTCAAAGTGTAAGGATTCCGTTCTATGCTATGCACTGTTCTCTCAACATGTTTTATCCCTTTGTGTCCCATCGCATTATTTTCTCTTTCACACATGGAGCCTTAAACGCGTGTATTAAGTTATTATTATTATTATTATTATTACTATTATCATTATTATTATTATTGTTGTTATTATTATTGTTATTATTATTACTATTACTATTATTATTATCTTTATTGTTATCATTAATATTATTTTTTTTCATTTTTTTATTGTTATTATTATTATTATTATTATTATTATTACTGTTGTTGTTGTTTGTTGCTATGATTATTATAATTATAAACGGTCCTACGCTGAATAATCTTCAACTCCAGAAATCCTGACTTCCAAACATGTTCATTTTCGTCTTCCCATTTTCAAAGAATTTTCGGCCGAAAAAAGAGAGAAGGAATTAGTTAACCTTAGAATTTTTAGTTCATTATCATTTCTTACTTTGCAAATTCTGTTGCACAAGCACATGAAATGTGTATTCGGGGGATTTGTGGAAATCTGATAGTTTTTGTTGGGGGGGGGGGATTTTTCGAGTTTTTCATTCAAGAAAACTGAGGGTTTTGCGCAGCATCTTCCTATATTCCTCTACTTCATCCTATCTGCCCAAAAGCTTTGAAAATAAGCTACCATTCTTCGCGCGTTTGCTGTTTCTAAAGCACGGTCAAGCGGGGCGTTGCGTAATTTTTCGAAATCGGAGCGACCCCCCTCCCCACCATCATAATTTTTTCCAAGATCCAAAATTTGGTGGCCGGCTCAAGCGTCTAAAACCTGAGCAGTGCTAAGATCCTTCCCTTATCTATCGAGAATTATTGAGATATCTTCACCAATTTTTCATTGTGGTCCGAAATTTTTGCGATCCCCCCCACCCACCGTTGCGAAATTTCGCAACCCCGCTCGACCCTGTTCTAAAGGGTGGCTAAGGTAAGGTGCTAGACTCGAGACTCAGCCGCTCATGAAACAATTTTGCAGCAATCTATTATTACTTTATCGATCGAAATATAACAAGTTTATGAAGGCAAACAAATGACGGCGGCGAATGGTATTTTAAAGAGTCCAATCATTTCGTAGTTCCATTTTGTTTTCGAAAGGTTCATTTCCAGTGTTTCTCAGCCATTTTCGTTCCGTTCCTGTTTCCAAGTTCCCTAAAAAACAATTCTCCGGCCCTGGTTGTATCAGATTGCAAAAATCCCGTTGACGTTGAATTGTTGTCTGGACAGCATGCTTTCTTCGAATTGAACCTCGTGAAAAGACGCTTTTGTATTGACAACTTGAGTCCATATTTCCAAAGTCAATTGTAAAAAAGGATATGTTTTATTGGTGTCCTTGTATTATAGCGTTGCTTTTGCTGGTGCTTAGTGAACTTGAAAGCAATCAAATAATTATTCGAGTATTTCGAATATTCGGTTCATTCGGGAAATCGAATTAATTGTATTTCTTATTAGTTGATTAATTCGGAAATATAGTTTTTTTTCGGGTTTTCAAACATTCGCTTTATTCAAGTGAATTATGTGTTTGATTTTCCGAATATTCGGTCAATCTAGGCCAGGACCTTCAAATATTCAGACACTGGGAAAATGCTCAAAGGAATTCATGATTTATACTAAATTAATTCGAAATTTCTGATATTTTTTAAGGTGCTATAGCTGGCTGGCACATCCAAACCTTGCTTTGTTGGCTATGTATGCCGTTCTGTTCTCAAGAGTTTTGATGACCACGTTATAAATCCAACCCTCCCATCAGTCTCCGATATAGATTTTATACTCCGGGTGAAAACTATAGTGCTTGGGTTTCGCGTATTTTCAGTGCTCATTTTTACCTTGATGTTGGCCTGCCCTAATTTCAATACGCTTCATTTTTAACCACTGATTCTATTCAAATTTGACTGTTGGCGCGCCCTGCGGGCGTATCAAATAAATAAATAGATAAATATTTATTCGAATATTTAGACAGATTTTCCGAATATGCAATTGATTGGAATAGAGGGCAGGTTTTCGAATTTATTGAAAGAGCCGAAAAAAATTGAGAGGTCTTATCATAGCATATTTATTCTTTCGGAAGTTGAAAAAAAAACACATAGTTCGAAAATTTCATTCGGTTGAATTTTTCAAAAATGCCTATTGCAAATCATTTTTTCATTCGGTAATTTTAAAAAGACTACAGTCGAAATGATCATTCATTCGAGATATGTCAGAAGAGGTTATCCGAACTATTCATTCATTCGAGGTGTTCCTAAAATATGATATTCGAGTTATTCATTCTTTCGAAAGCTAGGATAGAATGTCCATGTCTAGTGCTTAGTGTTAGTTGATTTCGTTTAGGGGGATGATGTGTCTTCACCGGATGAACCGTCATCTTCTGCTGAGCGAACACCTGACGCTAAGTTGTCAGAGGAACCTGATGCTCCGGCTAGTCCTCCTCCGTCTTCAACAGAAATGCCAGAAAATGTTGTGAGGTAAGCACCGTTATTCTCGGATTCTCAGCAGTTTCAGCACTAATGTAGAGTTCGCGCAATCATTTTAGTCTGATTAAGGGGCTGAGTAGAGTGCCACCAGGGCGCGGCCTAAGGGGTATGGTATACTTTTGCGACGCACGGTCGCGTCGCTCTGCACAGCGACAGCGACCGCCTCCCGCCCTTTAAATCTGCTGCTGTCGCAGTGCAGTGCACAGCGACAGCGACAGTGGTAGAGACAGGCTATGGAACATTTGCAGTATGTCAGCCCTCCGCGACATGTCGCTGCGACCCACATGCGACATCTTTTCCTACGACGACCGTTGTCGTTGCTTCGATGCGGGGTCCGGCCGCGATATGTGTTAGATTGCACGCCTGTCGCTCATTACAGCGACAAAGTAGACCATACCCCTAATGGTGGACCGCCGTATTGATAGATCGCGGCGATCTATCAATACGGCAGCCCACCAGGCCGCGCCGCGCCCTGATGGCACTCTGCTCAGCCCCTAATGGACGGGGCTGCGATGGTAGATCACCCCGCGCTAATCGAAACCACCTTCTCCACTGAGGCCGCCAACCCCGCACGGCCAGCCGTCTGCTCCATGCGTCAGACTGAATTGAAAACGGAAACCATAAGATTGTACGAAGGCAGCAACACGCTCAGAAACGCGATCAATTTTATGGCAAAATATAGCCTTCGGAGCTGTTAGTATTGAAAATTGGCGAAAGAAACCAGAAAAAAACTCGATGTAAAACAATAAATAACGGGTTGTTCATGTATTGGATTGAGGTGAACGAGTTATACCGCAGCTTACACGCGCAGTTGAATTCGCGAGGTTAGTGATGATGTAGTCAAGATAGCGAACCTAATAAACCTGTGCAGCCTGTATTATACCGCTTACGCCGTTGGAAGCGCCAAAACGAGCAAAAATCGCCGTATTTGAACGATCAATTCGAGGGTGTTTGTACCTAGAGGGCGGAGTGTCGGCTGAGTCCCGGCGTTTTGGTTCCGCTTCAAACGGTGTGAGAGTTGCAATAGGAGCCCTACGACAAAATTCAAATTTCAAACTCAACCATTGTTGTATGCTGCTTTGAGTTATGCCTATTTAGCATCAAATTTTGTTAAAAATACGTATTTTGTTTCAGGTTACTTGAGCTGTTACGTGCCAGTCAGTCAAAAACTCAGAGTCGAGATACTGATCTACGTAGCGTGCCACCTACTGCTACTACTACTACTACCACTACGGAGAACTCTCCTGCCACAGAAGAAAGTTGCAGGCCTAGGAAGTCGCGGTTCGACCAACCGCCACCTGAATTGACTGGCAGTTCAGGGTTCATCCCGAAACCCGTTCCTACCGCATCCGTAGGCAAGTGGACCCCGTTATTAGACTTTTTCCCCTGCATAAGTTATCAAGACAACACTGTTCTAGGCTTTGTTGGAACTGTCCCGGCATTGGGTGCTTCCGTTATGGATACGGATCTGCGCTCAGCTCCGGTACGTTTGGCTTCAGCGAACATATGGTATGTGCGCCCTTCATGCGTAACTTTTCAGCCTCCAACGTTGACATTTTCAATAAAAAAGCCTGTGTCGGCGCCACTACTGAACCCTCCTGCTCCCTTAGTTTTCGACGTTGATGATGACGATGAGGACGAATCAGAAGACATGCGTTTGAAACAGAAGGGGTACTGTTTTTTTTCAGCGCGCTGAAGTTGTTGATGATCACGAACCTTCATTCACCGATTTTCAGGGATAGCAAAGATTTGGATGATCGAAAGGATCACGATGATCGAAAAGATCGTGATGATAGGAAAGACCGTGATGATAGGAGAGATCGCGAAGAGCGCAAAGACCGTGATGATCGAAAGGATCGCAATGACAAGAAAGATCGTGATGACAGAAAAGATCGCTGTGATCGAAAGGATCGTGACGAAAGAGTCAATAGATGGGACAAGCCTAACAGCACGCCAACTTCTAATGCTGTGAGATATTTAATTCAACGTGATTCACTTAGAATTTCCAAATGCGCTGGTCCGGGCCTGCTGTCTCCATCTCAAGCGTGGTGCTTCCTGCTTGAGATCTCAGTTTTTCTGTCCCATTCACTATGGTGAAAATCGTGAAGACACCACGGTTTTCCCTCACACCAGCTCCGATTTCGAATTTTGAGTTACAACAACATCACCATCGTGTTCCGATTCAAGGAAACTCCCTGTAGCAAATTTCTTATATGCAAGAAAAAAAAGTAGAGTACTGTTAACTCAAGTCGGCATTTTCGAATGAAGCAAAATTGTAAAGACACTCCAATTTTTTTGTGAAAACTTTCTCGCAACGAATGCTCGACACAGCAGAATAGAATTTACTGTAGAAGTATTTCTGGCTTTTTTTAAGAAAATCACGATTTCACTCCTTGTCAGACTTCACATCACCGAACAAAGCCAAGGGGCGGAGTCCATACGGAAAATGGGCGGAGAATGGATATTTTTGTGGCGCGTGACAGCTCAAATACGGCCATTTTGACCCTTTTTGAGCTTTCAACTGCATGAGCGTGGTAGTAGGAAGGCTTCTTATTGTAGCCAGATATCTCAACCGCATTGGCAAGCGTGTATGTTGCCTCCAACAACGATTCATCCGATACTCGCGTTTCGGATGTAGGAGGTGCTATACATGAGCAAACTGATTTTTTTTCGAATGATCGACTTTCTCTTATAAGCCGAAAATCGCCCCTTTTTTGAGTGATCGACTCCCAAATAAGTCGAAATGACAGTTTTTCGATTGATCGACTTTCGAGTAAAACGTCGACTTTGGAATTGACTCAAAGGCAATGTCCACGATAAAAATCGTATTTCTGTTTTTCAGCCTATCTTGAAAACGGTCCCATGCTGATTCCAACGATGTCTCTGAAATCGTACACGACCTTCTGGGAACGGAGCTATGGTCCCTCCGAAATTGAGCTAGAGAAGCATGGTGGACGAGTTTTCCGAGGCTTCTAGCTTCCGTCTTTTGCCTCCGATGTATGCGAGCTGCCCTGAGTAAAGAGAGAAGTCGAGAATGAAGGGAGGAGCGGGGCTAGTGATCGGAAATCATCGCTCATCTCACGATCTCGAGCATTCATTTGTTCACGTCGGTGGGCGTGTGTTGCGCTTTTGGGGTTTGCCTTGCGCTCGAATTGGCAACTTCGGGCTCTTTTGGAGCTTTTCCTGGCTCGTTTTCATGCGTTCTTTCGACGTCAACGTTACAGTGTGCCCCTCCACTACCCAATCCTAGTGGAATTTCAAACACTTTTTTCGTCTTGAACACTGCCTTTAAAGGTACAGGACACTCAGGAAATTATTTTTCAGTTTTTATGCTTATCTTGGAGAGGGTCACACGTTGATCACAACGGTATCTCTGAAATCGCCCAACACCTACTTTGAACAGAGTTATGCTCCCTCAAAAATGCCTATGTTTTGAGGGTGAAAAATTGGTGGACGAGTTGTCTTAGGCCTGTATTTCTTTTCATTTGCAATCGTTGCGCGAGAGCGAGCCAGGATCACGAGACAGTCCGGCAGTGGACTTAAGAACACCACCTGTTGAGAATTCATCCATCCATCTAGCCGCTATCGAGTTTCAAAATCTGGTAGGGGGTTTGGCCCTTGGTGGTGAACGGAGAAGGTCGGGCCTGTGGTGCTTGCTTATATCTCGCTTATTTGGAGGAATTGAGATCTCGCACTTGGCACGTGTTTAACAGGATAGGTCTACTACACAATCAAATAAAAATCACAAAATTCATGGCTGGGGGTGCACTGTGCCTTTAAAAAATCGTCGACCTTTCAATTAGCAATTTGAGCGGTACACGAAGGCGTAACAGCCTACCGGAGCAACTCAAAGTTCATTTACAAAAATAAAAAGCAACAACAGATTAATAACGGATAGGTTCACCATGATTAGCAGTACCATCAAAAATGCGGTTTGGCATACTATCCGTAAGCTTCTTCAAAAGAGATGGGTCCAAATTGTCCCAAGCCCTCAGAATGGCGTTCTTGAGGTCACCGATGTTGTTATACTGCATGCCATCACAGTATATCTGCCTAACAATAATCCCCCAGATGTTCTCAATCGGGTTTAGGTCAGGACTACAGGTGGCCACTTCAGAAGAGCGATATTCTTGCTGTTAAGCCAGTCGACAGTTGACCGGCTGCTGTGAACCGAGGCGTTGTCCTGCATAAAAACTTACTTCTGACGGCGACGTCCTCTCAGAAACGGCAGGAGGTGGTCAGCGAGCACCCTCTGGTATTCCTCTGAATCTATTCGACTTGAAACAAAAGCCAGTTGGAGAACGCCACTGCTGCACAATGCCCCCCAAACCATTAGTGACTCACCGCATAAGTTGCGCTTGCTGAAGACAAGCAACTCCTTCCCGATATCTCTTCAGTAACTATGAAAACCTTTAGGGCCATCTAAGTTAAACTTCTTTTCGCCAGAAAAGATGATCGGAAAAACGTAGATTGAATTAAATTGTCCAAAAATGGAAAAGCGCCTTGGGGTGCCACATAACTTACCAATTCCCGATCCGTTTTCATATTCCCACGAGCAAACTGGAGTCGGCCGGATTTGTGGAGATCAGTCAGCTCTGGAGCCTTGTTCATAGACTGCCGAACAGTGACAGGACTGCCATTTACGGCCCTCCACACCGTTGTCTTTGACGCAGGAAGTGCCAGCTCGCACCTGACCTGGTTGACAGACTTCGTATAATTGGACATGGAACGCCGAATATGACGGACATCTTTATCAGACAGCACTCTTGGTCTTCCGGCATTCTTATTCTTTCCTTAGGGATCCGGATTCTTGACGTAGCTATCAATGCAGCTTGGAGAACGGCCAAGCTGAGCAGCGATGAAGCGATTCGAATGCCCAGCCTGATGCAACGCTTTCACTTGGGCTTATTCCTCACTTGAAAGTTTATATCTACGAGGCGTAATGTCAGAGAGGTACACGAAAGTGTTGCCTTTTAAGTGGAGTGCAGGAGGATCGAAACTGTGGGAGATAAAAAAGCACCGCAGGGGGTGCCTTTATAATTTTGAAAACGGTCGGATCTTATGTTTTCGAATATTTCTTGAAAAGTATGGAGATATCTTTTCCATAAAGAAGTTTTACTAAGGGTTCTCGGCTATGCTGAATCGAATGGTATTGGTTTCGGCTCGAAATTCTTTGACCTGTGAGCGAATTTGCCACTTTTTGGGGTGCCTTTGTAATTTTGAAACGCACTGTATTATGTTATTACGTGATAAGATGGCTATTCATGGCGATCGACTCTTTCTTTCGAACTAGTCGATTGAGGAGATTTCGGTCCAAAAAGCAGTTTTCAAGAATCTTTTCGCGGTTTTGTCCAACGTAGCAGCTATATAGGCTACTAGAGCACCCATCATTTATGGAAAATTCAAAAAGAAAATCCATTGTGAACGATGCCTTTAAATCGAAATCTACACTTTTCGAATAATTGATTTTTGAATGAGTCGAAAATCAGACATTTTCGAATGATTAAAGTCTCGACTTATATGAAAACCACGTTTTTCGAGTGATCGTCCTTTTCGACCGCCTTTTTTTCTTTTCTGAATAAGTCGAAAACCGCCTTTTTTGAATTACGAGCTGTTTGTTTAATGCGGTATTTCAACTTTTCGAATAATTGGCGGCATCGGTTTAATGGAAGTCGACTTTTTTCAATCGAAGGATGACTCGATCATTCGATTCTACCCAAGCTTGCCCTACAAACCCAGAAACCGATAAAGAGTCGTCAGAAGCGGCTCATGTGGAAGCAGATTTCACCCATACGACTACTTCTGATATTGCTGTTGTCGTTCATTTCAGAAGCCTGCTCCTTCGACAGCTGCAGTGGATGTGCCCGCGCCAATTTTACCGCAAGCTCTTGGTCTGATCAAGGAAAAACAAACGGATAACTCCAAACTATTCCATATTCTTGCTGAAGCACGGTGTATGTTTTATTTTGTTGTTCAGAAAAAATCATGACTACATCTATTGAGTCGATGCAGAATTATGGAGCGTTTTTATTAACACGTTTTTCCTTAGTAAAAATTGGCGTCTCGTCCTAGATATTCATACAAAAATAATCATCAATATTTAGTCAAAAATGCATCTCTAAAATCACCCTCATGTTTGCCATATTATGCTCTACCACTACGAGGAAGGATGGACGGCAGCCCAGTCATTTCGCAATTTCAACGAATTGTTTGGCGAAGGAACAATTACTGATAGTGCAGTACGGAAGTGGTTTATTCGCTTTAAATCAGGTGACACTAGTTTGGAGGATAAAGAAAGAAGAGGTTGGCCATTGGATTTCGATGATCAAACACTTCTAACAGCCGTGGAAGAGGACGAAAGCCTGACAACGCGAATGCTGGCTGAAGACTTCAATGTCAGTCAATCAACGATCGTTCGACGCCTGAAAAGCTTAGAAAGCTATGGAGATTGGCTGGATGGGTGTCCCACGTGCTCTCCGACAACATCAAAGCTGAACGCGTTCGAATTTCCACCGATTTACTACAGCGAAACTATTAAACACCATTTTCCGAAGAATCTTGTCACCGGGGATGAGTCATGGCTTCTCTTCAAAAACGTTAAAAGAAAGAAGATCTGCGTTTCGTCAGGTGTTTCCTCCAAAGGAATACCAAAATACGTGGACTGTAAGAAGGCTATGTGGTGGTGTGTTCGGTGGGACAGAAGCGGAATCATTCATTGGGAAATCATTTCGAATGGCGTTCTTCATTGGTTTAACGACGCAGATGAAAGGCAACAATGGAGAATCACTAAAAAACTGGCAAGCGGCAATTCAACACCAACAGCGACGTCTATGTGGCTCAGCTTGATCGCCTAATCGCTGCAATCGAGGCGAAAAGACCACGCGAAAAACCTTATCGTCCTTCATCACGATAACGCCCGTCCTTATGTTGAGCGCCGTGTAATCAAATCCGTCGCCAATAATAAGGGATGGGATCTGCTCTCACATCCGCCGTACTCACCGACAGAAGCACCAACGGACTATCATGTCAATCGCTCTTTGAAAAACTGGCAAACAAACAAAGTCTACGACGACTTGGACGACTTGGTGGCTGATGTCAAAGCGTGGATCGCCTCCAAGAATCGTGACTTCTTCGCACGTGGAATCGAGGGATGCAGTTCTTGAAGTGGATGGTGACTATGCTCTCGAATGATCATTTAAACACATTTCGATTAAACATTGTTATTGTTTTTGTTGAATAAAAGTACTTACAAAAAAAGTTTCATAATTATGCATCAACTCTATAGTTCAATGCAAAAAAAAATCTTCAGTTTTGAGAACGGCATGGGGTATCAAGAAAATCATAGATTATAGTGAATCTTATAAGGCTATCCTGGGTATGTCGATAATATCTTATCCTGGGAATGTCGATTTGGGATAGGTTCAGCGCACACGCGATCGCGTTAATTCTGAAGCTAAATTCAACCCAATTCGGCAAATGCAGTAATAACAATGCCACGTTCTGTGGAATACCCGAGAACTGGATTTGGCTTGGATTTTGTCAAGCTTCTCAATTACAGAGATTAACACTAGAATGAAAGCTAATATTTCAGATTTTTGAAGACACAGAGTTTGGAAACTTCACCAGATTTAAGTGGAAATTAATGAAGTCGATAATTTTTAAAAAATCGATTGGTTAGCGGTGAAGATGTCTATCGACAGAGGATATTTCAAAACATATGTGTAGGAAACTGCAGAGATTTCGAGAAAATCCTTTTCAATCGGCTTGCCTAGAAGAAAACAGAAAATAATTGTCTAAAAATGGGCAGAATGACGGAATTTCTGCGTATCCCTGTTGTGCACTAGACTCTAGCCATCGCTTTTTAAAAATCTGCGGAAATCAATTAAAACGATTGATCTCGACCGATAATGTGTGATAGGTTCAATTCCTGTTCAGAACCGTGTTTTCTTGTCTTTAGTGCTCCAGTCTCAGCGAGATAAGCAAGCAGCGGGTAGCGCGTCTCCTGCTGCCGCGCCACCTGTAGGACAACAAAAAGCGCCTATCTTGGGCCCGGAAGTCAAGCAGGTGCGTTGATTTCGTTGCCTATTGTGATCCATATACAAGTGAAGGAACACATAAGCAA
This sequence comes from Aplectana chamaeleonis, assembly GCA_029168955.1. Lineage (NCBI taxonomy): Eukaryota > Metazoa > Nematoda > Chromadorea > Rhabditida > Cosmocercidae > Aplectana > Aplectana chamaeleonis. The sequence goes on from JAPDOI010001879.1 coordinate 88,022, forward strand.
ATGTTTCAGACGATTGAAACATCAAAACAGCAGCCGACAGTTCCTGCCCCTGTTGTCACCATTGCTGCTTCCTTACCAGCTACGTCTGCTTCAAACATGCCCCCTTCCGTACAGACGAGTGTGCTTGGAACAACGTTTGGGCTATCAAATAATGTCATTCAACAGTTACTGAAGAGATCCACTTCGCAAACCCGAATTACTGAGGAAAAAAGTCCACAAAAGGAGGCAACTATGCCGGATGCACCGGCATCACCTGATCCTGAAGGACCAGCTTCACCGGATGCTCCTGACTCTCCGGATCCTGAAGAGAGGGGCAAGAATGGATCTGCCGACAAGCCGCAACCCGAATCAGTAGGTGTTTTCCTCATCAATAGCTGTCATTTCTTTAAGTTTCTGTAATGTTAGGATAGCATGCGTACCAAAAGTTTAGAGGCAGCAAGATCTCTAGTGTGACGGTTACCTTAGCTCGACACCAAATCTTCGCATTCTTTGGAAACAATTTTCAAAAGAAACTATGCAAGGGCAAAAAGACGATTTGAGAAGCTTGATCATATAAAAGGCGGTGTAAACGACAAGTCTCGACTCTGAGTTTGCCGCTGTCTCTGGGAAGGATAGTATGGGGTATGACATACAAACCAGCATCTACTCCAATTAGTAGGCCGCACCTTAGCGGGGACATCGGCGCTGAGGAATCGAAGTGCTTGTTTTCTCGAAAATGAAAAAAGGTAGGAATACAGGAAGAACCGTTGACCTTCAGCGGTTCTACTCGGCGGAGCTATCATTCAGGGGTCTCAGGTCGCTCAATTCCCCCCCCCCTGCCTCTCAGGAGCGTGAGGTCAATAGAATTTATGCAGAGAGGAGCTGAAAGTGCAAAAGTATATGTAACTGGTAACAGCCTGTGGTTTGTAGTAAAATGTGAATGTTTGACGGAGGGCTCGATCCCGCCGGAGGTCCATATTTTTGCGAAGAACGAGTCACAGTTTATCTAGTATGCAAACTTTCATAGTCTAAAATGGACGCTGAGGGGCGGTACACTGTTCGTGTAAACGTCGAAAGAAATGTACAAGTATGCTGAGAAAACGCAATATTGACACAGAACCCACACCAGGAAACTGTTCTTCAAAGTCACTCTCCAGGAATACCGGAGATTTTAAATGGTAGGGTACAGAGCAGGGCTGTGCGGAACTGTTCCGTTTCCGATTCCGCTTCCGTATTTCCGGCGTTTTTTGGCCTGTTCCGTTCCGCTTCCGTTTCCGAGTTTTTGGGCCCGGAAACTGAATAATTTAGTGCAACACGATCCATGATAGTGGGTCTAGACAAGAATTTCCGAAGGTTTCATGAGACGCTGAAAATCATATCCGACCTCTTCGTGTTCAAGCGAGTATGTGAGCTTAGATGAGATCATTCACGAATTTTCGGGGGCCTGAGATTGGAACCCTATAAAATGATGACACGAAATGGGTGTGACAGGAATCGAAACGCCTTTTGAGGATTTCTTTTCGGAAATATGTAGCTTTTTCTCTAACAAGGGAGCCACTAGAAGTCGTAGTAACCATTCCAAATGAAATGTACTTTTCTAGAACCATTTTCGGACGAAAAGTCCGAATATGCCCATCGCAGCTACCTATACCCACTCTGAGAGAAGTTATGAACGTTTTAAGCTTCGCTGCAAGGTAAGAGTACTCCCCCATGGAATTTCTGAGTGTTTTTAATTATTTTCCGGATTCTGCTGAAAACATGTATGTAGGGGTGATATGGGGTGCTGAACACGAATCTGGGGTTCGCTTGTCGAAATTTTAAGGTTTACTGTAGGTTACGGTAGGTAACAAGCCATCAAGGAGGCAAAGCCCACCTTAATAATTCGAGAATCGACAAATGGACATCGAATTCGTATTCAGCACCCCAAATTACCCCCACATAGAAACTTTGAGACAAATCTGAGACTTTGACCAAACTACCGTATACCCACCGTAATCTACCGTAAGCTGTCGAAATTCGATAAACTGACATCAGATTCGTGTTGAGCACTCCAAATAACTCCCAGAAGAGCCATTTGAGCCACATCTGTCCCCACATTCCGAAAATCGTCTAAAGTCGATTTTGACGTAAATTTTTTTCTGCCGGTGGGAAGCTTCGAACGAATTTAGTCGAAAACTTTGGGAAAACGACAAATGAACCTAAGATTTGTGATCAGCACCCCAAATAACCACCCAGGGCGAATTTTAAGTCAATTCTGGAATATTTTTTCAAAACGCTTCGAGAGCCCACTGGTTGGTATAAATAAACGCCCAATCAACAACCCGTACAAGTTCAAACGCTGTCAGTCTGCGCAAAGTTTGGAAAATGTTTCGTCACCCAAACGTTGTGTAGGGGGGTAGTTTTGGGCGCTGAACACTATTATGAGGTCCGTTTCCGGATTTTCCTTTTTTAATGCGCTTTCTGGAGGGTACAATAGGTACGAAAATCAGAGAAAAAATGCCTATAACTTCTTTTAGAGTGGGTCTAGGCAGCTGCGATGGGCATATTCAGACTTTTCGTCTGAAAATGGTTCTAGCAAAGTACATTTCATTCGTAATGGTTACTATGACTTATAGTGGTTCCCTTGTAAGATCCAATGATTTCGTGAAGCTTCTCTTTTTGATTCCCCTTCTTCGATTGTTCACCGCCACGACAGCTACAAAAATCGAGATAGTTTTTGTTTCACACGTACAGCCTGTCTCCCAGGAAGGGGTTTCGTCGGAAACAGGTGGAGGTGAACACGGGCAGCGGCAAGGCTCGTTTGAGGCAGATCATAAGACAATTTTCCCATGTTGGCGTGGAGTTTTTTTATTTTATTCTTTAAACTCAATTGTTTGATATCCACTCCAATGGGCAATTATGGTTCGAAAGACGAGAAAGTAGTCGCTGATTATCTGAAAATTGACTTCTGATTAGCGTTGAAGGACACTCGGTGTCGCTTGGACTGCTTTCCGGGGAACAGGCTGTACACCAGAGGTGTGCGGCAATGAAAATAAAATTTTGGCAAACGGCAATGGCGGACGGCAAGACGACCAGCAAACTTCAGTCGGCAAACGACAATTACCGCTCACCCCTGAGAGGCGGCTGCATATAATAAGTATTTTTAAAGGTTGCCTATTCGGATTTCCAGAAGCGAGCCTTTGAAATTGTTGAATGTCTCGTGGTGACTTTATTTAGAATAAGTATTAGTTCACTGACTGGAATCATTGGTTATTCAATAAGACCTGCGGGCAATGAGCAGCAGCGAAACGTGGGAATGAGAAAACCCTTAAATTTTCGGTCTCTTCTGTTTCCGGCATTTTCGGCCATTTTTCTTCCGTCCGCACAGCCCTGGTACATAGTATAGTTGTACAATTTCGAAAAAAATGGCGAACGAACGAAAAATGAAAAAAAATTTGTTCGAAAAAATTTCAAACGAACGAGAAATGAAAAAAATTCGTTCGAAAAAATTTCGAACGAAGGTAAATCGAAAAACCTTCGAAATTTCGGATTTCGAGCGAGCGAAATTCGAAACTATTCGAAATTTCGATTTTTTTTTCGAAATTTTGTATTTTTTCGAAAATCTGAAAATTTCGACATTTCGAACTGAAAATGCTGAAAATTTCGAACTTTTCTTGAAAGTTGTTCGAAAGAATTCCGAACGAACGAAAATTGAAAAACTTTCGTTCAAAAACATTTCGAACGAACGAATAAAAATTAGAAAAATCTTTTGAAAATTTGTTCGTGTACAACTATAGTACAAAGTGTAGTTTCCTAAAGCTAGGATTTTTCCGGCTACCTCGTTTTGAACTTATGATATGCAGGTTATACAACATAAGTTATACAACTTATGATATTGCAAGAATGTGGGCTTTTGGCGGGACAACACCTGCGAAGGTAAGGGCCCACACAGTGTAGCGCTCTGCAGCTTCCATTTTAGGTGGTAAGGTGATTCGTGCTTCGCAAAGATCATTGAGCATTCAGTGGACCAACTGCTTTGGATACTTTACACTGAGGATTCATACGTCTTGACTATCATTTTGGGAACACCTTTACACGGTTTAGGCACCCCCCCCCCCATTGCCCTCTCTGCAATGTCCAACATGCACCCCCCACCCCAAAGTTATCCGGGACGCGTGCCCAGCCCTGGTCGCAAACATGTATAGTTAGGGCCGTGGCTTGCTTCCCCAAGAAAGAACATCAAAATCTCACCCGCGCCTGGTGCGACGGTTTAAAGGCAGCCGACACGCTCAAAAATGATATCGATTTTGTGATATAAATCGGACTTGAAACGAGTAGTATGCGGAACTAACGAAAAAAAACAGCAAAAACTGTATGCAAATAGAGAAATAAGGGTTGTTCTTGTTATCGGGTGAAAATTTACGAGTTTTACCGCGCGCCGTTGAAACAGCGAGTATCAGCAATAAAACAGTTAAGGTAGCTTAGCCAATAGACTATTACAGCTTGTACCAGAAAGCTCAAATCGTTGGTAGCATCAAGATCTACTTAAAGCAACCGTATTCGAACGATTAATCTGGACGAGCTTATATTTGGGGGCGGGGTTGACGAAATTTTTCGATTTGCATCGCTTAAATTTATTACTTTTAACTCGTTTTTGTCCCTTCTAACGGCGCGAGCCTTCTACTTAGGGCCATACGACTCCAGTAGCGTAATTAACTCCACAACGTTTTCAAGCGTGTCTGCTGCCTTTAAACCTCACCGGCGGCTGGCTGGTAATTACAAGCCAATCGTCGGTGAGGTTTAAACCGCCGCGCCAGCCGCGGACGAGATTTGAATGTTTTGTCTTGAGGAAACAAGCCACGGACCTAATCATATATCCTTTCTCCCTTATTTCAGCCAGTTCGAAGTGATGCTCATCGGACCCATAATGCCAGTCTCCTAATTAGTGTTATATTTTGCCATAACCGATCGCTCCGCTGCTTGCTCAGCCCGGAGAGGATATGAGCGAGAAAGGCTTCATATTTCAAGGTCCCAAGCACAACTTATTCGAGCAGGCGAGTTGTTCGCTCACGACCACGTCAACTCGGCCTGAGGAGTAACGAAACAATTATAGTTGTAAAATTTCGAAAAAATATGTCGTACGAACGAAAATTGAAAAAAACTCGTTCGACGAAATTTGGAACGAACGAAATTTGAAGAAAATTTCGTTCGACGAATTTTCGAACGAATGAAAACGAACGAAAAAAATTTCGAAAAATCCTTCGAAATTTTTTTCGAAAATTTCGTTCGTGTACAACTATAGAAACTGCAATCTGGGGTTTGAGACGCGTTTTGAAAATCGAACGAATTCTCGAAAAATCAGATCTCGGACGAACGAAATTTGAAAAAAAAGACATTCGTTCGTTGGGTTTTTGAACGAACGAAATTTGAGAAAAAATCGTTTGACAAAATTTCGAACGAAGGAAAACGAACGAAAAGAATCACGAAAAATCTCTCAAAAATATCGTTCGTGTACTGCTATATTGTACTGACTTTCCAAAGCATAAAGCAATTACGCCCCAATGCAACTCACAGAATGTGTAGACCGCAGGCGGTGTCGAAATCTTTCCTCTTGGCCAACCGCGGGCTAATTTTCGAGATGAGTATTAAATGTTGGTCAGCCGCGAACACCTGAACCAAACGCGTCATCTGTACGATGTGCGCTTGAAGGTGTTCAAGACCAAGGCGGCCGAAGGTGAGAAAAGCTCTTTTCTGGCCTAGCGAAGACGGTTTTTCTTGGGTGGGTGAAAAACCAGGAAGAAGTGTGACGTGGTGCACTTTCGGGTTCGACTCTGTAGGTTATTCAAGGAACATGTTATCTTTTGTAAAGGCCTCATGCCTCATAAGATCTGTGAAAAATTGGGCGAGACGTCCGCACCTCAACAAATATGCAGGCGCGCATAAACCAGTAAGGCCCTAGTTATACACTGGCGGGACGCTGCGGAAATATCAAGACAACTACCACTTCTGAGGGTCCCAACTGTGCTGAGGCATGTCAAAAGGAACAGTGGTCGCAGAAAAACGCGCCGGAAAGCCGCACAGAGCAGTTATACACGCCGCGGCACCGTATACTGTATCCTAGCGTGACCTGCCCTGTTGGAAATTTGCCAATTTCCCCCAGCTAATTATTTTTCAGATTTTAAATTCCCTGATTCGTCCCTGATTCACGCAGCAAGCGGCGGCAATATCATCGCGAGACGTTTTCATTCCGCTGGTGTATAACTAGGGCCTAAATGTGCTGTGCTGGGGCGTTCTGGGCCGAACCGGCAAGCTGAGCGCAAAAATCAATCGAGGCGCGCTATGAATTCCTCCTCAGTGGATCTTCGGCCGCGGATGCAAATTGTGTGAGCGAAAGCTCTCCTCAGTCTCAAGATTGCCGGAAAAAATACTTGCTCATGGGGATGTCAACAATTAGAACAAGAGGCCCCTTTTCGACAAATTATGTATTCAAACATTGCCTTCGTCAGGAGATTCCACTCTGCTGGCAACCCTCGGAGGACAAGCGCACACAACCAGCTAAGATTATCACTACGCGTTCACCAAGGAAGCCAAAACGTCCAAAAGATCACGATGGAGTTGTTAGTGTAAGTAGCAACTACGTGACCCTCCCACTCATCTTTGTGAAAACAAGAACTATGAAACATACATTTGAAGCGAAATCTCTATGTATTTGTAGGGTCCTGGTAGTGATAAACTAGTTATGGATTCGTGGATTAAAGCTGTGGAGCAGAAGTCTGATTTGGCATCAAGTTCGAGACGGGTTTGTTTTATTGTAAACAGTTTTAGCAGGAGCATGAGGGGAATCGCTCTGATTCTTTGAACATGGATGTCCTGTTTTAGGGAGCTATTGTCAGCCGTTCTCGCTCTGATGACCCTGAAGAAGAAGAAGAGGGCGAAATCGTGAGCGATGATGAAGCACAGACAACTGAGCGAGAGACGAAATCACCTGCTCAACAGATCATGGTCATTGGAGCCTCGTCGCACAATTTCCATGCTAATTTCACAAAATCGTCTCCCAGGCCTAGAATCGAGCCTTTCGTCAAACCACTAGATATCCCGAAACCAGAACCGTTCATTAAATCACCAGACATTTCTAAACCGGAGGTATGCAGTCAAATGTTCGTACATTGCTTTCGCCGAGTTGGCTGTCCAAGAGCGCAGGGAGACCTCGAATTCACCGTGCATCCCACTCTCCCTCTGCCCCAGAACAGGAGGGGGGCAAAGTAAATTCGTGCTTTCTCTGCGCTCTTGGCTAGCCTATCTACCGAAATAGAGTGTATTCGGTCCAGTCGTTTGAAATGAGATGAATGCTCCCATAGCAGATAACCACATCGTAATTATTAGGTGGTCCCAAGAATAATTGCCCTTTAAAAATATTATCCCTGTCCGACGAAGTTTTTGAGCAAAATGTTAAAGACTACAGCGTGCGTTAAAAGCGTAGGAAAGGAGTGAATCTCGAGGTTTTGCAACAATGTCAACCTCGTAGGATTTGGTCAGAAAGCGAGCGAGGTTGGGTTTTCGCGTCTTTTTTTGTATAGCTCGCTTTAAACTCAACTTTGAGCAAAATTAGGGTGATATTCATGATCCTGGCGTTGAGAACTACCAGTGGCTCAGCCTTTTTGGTGATTACGTTGAGAACTATAAAAGTTTCGCAATCAGTCAGGTAGAGAACTGGTTGGTTGCGAAACTTCCATGGTTCTCGACGACCCCCCCCCACAATGGCTGCACCATTGGATAGCCCTCAACTCCTGGATCATGATTATCTCCCTAGTTTCGCGCAAAGTTGACTTTTAAAGGCAGCAGACACGCTCAAAAATGGTATCGATTTTATGACATAAATCAAAGGTTTGGAGCTGGTTGTATTGGGAACTGACGAAAAAACGAACGAGAACTGTGTGCAAATAGGGGAATAACGATTATTTTGTTATCCGGTGAAAGTGGACGAGTTTTACGGAGCGCGGTTGAAACAGCGAATATTTGCAACAAAACGGTTGAGATAGAGAATCCGATATACTCTTACAGCCCCTACTGGAACTTTAACCTCGTTGGAAACATCAAAAAGCAGCCAAAGGGACCGTATTAGTACTACCAATCTGCACGAGTATGTATTTTGGGGCGGGGTCGCAGAAAATTTTCGATTTGCATTGCTGAAATTTAGTAGTTTTGACTCGTTTTTGACGCTTCCAACTGCGTGAGCACTCTACTAGGGGTCGAATAGAGTCCCGCCGCTGAAGGGAGCGGCGTAGGTAAGGGCGGCGCGGCGTGCCGCGCCACACAAGATTTCGCGCCGCAGCCGATCTCCAAATGCTATGAACGGGTCGCGGCAAACTGGAGCGGCGACGCGCTTTTGCGTACTACGTACAGAGTTATGCACCTGACATCTAAATATCGAATTAGCTTGTAGAAATATTCAGATTGGCAAAGTTGAAGGAAGATTTAATTTCACTGCGGTTTGAGCCCTGTCTACAGTTTCACATAAGAAGGCAATATAATATTAGTTTTTAACAAGGAGCAGTTGGCGATCATAGCTACTTAAAAACTGGAGAATTCTCCCCTGAAAATAGATTCCGTGATCGAGTCGCACCCTTCACTTTTTTTGTATTAATTTTTTCGAGTCCTATTGCTTGAGGTTTCAACTAGACTTGGGACCGAATCGAAAAGTTATTCGAAGAATATTTGAACTATTGAACTATTCGATTTATTCAAGAACCTCAAACGCAATTTATTTTCAATTCGATTCGTCCATGAGTCAGGATTCTTAATTTCCTCTGGCCTTCGCTTCATCCTGGGGAATAAATTATTTGTTCTATCTAGTGATCGATTGTTTCGGAATTGAGCATTAATCGGTGTCTCGTATATTCGATTCATTCTAGATTTCACATTACCCGGTTCTTCTAATATTCGCTTTTTTTGAAAACTGAAATATGGAGATTTCCGAGTATTTGAACAAGTTAGGGTCACGACATTCGAATACTCTTTGCCACTGAAAAATTTGGAAAACACTCGAGTAATATTTCGTAATAAATCCGAAATTCCAATTTTTATTTAAATATACGGACGGATTTTCCGATCATTCGAATGGAATAGAGGACAAGTTTTCGAAAACTTCCATTCATTCGAAATAATTTTGACGAAGTTCATTCAATCGGAAATTTGAAGAAAATGCCTCATTCGAATACATTTCTTCATTCAATGATTTATTAAAAAGAGCTTTCTCCAAACAAAAATCCATTAACCCGAGATTTTTCTTGCAAAAATGGTCATCCGAATTTTAAATTCAGTCGGCGTATTCTTAAAACATTGTAATGGAGTTATTAATTCATTCGAAAACTAGCGTCTAGTTTTCGAATGAATTAATAAATGAATTGAATGAATGAATTAATCTTGTACTCACTATTACTTATCGTGTCAACTCTACCTTTTCGAAAACTAGTTGTTCACGGGCTTTTAGCTGAGAGTTTACGTGGGAAATTTAGGATTCGAAGTTTGGTAAAAAGTTAGCATTTGAATTGGTGTAGAACTCTTTGAAACACTTCAAAAATCAAGTTTCACGAGCTCAAAACCCCATGACTAGAAGTGACCTCGATTTAGGTACATAATAAGACAGACATTCACCTCATAATCATACATAAGTGATCATTTAATCATGGGAAGCGGGCTCGACCATCTGCTGTCGCCGCGCCACTTCGCCGCACCGCTCGAGGTTGCAAAGCGGCGCCGCCTAGCCATGCGGCAGCCGCCGGCGGCAGCCGCTGCCAAATTCTGCCTTGACCCAGTCTAATCGACCCGCCGCGCCGCCTCGCGGCGCCGCGTGATCGATACGGCTGCACACCATGCTGCCGCGCCGCTGCGCGGCGAGACTCTATTCGGCCCCCTAGGAGCCATGCGACTTCAGAAACGTAGTTATCTCAACAACTTTCTCGAGCGTGCCTGCTGCCTTTAAGCGAGTTATACAAAAATGACGAAAAAGACGCGAAAACCCGACCTTGCTCGCTTTCTAATCAGATCCTACGAGCGGTAGTTTAGATACCAAATTCAGATTCTGCCACCGAAATAGCTGTATACAGAAACTAGAAAGCTTCAGCTAAACATAGAATTTTCCACGATTTTTTAAAGAAAAAAAAACGCCTTAATACAGACCGTCAAAAGAAAAGGAAAATGTTGTAAAACACACTCTCCGATATTGACCACAGACTGACCCGCCCTATTTTTGAGTTACCCGGCGATAGCAAGTCTTTTGGAGGAGTATTATTTGTTCTGACATGAACGTGTAGGTAACAGGGTAGCGGCCTTGTGTTTACGGGTACGCTCGTAGCCGTGGTTGAAATAACAACGTGAATCGAACCGTACGGCTCACAACACAATGCCTTTTTTAAAGCGTTAAAAACGACCCGCAAAGCCGCTGCAGGACTAACAAGTTTGGTTCCGCCTTTATTTTTACGCCCACTGTATTTGCCCTCCCCCTCCAACACAAGGGTTCTGTGCCATCCTCACCGTCGGTGACGCGTGCGGTTTACATGCTAAGCAATCCTTGAACAGTACTGATGGTGGAGATCGTCCGCCACCCTTGTTTTGGAGGGGGAGGGCTAGTACAGGGGACGTGAAAATACGCGCGGGGCCAAACTTGCTACTCGCTATAAATCATTTTTGACGCTTCAAAATGCGTAGGCGTTGTGGTGCAAGCTGTATGGTTCGATTAACATTGTTATCTGAACCACGTTTACGAGCGCGTATGCTGCCTTCAATAGTGTGCGTCCTTGTGTGTTTCCTTGGATCTCGCAAACCGCAGAACCCTACTTGTTGATTGTAGAAAGAGAGACCAGCGTCTTTTTTCGTATTTCCGTAGTTGGGATGCAAATAGTTGAACGTTTCGAGGTCTAAGTGATGTCACATCATGAGCTCTGCTTACACTGATAGGATGCCAACTACTGAACTTTCCGTTTTGATGAAGACGAATTGTTTCGGATAGATCCCGACAATCTTGTCGTGTCGACAGCAGATATGCTTCGTGGCGACTTCTAAAAACCTGCTTTCAACTGTGGAGAATAATTGAGAACGAGTCCTCGTGATGTGCGAAGGCAGCTGTGGATACCGTGGTATAAATTGGACTCGAATGGGATAAAGCGTACAAGAAAGAGTTCTAGAAAATGAGGCTCCCGGATATCCGATTTATCCGGAGATATCTAAGGCAGTATCGCTACAATCACACTACTGTTTCGTACCATTTTGGACCTATTCCAGTGAATAGAATATCCGCGACATTGGTTTTTTATTCATAGTTTTCGCGATTTGGGTCCAGAGTGCTTTCCGTAGGGCTTTGAGTCTTTTCAGAGCAATAGTATTGAATATCTGAGGGTAGCGTGAAAAGTCAATAGAACCTGAATGACAACATGGTTTACTTTAGCGGACTAGTCTTGCGTTGGGTTTGCTATAACGGCAAAAATCTGTTTTCGAACGTTGAACCGAATAATCACTTTGACCTCGCAAAACGAGTCGAAATCAAGTTTGCGGGCTTGGGCGCGCGCGTCGTGGCCTCCAGTTTTCATCCGTTTGGGGGAATTTCTGAGCTATCGAAAGCTGCCTGGCCGAATTCGACTTTTCGCTATCATATCTGGTCCACGACCTCGAAAAAAATGCAGCCTCGACCAGCGCACCCAATTCCTCAACGTTACATTTTTTGGGAGTCGGCTGTATATTATCATTGTCAAACTAACCAAGTACTAACCAAATTTAAGGTTGCTAGGCCGGTACCTCTCGCCTCTGTGCGTCCCAGGATAGACCCTCCAATGGTTATGGGAGTTGGTCGAGGATTCTTCCCCGAGCAACCGTTCGTACAACGCAGAGCTTTTCCTCCAGCCGTTCAAAATCTTCCATTTGGAAATCCTGCTTGGTCTCCTTACGGACCTGCCCAATATCCCTTACAAGGTAGTTTTTGCTAGACAGAATGGACGTGATGTTCCACGTGCTCTATCCCTCGAGTACTAAACATCCATCTGTTTTAGTATATATTATCAGCTTCTTGAAACGATATCAATTCTATTTTCTAGGTGGTGGCAGTTTCCATTCTGGTCCTCCCCGCCAAGAGGCTCCGGCCATAACAGTGATCGTTCCTGACTTCATGATGTTCAATCGAGCAACAATGTACTAAACGCGTGCATTCGTTCTTGTATTTCTCAAGACGAGACGATTGTGATATTTTACTATATAGCAAATGCACCGATTAATTTGATTATTTTCAGGACAAGAATGGATCCTGCCGGATTCGAGTCCTTCTGCGAACGTTTGAAAATCATTCAGACGCAGGAGAATAGAATAGTTTCATTGCAAATTCACGAACGATTGCTGATCTATGTGCGGGATATGATGTAGGCGTGATGTTATTTGGATATTGGGATTAATCCGCGCAGCCAACTGACTGGCCTAGCTGCCGGCTCATTCCGGCCAACGTTCTACGAGTGAAGGAAGTGCGTTCGCTGGAGTGGAGCCCAAACATTAGGAGAGGGGTGGGGAAATAGTTTGAACATGGTGCCAGAAAGGGTAGTAAAAACAGCAGCAACTGTGTAGATTTCTATTCAAATGGGTTGCTATGGCAGGACTGAAGAATATGGATCTGAACGTCCCAAATCATATTTTCCCTGATAAAATTCTACTAATGTGGACTTCTTCTGCTTCACCAGTTCCATGTAGTGAACACAAGACGAAAAAAAAATTGCAGTGTCCTAATCTTGTGGCCTATATACACTCCACGGCAACGGGAAAAGGCGGTGGTGCGGTCGCGTATTTTCAGTAAGCTTACTGTAGCCATGGTTGGCTCGTTTCTAACAATGCCTATAATCGATATGAGACAGCTGATATTTTTTCTGGGTTATGGCCTTTCTTCTGTAACTCTCATTTTCTCGTGTTGTTCCTGTGCCTGTCTATAGCAAAGACTCATGGTGAATTAATACTGTATGTTTGGGGGAAAACAACGTTTTCGATGCATTTTTTCCTGAGATTGGGAAAAAGTTGAAAATTTCTTGTCGACTGGATGCTCGGGAACGCCTCTGCGGACATCGCTCCATAAGTAACGGCCGGTTTATATTTTTTTCTGAGTTATGGGAGAAATAGCACCGGAAACTTAAGAAGCGGTAAGCCTCCCCCTCACACACACATACAATATTAAAGGCAGGGTCTGCGATAGAAATGATTTTGAGCTATCTTCATGAGAAGGCAGATTTGGTCATCACAAAAGTAAAGATAAGTGGAAAAAGGTGAAAATTCGAGAAAAACTCCGTCTTTTAATTTGCTCTTAAAATGTGTTCTTTAGAAGCACTCGGAATTTACCTTAGAAACAAAAAAAAAATGGCAAAACGCATTTATAGAATTCTCGATGATTTGGGGGCTGGCGGTTGCCAAGAAATAACATGTTTTTGAGCGTTTTTCTCCAGCTTTTCACTTATTTTCACTTTTGTCATAGCCAGATCTGCCTTCCCGTAAGGAGAGCGCAGCAGCCGTTTTTATCGCAAACCCTGCCTTCAATTCATCGAGAGTCTTTACTATAAATGGACGCAGAAATTAGCCCGAGAAAATGGAAGAAACAAAAAAATCATTACCCAGAACATAAATTGTCGGCTGTTTCGTATGGATCATAGCAAAGTTGGAACCGAGCCTACAGTATGCTAAGTGAAATGACGTAACCGCACCACCGCATTTTTTCGGTGCCGTGGACTGAAATTTTTTCTGAATTTCTGTCGTAAGGATAATGAAACGCATACTGTAAGAAGCAAAAGCTTGGAATTGTTCCTTTTATGCGTTTTGTACCGCCGTTTGAAGACCCAGGTTTGCAGTATATATTTATTTTAGCAATGGTCTGTGAACGATGCTGGAACTTCGTATTTGCTGTCCATGCTCAGGTTTGATAGGACACACGTTTCACATGCAGATCTAGAATGACAATCGCTTGGTTGTTCTGATCTATCTATGCACTAGAAACTCTTAATCCTGTAGATTAGGTGATGCCCGATCCGCATCAATATCGCAAAGTCATCACAGGTGACGACGCAGAGTAGTATTAGCATGTCAGTAAAATCAGGACATAATTATTGGGGGCAACATACACAACATGGTCGTGATGACATAGCTTGATCGGCTGGCTTCCGCTCGACACAGTCGATCCGCACCTTCGCCGAGGTTTTCCGGCCTTGTAGTCAGCTGTGGCCATGATTTGAACTATCCATTGGTTCCTATTCCGTTTTCTGCGAAGCTCCTGGATTGTCTCCTCTTATTGCCGAATGGTCTTAAGTCTTCCTTTACCACATCCGTCTAGAATTTTCGCCCTTCTCCAGGCAACATTTTTCAGGCAGATATTGGAAGCAATTTTGGGCGCTCTACAAGGCGATCTGACGGTTTTTTTATATATGCGAAAGCACTCATGGTTTACCTTCTATTGAGAAGCTGTTAGTAGATGCTGGTTTCTCCCTTGTATCGGGCGTTGATGTACTGCGTCAGTTCCATTGTAAAGATCTTCGTTATGGCAATTCTATGAGCAGACATATCCAATCAAAGGTCTAGACGGCTTCCTCTCCGTGCAGTCCAGCGTTTCCATCTGTGACTTCGATGATGCTCACGTGTCCAATCCGTACATCATAATATGGCGAGAAGCGGACGGGTAGTGTCTTCCTGAATGATACTGATCGCCCACGCGGTCGGTGTGCGTGTCGAGCGGCCGTCGCCGAGATATTTTTCGTACGAACCTTCCCACGACTGCAAACAGCTATCTGGTATGATATTCATTATGCGTCTTTTATTCCTGCTAGTCTATTTACAGATCTGCGAAATGCCTTCGCGACAGTTGCTCGAAGCGCCCGCCGACCGCGTGGGCGAACAGTCCCATTCGGACAGATTTTAGACGCGCAACTTGACTTCCTTCGCGATAGGTGGGGTAGACCACAAACACTTGGCTAGGGAATTGAATGCGTTGTTGATTATTAGGGTCGTAACTACCATCGATCGTTGGCTTACAACCCTAGTCACAGAGCTCATCCACGAGCTCGATACGTCATCTGTGTACCCGAATTCTCACTGAGGACCTCTATGTTTTTTTGCCTGTATTTGTCGGAACGAAAGCGAAATCCATGGGTTGCGGCATACATCGAATCCTTGTTCACAATTCTTTGCGATCTTTGCGACGATTCGATGTCGCATCCCAATCGCGTTTCCATCGGCGAATATATGTTCTCTTATATGATATATCATATGTCAAATCTCATTCTACGAATGTCCTAAACATCGTACAGAAATAAAAAAATAGCACAATGTCATCGGCGTACTTTGGCTTGACATGGGAGCGTCTTGGTGGTGAAAGGATCTCTTTCACAAGAAACTGTCCTGCAAGTGTGCGCATGTTGTCATCAACGACAAAGTTGAGCAAAAAATGTCCTGCTGCGGTTCGTCATTGTCCTGTTTCCACTTTGAAAGCTGACGTAAATCCGACAGGTGTACCAACTAGTTGAACATGCTTCTCCGGGACTCCATCGGCACGCAGAGTGTGATCAATCAATCTCGATGAGGAGACTCAAATGCGGCTTTGAAGTCTAAGAAAAAGCAAGCTGTAATGGCTCCGAATACCACTGCCACGATTGAATCACTTTTCTCACGGCGAACACTTGGTCGATGGTCGATCTTTCAGGTCGAAAACCGGCATGTTTATGCTTTATCATTTCTTGGCGAGCTTCGAGTCGCTCAGGTATGCTCTATAACCGTATACATGAACGTAGTAGAGAGATTTCTCCATTCTTTGGGGACGTGACGGATAGCTTCTTGTGATATGACACGATAATAGCAGGTCTCCACAATTCGGGTATCCCTTTGGCCATCCACATTGCACGGTTTCCCAGATAGAGGAAGAGCTTCCACCATCTCAGCAGTAATGTTGTCATTTCCACTTGCCTTTCCACTCATTATTTCAATGTCACAATCCAAAAGTTCAGACTCAGTCGACGGTACTTTACTAACATCGCAAAGTGCCTTCTAAACATGGGGGAGCTCAGGTACTGATGATGCTGTGCGACTCAGCAGTGAAATGAAGTAATTCATCTATGTTGGCAGCGTCGCATACCAACTGCAACTCAATTGGCGGTTTTAGGACAAGGGATCATCTTTTCATCTTACCACTGTACTGATGCAGCAACGTGTAAGCTTTTGCAGGGTTCTCCATTTTCCAAACTCAATAGCCCTGCACGTCCATTCTCGTTTGCGGTTGCTTCGAAGCGGCCGATGCAGCTTCATCCTCTTTACACTTCTCATCCGCAAAGTTTCCAGCACTCCGGAGAGCGCATACTCTGGTGAAAGTAGATGCTGTTCCCGCTGAGACAAAGGCAAACATTGTGAGCTGTGCAACCGGAGTAGCCTTCTTCGAAGCGCGGTGGATGCACTTAACGAAAGAGTCAGCGTCGGAATGGTTCTTCTATCCCCGTACTCCGATGTGCATAGAATCGCCTTGTCTGAATTCCTGTCTGCATTGCTCATCTCTGAGACTTAATGTCAGTCCTCTAGAGAGGCGAGGCCTCCCGCTTCCTCTTATGAATCTTCGCAGTAAAATTCAACAGAATAGGACTGTGATCTGAATTGAATGCGACATCGCAAACAGCTCTCTTCGAATTTGAGATCTTGCGACTTCTTTGCTCCTGTGGGGATAGCTATGTTGGCTCCCGCCATGTGAGCCCATAAAGGCTATGATTGTTGTGAATGCCGATACGATTGCCGGATCACTATGCTCGCACCGGTCGACAAGCTCGGAGCCATTGTCCGATGCATGCAACACTACAGGGCTATTTATCGAGTACATTGGATTACCGATCAAGTACTATCCTCGCGTGTGAGTTACTTCGCGTGGCAGCAGCATGTTAACAAGGTTTCGTAGCTAGCCACGTGTTGAGTTTCTCGTAGAACGCATCCTTGGAATTGTCTTAGGCGGTTTCGGTGGGTGTATGAGGGCTCACTATACACAGATTGAATCCTCTGTGATCCCGCAGTCGTACAAATGCATTCTTACACGACGTTGAGCCGAACTCCTCGATCATACCATTGTAGTCCTTCCTCACAGCTGTGGTCACGATAGAAACAGTCTTCCAGTTTTCGCCGTATATCATCTGATCCTAGCCCGCTTGCAACGACAATGTCGAAAAAAAAAGTCATAAATAGCCACCGAACCTAGAACTTCCCACTTCCTCGGTAGCTAGAGAGAATGTGGCCGGGGTTGGCATGCCTCATTCAAGTTTTCAAACCGCAGAAAGCTATGGCATGTTCCAGTCAGCCGTTTTTCGACATTGTTGTTGCATTGGGACCCCGATCACTCGATTTCCGGTGAACATTCGGAAGCTGTTTTCAAGTGAACCTTGCCTTTAAGTTCATCATCAGGCTCGAATTTCCGAGAAAAGCTATATAATGTGCTTGAAACTGAGATTTTTCTCATGTGTACCCAGCAGCAGTTAGCCAGCCTATATGGCAACTTTCGTTAGCGAAAGCGTGACTGCTGATGTGCTACTCAAAAAGTTATTTTTCCGACCTGGGGGGACCACGTGGGACGAAGTCTTCCCAGGTCGTCTGTAGCCCCTCCTAGGTCTTGATGCTGTAATGGTGTTAATGATAGACCTAGGGGGACTATCAATGGAATTTTTTGTCTTGCGTGATTTTTTGCATATCGACCGGGGGAACTAGGTGGGACTACGGGCGACCTCGCGCGCCTGTCGCCTGCGTCGATCGATCACCACATTTCTCGTGGGCGCACGCCACTCAGCACTGGTTGCTGAGGTGTCTGCAGCCATTTGTTTCGTTGTTACCCCAACAATACAGAGGAGTGACTATCGGTGGACAAATTTTTGTCCTCGCTCTGAGTACTTTATCGACCGGGTGGGACTACGTACTATCGTCCAACTATGACGGGTACATCATTCTTAAACCCGTCAACCCGCCTACACCTATACAAGTATTACAAATCCAACAAACGCTTTTGAGCAGTTCTATAAAGATTTCTGAAGTTTTGTCTTGCTAGCAAACACACCGCTGCCCGTTCCTCAACTTTAGATGCATCGTCCGCGAAAGCATTCGCCTTTCGTTTTCCTGCATTATTTGAACCTACTCCCTGAGTAGTCATATTCATGTGTGCAAGGTTTCACGTATCAACTCAGCTGGGTAATGGAGAAATAGCAGAGCCGCGCTGTGTCTAGTGGGCTGGGCTAGGAATCGCCAGTTGCGTTTAAAGATGTTCACTTGCCATAAACGTGCTGACTGTCCTCTCGAGCTCCAATTATCAGCATATTCGTACTGCCAGCAGTGGATGTCATCCTCTGGCTTTCTAAAAGACTTTCTGCGTTACTCATGGAATTTGGAGCATGAAGCTTCGCTCACTTAGGGGCCGAATAGAGTCCCGCCGCTGAAACGCGCGGCAGCATGCAATGGAGGGGAATTAATCGTGTGGCGCCGCATGATCGATACTCCTCCATTGCATGCTGCCGCGCCTTTCAGCGGCGAGACTCTCTTCGGCCCCTAGTGAGCGAAGCTTCATGTTCCAAATTCCATGAGTAACGCAGAAAGTCTTTGAGAAAGCCAGAGGATGACATCAACTGCTGGCAGTACGAATATGCTGATAATTGGAGCTAGGCCCCATATAGCACTGAGAGCGACGTCAGATAATTGCTGAAGAGCGAGGTTTGAAGACTTGCGCAGATGATGCCTTTAAAAAGTCAAGTGGAACGGGTACACATATATTTGAGTGGCTTTCTAAGAAGTTCATCGAATACGACCTCCCCCCCCCCCATCTCTTCCAATCATCGCTCCGAATCGCACGCCCATCTCACCCTTACACAGCAACAGTTCAATGAAACACATGCTTTTGAGCAGCTATACGAGAATTCTAGAAATTCGTCCACTCAGCGACCACACTCATTCCCACTGTCCCTCTCCCAACCACCGAAACTTCCAAATGAAACATCTGTCTCCCAACCACAATAATTTTCAAAGGAAACGGAGGGATTTAAGCCGTTTTATATAGGTTTAATGAACTACGCAACCCCTCCCCCACTTTCTTTCACGAAGTGAAAATTTACGAGCTTTGACCTATCATGCCTCCACCTTCATTCCCAAACGATGCAGAAATTCTACACTTACCCGAAAAACCCATGCCTTTGAGCAGCTTTACAAAATTCCGAAAATACGAGTTTCGGCTGACCACTCTAACCTCTACGATCCGTTCCCCAATCCTCGGGCCCATTTTACTAACCCTATTTTTTAATTGAACCACTATGTCTTGAAGTTTCTTGTGGAGATTTAATAGGACGCTGCTTCCATCCTTATCATCTTTAATCACCGCCTTCGATCTGCACGTTCATTTTATTATCATCCTTACTGAAAAAGTCGAATGATACAGTCGACACGGCTATCAGTGTCAGTTGTGGTTCTCTCTAGATGGCGCTCAATGCGTTGGCGCGAACTCGCTGCACGTACGATATGTTACATGCACCGAGTTTGCGCTAAGGTGTTCTGACAAGAGGAGTCCACAGCCTACGCTGCGAGCGTGTGGACTTTGCATGCTTTTGAGCAATTTTACAATTTCTCAAAAAGTACTACCTCCCGACCAGAGAGGCGTGTAAAAGAAATTTTCTAATTTGTTAGTCGTTAGCCGTTCAACTGGTCAGAATCATCGCAAGTCGTTAGTCGTTAATCGTTAGTCGCTGAAAATCTAGGCTTTAAAAATAAGCGCAGTTGATGTCGAAAAGTGCCTTTATGAATAGAAAAAGAAGGAAGGCATGGAGATATGTATGTTTTCCAAAACATTCATGGCCATAAAGCATAACACATCTTTAGAGAGCCTAGTTTAAACTGCGAACCTACATAGACAATAACAAATATGAATGAAAGCCTAATACTCGAGAGTGTGTGTTTGTCGATTTTTTCCTTTTTTTTCGGTGGAAAAAGCAATATGGGAAACCGAGGAAATCGCTCTTTGCTTTGTTCAGTGCAAAATTTGCAGTTCTGCGCTATATAATGTTATATGAGGTATACCCCACGGTGACAAAACGGAGAACTGCACCAACTCTGCAGTAATTGTTCTTTTCCCAGCGTAGCCAGTTGAGCGCGCGCGTCGTTTCGAGCTTGGTCCCATGATGGGGGAAAGATAGGAAGTAATTAGCACCAAAGTGAAAATTTCACTGACTGATAGACCCCAGCACCACTTTATAGAAATCCCATATCTCGAATTTATGACTGAAAATCGGGGGGCGGCGCCCTTTACAATACAATCATCGGATACAGTTCCCGTCGGTGCGTAGACGTGGCCTGCAGGCACCGCTCCATATTATCAACTCTGATAGTGCCCTCCGTAAAATCTCCGCTGGAGCCGGTCAGTGTCGGAACCGGTTCAGTGAGCCCACCATAGTCGAGCGACCGACACGAAGTCGCACAAATGCTGCGCCTAACTTTGCGCAACGTCTGGTTGGGGTCATATTGTGGGGGTTCCAGAACTGCGGAGCAGTGTCATTAGAAATGAACACTGAAGGCTATGGTTATTTTGCAGTACCAGCCACTTCGAACAGCCAATAGAAATATATGAATAATTCCTGATGAAATCCTTGGGTTGGAGCGGAATTTGAATGGCTTTTGATTTTTTAGCGATTTTTCGAATTGCTTACGAAAACATTTTTCATTCGTTAGTCGTTAGACGTAACACACAAGAGGCTTGTTAGTCGTTAGTCTTAGTTACGCACATCCCTGCTCCGGACCACTCTTACTTCCGTTTTCTTAACCCAACGCGCGAGCCAATCCTTAGCTTACTAAATTCTTCTTCTTGGGAAATGCATATACCTAGTACGCAGTCTACAAGAACCATACTGGGTCCTTGTTGACGGCGCAGTTTGCGTTGGCGAAGCTCGAGCGTTAGGTACTGTTATTGTCGGAGCCAAATTCCGGTCCGCATTTTCGTACAACGGCTGTTGCATCACGCAACAGGATGATAGGCCGAGATCATACTCCTCGCGACCGGCGACAGCGACAGTGCATCTCACGCATATGGATTTTCAGTCGATTTTCATGGTAACCCTTGTGTCGCGTTGCTCGTCGTTGGAAGTATGATCCCGGCCATAATCGTGCTGGAACTACTTAGTCCAGGCTCGATTATCATGGTGTTGCGCGTGATGCAACAGCCTTAGCTCGCCATTGCGAACCTGAATTTGGCCTCCAGAACAACAGTCTTTTATAACTTGCGCGCGCCGAGTCTGTGCCAATACAAACTACATCGTTGAGAGGGATTCAAAACGGTCATCGAGGTCCGGGCCGGCTTTACCTTGATCCGACTCGAACATTCGCGATCAACTTTTCAATTATGTTAGAAAAAGTGAACTTCAGAATATAATCGAAAGAAAAAGTGAACTTCAGAATATATTCGAAAAAAAAAAGAGTTCGAACATTACCCTTTGAATTTCGATCGGCATTGAATTGACAGCAGGGTTCAGCACAACGTTGCGATAAAACAGCAAGGTTAACGATCCCACCCCCTTTCCGGATCTCGAAGCTACTACCGCTTCCTCCACCGTTTGATTCAGGTCAGCTGGTGTTTTTTGGTACTCTACCGATAAATTAACACGCCTTGGTGTACCGGAAATTTAATTTCTGCGTATGGTCCCTTCCTTCATGCAGGTGATGTATGGGACCAAAAAAAGTTTAGGGCAGAACCAATTTTTTGTAGTTCTTGGAATTTTTTTCATTTCGGTGCGGACCTGACTTTCTGTGCAGAACGTTCTGTGCATTTTCGCAGAACAAACCCGTTTTGAGAAGAAATTTGAGAGGATGTGGTGAACCGTTGATCTGCAAAAATTGTATGTTGTAGAAAAACCTGACAAGCAAGAAAGACTTAGTTGCAATTGATCTAGGATATACCAGGTTTGACGATACCAAGACGAGCCAGGGTAATGCTGTGATCAGTCCGTGAGAGGTGCGGCCCCCTTCGTGCGGCTTGAAAATTTTCGAGGACCCCACCGTTTACCATAAAAATTTTGCGGCTTTTCAGGTGGGTCATAAGTGTGAGGATAGAAAATTAGCAAAAATGGATTATTTTAAGGATAAATTAAAAATATTGTTGTATTTCTAACTAATTTTGGAAATATTTCTCATCACAACCTTAATTTCTTAAAGCTTTGCACCGCCGAAGACAAACTATTTTTGTCTAGAGAGCAGCAATGGCTGCGGCCCCCTCCCCTTTCCGGCGTCCATAGCTGCGGCCCCTTTCTGTGATAATCACAGCGTAAGCCTAACCCTGAGACGAGCTGCTTACTACACTTCGGACCGAATTATATTATTCGAAAAATACTCGAATAATTTTTCGAATCATTCAAGATTCGAAAGTTTTGGTTTTCGAATAATATTCGATATTCGAATATTTCGAGAACGAGCCTTCGATTACTATCCGAAATTCGAGGACTTCGTAAAAAGCGGTTTCGAATAATATTCGAAATTCGAATATTCCGAAAACAGACTTTCGAATAGTATTCGGAATTCGAATATTTCAAAAACAGACTTTTGAATAATATTCGAAATTCGAATATTTTCAAGAGCATATTCGAATTTTTGAATTTAGAACAAACGAAATGCACAATCATTATTTCATTAGAAGTTCTTTTTTTCTGATCAACTTTTAAACGCACACTTTATCGAATCACCATCTCGACCTATTCACCCTCACGCCCGATTTGGGGTTCCCACACGCTTGGATTGTGTGAAATATTGCGTCACCGTAGAAGGACCTCCATCGGTGGAATAGGCTGGCTTGAACGGCCAGCCAATGCAAACCGTTTTCTCTCGTTTTCGCATTTATTATGTAGCTGTCAGGCAGATATGGGCAGTACCAGGGTTTTAGCTTCCAAAACCCTCCCGTTCCAGAGAAACAGTTACTTGAAATACGGACGGCAGCGATTGAGCTCACTAATCTACAATGACTACACTAAAAACATTAGCTTGGAGTGGTCTTCGCGGCTGGAAAGTTTGGTTTTGCTCAGGCCTTGTGAAATATGATTTGCGAATTACGAGGAATTTGAAAACTTACGATTTACGAAATTACAAAATTCAGTTGCGCGCAGCCCTGTGCGGCGCAGGACTATCGAAGTTAGGGGTAGTTAATACATCCGCTGCCGAGCGAGGTGGCGAAAGTATGAACGACCACTTACAAAGGACCACTTTGAACACTTGTCAATTTTCAAATTGACAAGGTAGGTTTAGGCCCTCTATGTCATGACAACTACCGTAATCTACAGTAAACCTCAGAATTTTGGCAAACGATCTCTAGATTCGTGTTCAGCACCCTAGATTACACCTACATACAAGTTTTGAGCCGAATCCGTAGATTTTTTCCAAACCACCTAAAAATTCCCTGATGGGTGGTACCCTTGCCTTGCCGCTAGGCTTGGAAAAATGCCTGTAACTTTCTCCAAAGTGGTTTCTTTTTTTTTCGAGAAGCTGTGAAGAGCATACTCGGATTCTACGTCCAAAATGGCTCCAGAAAACAACATTTAATCCAGAATGGCCAGGCTGACTAAAAGTAGTCTTCTTGCAAAGTGCGTTTTTGAAAGGTTCTGTTCTACTGAAAATTTTGGAATTGATAACGAAACACTTTTCCTGAGTCTTTGAGCCATGCGCTTAAGTATTAGGTTGCTTCAATGGATTTCGTAGTTTAGGTAAACCCACTTCTGTTTACAACAATTATTTCTGTTGGAAAAAAGATTGGTCATTGATCAAGGAACAAGTTCACTAAGTTTCATTTTGTCCGAACTTTTTCCCAGCGTCATATATCAAAACAAGTCTCCCAAAGTGTTTCTCCGAACTAAGGACGGTTTTTGTGTAACATATGTGGGGGAGAAGGGTAAGTTGATCGTTTTTGATCTACCCGTGAGGACTGAGTGAAATTTTTAAATCTCAAATTGTTTCTTTTTAACTCCTCTACAACCCTCAAAAGACCGTTTTTCAAAACTCCATTTTATGTTCGAAGTGGTCCCTTGTTAGAGGATCGCTCTACGCTGCGCCTCTCGGCGGCGGCAGTATAAAAGTCACCCAAGGACAGTGGTATACATTTTCGCTGTCATGAGCGACAGTCATGGCATTTAGCACAAACTTGGGACCGGCATAGGAGCAATGGCACTGACCGTCGTACAAACAGTTGTCGCAGGTCCGTCGCAGCGACGTGTCGTGGAGGGCTGACATATTGCAAATGTGCCGATGCCTGTCGTTGCCACTGTCGCTGTCTCTGTGCAGTGCACTGCGACATCGACAGATTTAAAGGGCGGGAGAAGGTCGCTGTCGCTGTACAGAGCGACGCGAACTCGTGTCGCAAAACTATACCATTGGGCTAACGCCCTTTTAATACCTCTGCTGCCGCGTCGAATGCCGCTCCTTATGAAGAATGATAAAACGCGGCGGTGGCGGAGAAAACGTTTCCGATCGTTATTACCGCTAGAGCGGCGTTTGCCGCGCTTTACTGTCTCGTTACCAGTTCCGATCGCGAAAAGATTTTGCCGGCATTCTCATGTGGAAAGAAGCTAGTTGCCAACTTCCGGCGAATTTTCTAGCAATAGAAAACACTGGCTTCATAGAAGCACAAAAGCGGCATTTTCCGCGGCGGCGAAAGGGCGTAAGGGTTTCAAGCTCGAGTGTTCAACCCTGCCCCCCACCTGAAGTCGTGCAAGCTCGGCGGCAGCAAATTTGCCTTGGCCGCGCCGTGGCGTAGTAGTAGGTCTTGAGAGAGGCGCTAGGGTCTCGGCACTTGGGTGCAATAAGGCGCTTCCCCGAAATGGTATAGTGGTGGTGAAGTCTCGCCTAATACCAAGCGTCTTTTGCTAAACGCGCGTGACGCGCTTGCGGAGACAATAAAAACTCCAGCGGCGACGCTATGGCGGAAAAAACTAAAATTAATTACTATTAAAGAAAGGAAATTGAAGACGGATTAATAATGAAAATGACGAAAAAGTTGTTACGGCCGCCACCATGGCGGAACGGGCGTCACGCGCGTGGCGCGCGAGTGAGGCGTCAGGCTATTAATGCATCAACGCCACGCCCGTGCGTCACGCGCGTGTCTTATGAATAGCGCCTAACATTGCGGTAGGCCGATGAATATTTCTACAAAGTGATAGTCACAGTAAATGACAGTTCAAAACTAATTTTCAAAATCGGACTATCATTTGTGAATTCGAGAAAATTTATCTGAAAAATAGAAAAAATTATTAGAGAATTTTGATGTTCGAATATACTCGAAAATTTGAAATTCGAAAAATACCATTTTCGAGTTTATTCGAAAATTTGATTTTTGAATATATTCGAAAATTTGAAATTCGAAAAAAAAGATTTTCGAATATATTCGAAAATTCGACATTCGAAAATTTTTACAGTTTTGCCCAAGTATACTGCTTACTTCAAAGGGACCACCTGGGACTTATGGACAACCAACTGAGCCCTGTTTCAGGAATATTGAAGCGTACAAAAATGATTCGAAAGTGTGTTAAGGCACGCTCAGAGATCGCTTTGGAAAGAAAGTCTAGATCCACGAAAAAAAGCTCCAATTCTCACAGCTAGTGGACATCTCACTCCTGTTCTTTTTGAATTGTTCTTAAGTGTCTCGACAACTCCGCAGTGGAGTTTTCCCGTCATTTCTTGCTTGGAACTGAGCTCACAAAACTTGAAAGTAACCGCGCTGGAAGTGGAAACCTATCCACCGACTTGATCGACCAACCTTTGACGCAGCGAGTTTCAACGAAAAAAAAGAGTTCTTCATGAAATTTTCTCGTCGAAGAGTCTTGAAATTTGCGAAAACATTTGCGGAGAGGGCGTAGAAGTTTCCGGCATTTCCCAAAAATCCGGCCACCAAAGGGACTAAAGAAGCTCTATGGAGGTTCGGGGCAATAGTCTGCTTGATCGTGGCATTCATAAGGAAGTGGTTCTTGCTCATTGTCGTTAGAGTCTTTAAGAATCATCTTTGTGCTGACGTTGGCCCTAAATGATTCTGTTTCACTAAGGCCATTGTTATACCAGAAGTTTGCGCCCGTCACAGGAGCGGTCAACTGTTACGAATCGTGCCGGGACCAGGTCCACACAGTAGAAAAATGCTGTCGCAAGAACGGATTGCAGCACATGTCGCGGTCGCTGGCTCGAAAGGGGATGTCATGCCTGAAATGTGGAAACCGTGCGGTAATCGGTCGCTGTCGCGGCTGCCCGTCGCAGCGCAGTGCACTGTGATGGGTGTCAGCGACAGCGACCCAGCCAAATCCAGTACCCTGCCGGGTGTTTCTTGGCCCTGAGCGACGGCGACGGCTGGCCCTCAGCGACAGCGACGTCGCAGTGTTCTGCGACCGCAACAGACCTGTCGTGGGGTATAGCAATGACCTAGGATATTACTTGTCATTGTTTTGTCATCTGTTGAGATATCTGTATCCGAACAAGTGTTGCTTTGCTTGCCGAAATGTTCTTTTCTGTACATGGGAAACGGAGAATAACAACATCTCCTCTCCCTCTCCCCCCATAACCTCTAGCAGCGACTGATGCTTGTAGCTAGCCTCGAATGCTGCCATAGCCCCGCTGTGGCGATAACTTGCGACTGATTACCGGCAGATCAACTCCTACCGATATATCAAGCCGGCGCACCAGATTTGGTTTTAAATCTGCCCCGTGCGCAACCCCTTTTTCGAAATCTCAGTCCAGAGTGAACGTAGAAATTAGAGCTAAATTGCATTGAAAAGAGCGCAAAAAGTTTGGTATATCACTCAGAAATGGTTTGAATGGTTCCCTGGTTTTCGAGTAAAAGGTGAAAGACCGCGCGTTTTTGTTGTTAATCTCCTTTTTTTTCAGACGGTGTACACGATCTTGTTGGTACACTTAAAGGCAGTGTTCACGATGAAAATCGTTTTTCTGTTTTTTTGCCTATCTTGAAAACGGCCATATGCTGATTCCAATTATGTCACTGAAATCATACAAGACCTTCTGTGAACGCAGGTATGGTCCCTCAAAGATTGAGCTATGGAAACATGGTGGACGAGTTGTCCGAGGCTTGTAACTTCCGTCTTTTGCAGCCGATCTATGCGAGCTGACCTGAGTAAAGAGAGAAGTTGAGAATGAAGGGAAGAACGGGGCTAATGATTGAAAATCATCGCTCATCTCACGATCTCGAACATTCATTTGTTCACGTCGGTGGGCGTGTGATGCGCTTTTGGGGTTTTCAATGCGCTCGAAGTTGCAACTTCGGGCTCTTTTGGGGCTCTTCCTGGCTCGTTTTCATGCGTTCTTTTGACGTTAACGTTACAGAGTGTTCCTCCTCTACCCAATCCTAGTCGAATTTCGAAAACTTTTTTCATCGTGAACACTGCCTTTAAAATTGAGCTAGGGAGCTCATTTTTGGAGCTCAGGCTGTAAATGGATGCAGGTCGCTCCTATTCCAATTTGAACTTGATACCTTAACTTTGAAGGGTTCCTCAAAATCGTGGGTTTACATACTAAATTAGCCGTGGGGCACGAAAACTGTTTTTTACTGCTGCGGCTGTGGAAACCGGGGTGTGTGTGAGTGAATCTGCAGCCAATCAACACAGGCTGTCGGAGGTTAGTACTGAACTTGTCAGAATTCGTACTCATGACACGTCATTGATCGATAATCAATATCATCGATTTTCGCGCTTTTTGCATAAAATGCGGCGAGGAGTGGTGTTTGCTGGTGGGATTGGTTTTCTTGGTTGGGGGATTTTGTTCATCACTCATTATCGATAAATACCAGTCAATAATATCGATTTTTTCGCCTATTGCACAAAATGACGCAATGATTTTTTATTGTTGATGGCTCCAAGTCACTTGTTTGGGAAATTCTCCTCATCATGCAAGATCAGATATTAATGATCAATAATATCGAGTTCTCACATGTTGCACAAAATGCTGCAATGAGTAGTATTTTTATGGTCTGGGGTTATAAGTTTCAAAAGTTGTACTCATACTACAATATCGTCTGTTAGATGTTTCATCATTCCGAAATGGAAATCGTTGAGCAAAATCGAAGTCAGAAAGGGAACCTACGGGAAAAATATGTGAAATTTCTGAAAATTTAGCTTCCTGGCAAAAGTAATGATTTGGTAATAGTCAAAAAAAAGTTCAAAAAATGTCTTGAAATATCTTAAAAAACTGATTTGGCGTAAAATAGCCTGGAGTAGTAAAAAAGCTAGGAAATGAAGTGAAACAGCCAAAAATGCGATTTGGTGGTCGATTTCACAAGCTTCTCCGTTGAACTTATCAAGGCGAAATCAAGCGCGCAACGGAAACATTAAGTCATTTTTGAAAGCTGTAGTAAGGGAATCAGCATAAATCAAGCTGGGTGAACGCAAAGCTCCATCCTATATCGTGCTTGATTTCATTTTGATAAGCTTAACGGAGAAGCTTGTGAAATGATCGACCACCAAATCGCATTTTTGGCTATTTCACTTCATTTCCTAGCTTTTTTACTACTCCAGGCTATTTTACGCCAAATAATTTTTTAATGATATTTCAATACATTTTTGAAACTTTTTTTGACCGTTCCCAAAGCGTTACTTTTGCCAGGAATTTAAATTTTCATAAATTTTACATATCTAACCTACGATTTTTATTTTCGTAATCGGTAGAGCATGGTCTAAAACCCCTCTTGCTCGGGATTCGATGGTTCTTAAACGATCCGCTCACCCGCTTGGCTCGCGGCAAGGTGTGAAGCAAGAGCTTCCGAACATTTTAACAAATTAAAGGAAAGGTATTTCGATGACTAAACAACGAAAATATGCTATAACGTGGTTCCGAAAGCCGAATCTGAACTCTGATTTGTAAAATTTCGCCATTTTCGCGAAGTTGGTTCTTGAATCCGCACACTCAGGGTGAGCCCAAATGTCCTGCATCAAGCGACTGATGAATCGAATCGCCTGTATCCATTACCCCTGATACCACTAAAGATCGGAAAAGTGCTAGTTTTTTACGATATGCTACACAATAGAGACATCCATAGAAATACTCCATAGAAACTTTCTTAAAAAACCATATAAATATTAGACAAGACCAAATATGCTAATTTAAGAGTAAACGTGATGAAATAATAAAACTCTGAGATTCTATAAATCTAAGTTCAAATTCGGCTTCCGGACTCTTGATATAGTACATTTTCATTAATCAATCATCGAAATACAATACCGCTGCTAATATAGGAAGAAATGAGCGAAATTGACAAAGTTGGCAACAAAAGCACCTCCTGCCTATAACTTGCTTCAAAGGCTGCATACACTCTCCTAAACATGTTTGAGATAACTAGGGAAATAGGTTCGTGTGGCTTAGAACAAAACGCCTACGCATTTTGAAGCGTCAAAAAAGACCCACAATGCCGCTACACGAGTAAGAATTTGGCCCCGCCCCCTGTATTTGGTGTTCTCTTCCAAAACAGGGGTGCTGGGCCATTTCCACCGTCGGGGACGTTTGTGGGTGGTACAATAAGTGTTATAATTAAACCACATACGTCGACGACAGTAGTGATGGCCCCGCCCCTTGTATTTGGTGTTCTCTTACAAAACAGGGGTGCTGGGCCATTTCCACCGTCGGCGACGTTTGTGGGTGATACAATAAGTGTATTAATAAAACCACATACATCGACGACAGTACTGATGGCCCAGCACCCCTGTTTTGGAGGAGAACAGCAAATACAGGTGACGGGCAGATACAGGGGCGGGGCCAACTTCTTAGTCGTGTAGCGGCATTGTGGGTCGTTTTTGACGCTTCAAAATGGGTAGGCGTTGTGTTCTGAGCCATACGATTCTGTTTCCGCAGTTATCTCAAACACGTTTACGAGCGTGTATGCTGCCTTCGAACCGCCCCAGTCTGAATTTCGGACAAAAAAAATCTTTCCAGCGCGGCCTATTGGCTCCAGTCATATCAAGAAAGTCTGGAAAATTTCACGAACACATCCGTTTTTGGGCGAAGTTGTTTCATGCGATAACGTGGCGAGCAGTGACTTCTTTCCGCTAATCACAGCGCTGGAGTTTTTCGTTATCGAATGATGAAACAACTTCGCTCAAAGACGGGTTCCCTTGTGAAGTTTTTCGGACTTTGCTTATATGATTGAAACCAATAGGTCGCGCTGAAGACGGAGCGTTGAGGAGCGCGCATTCTCGCGACGTATGGACTCTCTTTGGCCTAGCGCATACTTTCCGCAACGCGCGACAGCGACAGTCCATATCAGCAATATCGAATTTTCGGTCGATTCCTATAGCAAACACTATGCGGCGTCGCCCGTCGCGGGAAGTATGCACTAGGCCTTAGGCCAGATTCATACTTCCCGCGACCAGCGACAGTGACAGTGCACATCAGGCGTACCGTTTTTTCGTGACTGGAAGTATGATCGCGGCCTCACTGTCACTTGCCTGTCGTAAGTGGAAATGCCATCCCAGAAGGGTGTTAACTTAAGGGTCTCGGCTTAGCCATAGTGGCCATAGCAGTGTGCGAACGGCTGAGGAGTTTTTCTCGGTTGGAAAACGATCTTCGATCTGGCTTCCATTTTGCAGATATCTATGTGCAACTGCTTTTAAATCGCGCATCCTTCATTTATTTATAAGATATCTTCGCCGTGGACAATATTTCCCCCAGGTGATCAGTCACGGAGTGAGTAGTAATATTTCTTTAGGTGGTCTTCTTTTAGGATACACTTTTCACCTTTGCTCCTCAGCCTGATTTATGCAGTCGCGTCGGAAATTCGGGTCCAGTGCTGCGCAGCGGCCGCATCCGCAATGCTTGTCCGTGGCTGTAATGTAAAGCCGCGGTCGTGCATTGTGGGTGAAGGCGCTAAAGTGAAATCCCCGACGTGATTGTAGCTGCCGAATCGCATAACTCGCGCACTCTCAGTTTCGGACTGAGCACGCACGCCTGTTTGCTGGACTGGAACCTAACCATTAAATGTTGCATAGAATTTTGAACATTGATATGGATGAATAATACCAAGAATTCACTGTTTGAATGTTTAAAAAGGAAGAGTTTCTCGATCAACCCTATCTACAATATTCTAATTAACGAGCTATTCTAAAAATTGGGTTATGCGTATAATCCTTTTTGAGTTGTCGAATATTTTAAATGAAAAGAATAAGTAACGGATTCGAGATCTCTATAGTCGAACTGCGACAAGACGCTCTATAACGGACCGAGATTTAATTTCCGTTTCTCTGACTCTTGTGCCAGCATTGTATTTGACTGGCGTCGCTGCGCGTGATGCGGGAGTGTGCATGATCTTAATTAACAACCACAGCTTCGTTGGGTGGAGCCAGGTACTCCACCAACCTTCACTTTTGGGAAGATGAAGGGGGGAACCTTCACCATTGGGAAAACCGATGACTACTGGGGAAACGCCTCGAAAAAAAATGAAAGTGAGCATTCATGCACGTCATTTTCAAGATTAGATGGGTGTCATTGCCGGTTTTTGGTTCATAAGTTTTTTTGGGCTTATTGTTAGAGATAGACCTTTGGTGAAGGTTGTTTCTGAAATCCCCGTAGAATTCTGCGTCGACTACTGTTTCCAGGTTGGAAAAATATTTTTCTCGATCCCTAGCCTTATTCACTTTGCGAAGAACCGGTTTTTCGCCTATAACTCTTTAACGGTTTAAGATGGAGTTGTGGCGAAGGTTGTCCTCGAAATCTACGTAAATTCTGCGTCGAATGATGTATTGGGTTCCTAACTTTATTCGCTCTATAATCCAGCCAGATCGGTGGATCCGAGCTCCTTAGTAATCTCCATGGGGTGCTCTTGCCTCTATGGTGTAAATGAGGGACGCAGAGTTCTGCTGGAGCCAACAGTGGGGCTCGGCTCCGCCGACCTGGCTGGCCTTTACTAACCCGATATACCATTCGATACCCCATCCTTAACCGTTAAAGAGCTGTAGGCGAAAAACCGGTGTTTCGTAAAACGAATTAGGCTGGAAGATCGAGAATATTTTTTTCCAACCTGGAAACACATGTCGGCGTAGAATTCTATGGGAATTCCAAAAAACAACCTTGACCAGAGGTCCATCTCTTACCGTAGAAAAGTTATGAACGAAAAACCGATAGCTTCAGGTACAAAAAATGCACTTTATAAACCAAAATCGTCTGGAAGAGTGAGAACGTATTTTTGAAGCTGGAAACGCTATTCGATGCAGAATTTCGTGAGTATTCCAAAAACAACCTTCATCAAGGTTATTTTCGAGGCGAAAAAGTGATAGGGGAAAACTGTCACGTTTCGGAGTTCTAAAGCGTGGCAGATCCTCAAAATACATTACGTCGAAGAATTTTACGGAAATTTCGGAAGAAAAAACACTTTCGCTTAATATACTTCTCTGAAAATGAACATTTTGCCGGCGGAAAGCCTGTAATTTTTTGGTATAGGTCAGGTTACATCATGAAGTTTGAGGTACAAAAAAGACGAAAAGACCGAAAACTTGAGGTGGCAAAAATGTTTTTCATTCTTCAAATCGGGGTGAGAAAACAACCTTCCTTCACCTTTTTGTCCGTCAACTCATCCAACAACCTTCACCTCTCGGACCGCTGTCTCCACCCAACGAAGCTATTTATGTTAAGACCAACGGCGTTTCTAGTGTTATATCGAACTACTTGTGTGTGGGGAAATACTATAGCGCAATCCCAATCACGTTAAAAATCAGTAGTCAACAATATCGTGCTCTAATGCAAGGATAACGTTAGGATCTATGCATATTCGACTGCTGCTTGTTCGATTAAGGTGGTAAAAGATATTCGTAGTCTCCAGTAGGAACTATGTCTACCAATGTGGCACTGGAATGCTGGTATGCTAACTTCAACCAGACGCCGCGTTGGCTCAGACGTAGCACTAGTGCAATGTGGCGTCGACTTCGCCGCAGTGTGGTATTGTCCATACCGGACCGAAATTCCGGCTCACAGCTGCTGGCGACCGCTGCTGCCTTTCGCCGCCCGATGGTAATCATGCTGGGACTACGGGGTCGAGGCACGATTAATTTTCGTCTCAGCAGGGTTATCTTCGAGATGCGTGTTGCAAGAAACGAGTTTCTCCGACTGCGTACCGTAATTTTACTCCGAGGTGGACAGTATGTTCTCTCAATTCACTGCCGACCCTGACCAGCTCTGCAAGTCTTCCAGAATTTGTACAAGGGATGCCGTGGTGTGGCTCTGGAATGAACTCTTCGAGCGTTCTTTCCCTATCCTTATCAGTCGACGGGCTTTCTTCTGCAACGACGGTGCTTCTTGTCGATTTGCAAGTTTTCAGCGATTAACCAGTGTTTCAAAGACTTAGTCCACCCTCAGAAATTAATATTGAGATTTTCATTTGATTGTGTAGTAAACCCACCCCCTGTACAACACATGCGAAGTGCGAGATCTCGAGTTGTAGGCGCTTTACACATCGAACGAGGAGTTTCCCATTTTCTGCAGTTCGGAAAGTTGAACGTTCGGATTGGATTAGCCCCCTCAACTTTATAGATTTCATAATTCTTTTCATCTTTCTGCTGTCGAAAATGCGTTTGAAACAAGCTTTCAATACATACCCCCGAACTCACTCGGAATAAATACAGGATCACTCGGAATAAATACAGAATTTCGGACTCCCGCGACCTGTCGGGGCCTGTCGTGCCGCTTCTGTTCCTCGTGTTAGATGATCGACCGGGAAAACGCCTTTGTATACCACGGAGCAGTTGTCTTGATCCTATAGCATTGTGAATACGCAGCATTGAGGTCTGAAGCTTCGCCAACTATCTCTACTTGGTTCAAACATTGCAAAGAAAAACCCGAATGTGGTTTTCTGCGCAGAGGCTGCCTTTAAATGCATCGTTCGCGCTTATAACCAATTCCCATTTTCAGGCTCAATTTCATGAATGAGCCCGGTAGCACGGGTAAACTTCGGCGCGCCAAAAACGTGGGATAATGAGGTTGGAAGGGACTAAAGATGAGGATCCGCCACCAGTTCTCACCAGTCATCTAGCGCTTTTCCATAAGGGGTCTGCAGAGTTGCAGAGACCGGCGAGTGGTCGCCGAGCGTCAGCCTTGACACGGCGACAAAAATGTTTCGAAACATTATCGTCGCGGCGTCGGTTGCCGCTCGCTGGCAGTGATGCAGGGCCGTCGCGGCGCCAATACACTGCGGGGCCCCTCGTCGCCCTTTACGCCGCGTCGGTCGCCCCCGTTGCTGAAAGTGATCGATATTGCATCACCCAGCGTTGCTCGTCGCTGCGAGCAACGCAGCAACCTGGACTCTGCAGACCCCTATAGAATGCTGATGCGACCGTCAAACAACATGGAAAACAGTTGCGGTCCTAAAC
Organism: Aplectana chamaeleonis; assembly: GCA_029168955.1. Classification (NCBI taxonomy): domain Eukaryota; kingdom Metazoa; phylum Nematoda; class Chromadorea; order Rhabditida; family Cosmocercidae; genus Aplectana; species Aplectana chamaeleonis. The sequence continues at coordinate 122,347 of JAPDOI010001879.1, forward strand.
AAAAACAGTCACAAGCCCCACACCCCGAAAAACTTCGAAAATGACAGCGATGAGGTTTCCATTTGCAGGAGAACCTCGAAAACGATTTTGGCGCGAAATTTGAATTCAGTTTTACAGCGTGTTCAGACTGACTTTTCTTTGCAGGTGAACTTTTTTCATGGGTTCTTTCGACATTTCCGTTCATGATAGAGGCCAAGCTACACAAAAACATGAAAAAATAATGTACGATTTTCTGAGCGTACGATGCCTCACTGCCAACGGCCACGCCTCTTTTCGATTTTCACCCCCCGCCCCCTCCGATCTGTCTGTTCGTCCTTGCTCGTTCTTCTGCAGCGACTGCGAATGAGGAGGAAGGCAGGCTTGAGACAACTCGTCCGCCAAATTTTTCTCTTTAAAAAAGTAGCCTTTTTTAGGAGGCCGTGACTTTATTTTTAGGGGTTTGAAGGATTTCAAATCTATAAATGTGATCACCATATGATTCTGTGCAAGGTGAGTGTAAAATCTGAAGACAATTTTCAGGTGTTCTGTGCCTTCAAAGCAGCGTCCGCGCTAGAGAAGCATATTTTTTGATCTCTTCAATCCCATGCTTGAACTAAGTTAAGGTAGTTGGCGAGGCTTGAGATCTCAATGTTTCGTGTACATAATAACAATATAGCCCAAAAAACAGATTTGTGGTTTGAAAATGCGTTTCCTCGGTCAATCATCTTGCACGAGGAACAGAAGCGCCACGACAGACGCAAACAATCCAAAACTGAATATTCCTTGTTTCAAGAGATTTTTTTCATTCGAGAGTGTGCATTTAAAGGTTCCTTTCAGAAAAATTTTAACAGAAGGAAGATAAAAAAGAATCGGCTCACTTAAAGGCACAGGACACCCAAAAAATTTATTTTCCGATTTCATGCTTATCCTGGAGAGGGTCACACGCTGATCACAGTGGTATCTCTGAGATTGTCCAAGATTCCCTTTGAACAGAGTTAGGGCTCTTCAAAAAAAAACCAAGATTTTGAGAGGGAAAAATTGGTGGACGAGTTGTCTCAGGCCTGTATTTCTCTTCATTCGCCATCATTGCGCGAGAGCGAGCCAGGATAAGGAGACAGCCCGGTAATGAACTGAAGAACGATGATTTGTTAAAAATTCCTCCATCCGTCCAGTCGATATCGAGGTCGAAAATTCGGAAGGGGGTTGGGCCTGTGGTGGTGAGCGAAGGGGGTCGGGCCTGTGGTGGTCGCTGATATCTCGCTTATTTGGAGGAATTAAGATCTCGCATTTGGCACTATTATACAGGAGGGGTCTTCTACACAATTAAATGAAAGTCTAAAAATTCATATCTGAGGGTGTACGGTGCCTTTAAGAACTTTTGAGCGCAAAGCCATTTCCTGTGTTTGTGTATTACCCGAACCCCCTCCCCCTTCCAAAAAAATAGTACACAAACCCACCAAAATAGGTGTAAAGGGCTGGAAGTTGAATGCTTAGGAGTTTTTGAAAGGGGCTTTCTCCGGAATTTGAGTGTTTTGTGTAGCCTTTTTGCCTTATTTCACAAACTCGTAGGCGTACCCTTGCAAAATTATGAAGCAAATCGGATGCGTTTTTTTGTGGTAAGCTGTCTCTAAGCCCTTGAATGACAGGCGAATAGCAGATTTTCTATGATGCATTCCGATAGTGGGGTGTCCCAAATATCAGTGTTGTTGATCAACTCCACGAGCAATCTTGGTGCTTGCGGCTAACCACTTTTTTCTCATCAAGCCAATACATGCGTGCGTTTCGCGCTTCCATGAAAACAAATGTGATATGGGCATTGTTCGCAATTTCATGCTGGCATGATCCCAGTCCGAATGTCAGTCCAGAGAACTTGAACCGGTTAAGGACAGTGTTCACGTTGAAAGAGTTGTCCATTTTTCGAGGAGGCGTGAGCCTCGGATCTCTATAAGAATAGTAAGGGTGGGAGTATGACGAAAAACGGCCAGGAAGTGGGTGAAATCTCGTGAACCAACAGACCCATTGGATCACCCCGCCCACATCGTATAACAGTTTATTTCACCTGATCAACAGTTGCAGAATTTTTCAATACTCGATCTCAAAAAATTTTAACTGTATTATTTTTCAAAGAGTTTTTGGTACACGAAACAGAAAGCAAATTCACCTACCTAAGAATTAATAGGCTCAAAACCTCGTGACGTCTAACATGTTCAAAATCCGCAGTTTTTTCTCCGGTATGTGAGAGTTTTGTTTGGACTTTCCCCTATTATCCTTTACTTTGTGGACCTGCCTACTCAAAAACATCGAAAACTAGGGTACGGTTTTTTATCGTGGACACTGCTTTTGAAAGGCTCTACTTCATAAAAAAACATGGAGGGTGTTTATGCAGACTTCACACTCCGTCACGTCTTTTGACGGACGTCTTCTACGCTAGATGCAGTATCTCTTATCATTGTCTGCTGATCTCATAACCAAAGTCTTGAGGGCGCCCGAGCAATTTTTCGTACTTTGAGGAGGTAGGTGTTTATGCAGGAAATCAAAGTGCAGTTTCTGGTTGACGCTTAATTTCAAGGCAGCGTGCGCATTTGGAGCGGAAGCCTAGCAAGACACATATTGTCTCCTTGTCAAGTTTAGTCTAGTGAATTGACATGGCGCTGCAATTGTGGCTGGCCGTTCAGCTTTCGCGACACCACAGGGCAACCGAGTTTCGATCCCGCGCGACTATTCATTTTTGTCATAAGTCTTATAAGTGTCATAATTATCTCCGAAATGCTGCATTCGGGTTTGAGCCATGGACTGCAATGAATCTCTTTATTCTCCTTGACCGGTGAAGACCCGGATATTTCGTTGTTCTCAGGAATGGGGCTGGCATAGAAGGCTTGTATGTGGGTTGGGCGGACTGTGCGGATTAATCCTACACTTAGCAGCTCTACAGGCAATTGCACATTCTAAACTGTTCTTTTCAGGCAATCGCTGGCGGGATCCGAGACGGGAAACGCTTTCCAGATGTACTACTCTGTCATTCTGAAGTTCAAGGATCTGGGCATAGTGCACTTCATGAGCAGGCATCAGTGTGACGATAATGATGTCTCCACAGCTCATGTATGTGTGGGCATAGACCGTTCGGAGCTGAATCTGATATTCTGGGACGGGGGGGGGGTCCGAAATATTTAGCAACTATTTGAAGATTCCGCTCACCCATGGATTCCAACCCCTTTTGGAAAATTGGGGAACGTTTCACAAATACCAGGACCCAGATAAAACCCAGATATCCAATTCATGGCCGAAATCTCCTGCAGCGCTCTCTTTTACCCCATAATCGGATACAGTTCTTCCTTTTCGTGAGAAATCTGTCTGAAAACAACAGATTTTCATACGAAAACGGAGAAATATGGACACGGCCGTTCAAAATCGTTTTTCTTTTGCAGACGATCAACTGTTTTTCTGCTTTGCGGAGCAACTGTCATCCGTCTACGATCCTTGTATACATGTCAAGTAAGACTACGGAATACGTTGTTGTTGTTTCAACTGACATTTTTCTCTTTTTGTAGATATGTCACCTGGATCCCCTACAGGAGCAGCTCTGTCGGGAATGGGAGTTCGGGTGATGCCTCCCAGTTCAGTGATGCGATCGTTCGGCTTGGATTCGCCCAGACACAACCCATTCCAGTACTAGTCGTTCTCTGCATATGCGATTCTTGGCCTGATTATTGTCCCGCTGATGGTCGTTACATAGATTATGTAGGTTTTTTTCCACATAGGTAACTATTACGATATCATATACCACCATGCACTAGTACGAGTATTTTTTTCTTTGTTCAGTGTATTTTTCTTTGGAACATTTAATGGTTTTACATAATAGTTGAGCTATACACTTATAAGGTGTCCATTTGTTGTTTCGTTATTCCTTATTGTGAAGTTTACCGGTATGTTCTAATGTGTACATTCATGGTATTGATCGTTGTTCCGAAATGTACGTGAGATATCATTTAGTGACTTCTGACGGTTTGTATTATGATATCAGTTGAATGCAGAATGCTAAGGCCAATTGAAGTCTATTACTATTGAGAGGTGAATATAAAAGTGTAATACAGTAGAAGATTAGTTAATCTGACATCATCCGGAGAAGAAAATGTGAAGGGGTAATTGCGGTTGGAACGTGCGCCACCGCTTTCTGATTGCTGAGCTTCGCAGCTGCCTACTACGGTCCGCTAGAAAATATAGGAAAGTGCGAGATATTGCGGTTTCCAACCGATTTCAGCCTGTTGATTCAAATTAGGTGCCGTATCCAGACAACCACTGTATGCCGGTAGAAGATAGAAAGTTTCGGCTGGGGAAGAAACCTTCACGATTTTTTTAAATCAAAATAAATGCGTCGTGATAAACCGCGTCAAAAGTGAAGAAATTTGGTATCACCTGAACGATGCGAGTTTTGCATCGGCGAGACCAACGTTTCAGCACATTCTCACCTGTGTGAAGTTATAGAGCAACTATCGCCTCTCAGATCCAGAGCAGTAGCAAGTCTTTTTCTGACTGTGCCTGGGTACCAGGAATGTGCGGAAAAATATTTTTGGAAATTGAAAACAGAAAATCTAGTTTGACAGAAAACAAAAAAAATCTCCAAAATGGGCAGAAAGTTGAAAATTTTCAAAAATCAATAAAGAGTGTTCAGGGTACACTATACGAAAATTTTCACAGCTTTGAACTTTTTTTTATAAATTTTTTAGGGATATATTCTTCTTTCGTTAAATTTTCAAAACCTTACAGTTGGTCATATACACTGCGACGCATAAGTATAGCAGCACCTTCGAAATAGGCGTATCATAGTTGGATCGAGGTTTTGGATATTGTGGAGAATTTCTGTTTTCTGCTACGACGGAAACGATGGATCAAGTGGTATGACCACTTCGTGACCATTTGACCATTTCGCCCTTAGTTATAGAAAAAGACTGTATTTCGCGCGACGCATAAGTATAGCAACACTTGAGCAACATGGAAATATCTCACGATGATCGCTAGAATGAGCCGTTTTCACGTGTATATTTTTATGAAAATGGTTCAAGGTTATGCTTGCTATTCGTCCATTTCCCAGTGGACTTCACCTGCCTTCTGACGGGAAACTCAAGTTCACTCCCTCCATAATGCCGGACTTGGATTTCGATGGATGTCCAGCCAGCTAGGCCGACCAGCTGGATGTAATTTCATGTTTCTGCTGGATCCTAATACGCTCAGCGTCAGTGGTTGCCCAGACGTCTCATGGAGCTTGGGAAGCGAGACATTACACGACGAGTTCCCAGTGATATCGTGTCGTTCCCGACGACTTACTACGAATTTTCGCTGAGTTTCTCGGCAAATAATATTCCCTACTACATCAACCACTGCGACAACATTTTGGACTCTAAAATGAAGCAATCTCATCGCTCAGAACATTTTCACAAGGTTGTTCGACTCGAGCCCGTGCAATCAAATACGAGCAGGAACTTGGAAAACTTGAGTGCTCCACTCGAAAAAGTGGCAGCTTATCAAATCGCGCGCACTCTGAGAGAATTTGCCGTGCCAGTGCCGGGAAAGCACCGCGACCCTCGACTGTGCCGCAGCGGCTCCCTAAACAGACGATTCTGTTGCCGTGTCTTGGGCCTCGACGTAGCCGCGATTTACTGTCCAGTGTGGTAAAACGAAATTCTCGCCGGTTCAGTTATACAAGTTTGAAGTACTATCCGTATTTCCTTGAGCGAAAAAACAGTGGTAACCTCTGTCCTTATCAGATAGAGGACGTAACAACCGCAGGTGCGCATTTTTGTTTATATAGTTAAGCCCCCTTAGTTGTATTAAAAATCTCAAATAACTTCATATGAGATACTCTCCCGGAGCCGCAGCGGCACAATCGCGGGGCCGCGGCGGCACTACTGTGTAGCCGCTACGGCCCCGCGTTTGTGCCGCCGCGGCTCCTCGATAGTGCCGCCTCGGTGCCTAGCCGCAATTTCTCTCAGAATAAGGCCATCTTCTTCGACAAATCCGTTCTCTAAACAAATTTCAAATTTCCCATAGCTGAAGAGGATGACCTCATGCACGATTTGACAAGCGGCGCCTTTGTGGCTTGGAGCAGTCAAGCCCTCCGATTTCGTGCTCATGTTTGATCGTATGGGCTCTAGTCTAGCAACCTTGTGAAAATGTTCTAAGATTGCTTCATTTCAGAGCCTACAATGTTGTCACAGTGGTTGTTTGAGTAGAGAATGTCATTTGCCGAGAAACACAGTGACAATTCGTAGTGAGTCGTCGTGGCCGACACCATGTCACTGGGAACTCGTCGTGTAATGTCTCGCTTCCCAAGCTCCATGAGACGTGCAGGCAACCACAGACGTTGAGCGTATCAGGATCCAGCAGAAACATGGAACTACATCCAGCTGGTCGTCCTAGCTAGCTGGAAATCCATCGAAATCCAAGTCCAACGTTATGGAGGGAGTGAACTTGGGTTTCTCGTCAGAAGGCATGTGAAGTTAACTGGGAAAATGGGCAAATAGCATCATCTTGAGCCAGTTTCACAAAAATACACGTAAAACGGCTCATTCTAGCGGTCATTGTGAGATATTTCCATGTTGCTCAAATGTTGCTATACTTATGCGTCGAGCGAAATACAGTCTTTTTTCTATAGCTAACAAGGGAAGTATACAAAGCGTAGGCCGGATCTGCGAAAACGAGTATCGTTAGCATCTCTTGTGGCTCAGTAGTAAAACTGCGCAGTATCCCGTCCCGAGGTGCAGGTTCCAAGAAGTTACAAGCTTAAAAAAGTAGTTTTTTGTGCCTTTTGTACTTTCCGAAAACCGCATTAGTCTTCGGAGAACCCGGAAAAGATCCCATGAATGTGTTCAGCGCCCAAAGATACCCCCTAGGCGATGTTTGGGTGAAGGCATATCCTCCATATCTTGTCCAGCCTGACAGAGTTTTGGACTTAAAGGCAGCATATACGCTCGCAAACGTGGTTGAGATAACAATGTGAAT